>OX123183.2:62954586-63514209 GCA_944739405.2 Euclidia mi
CATTAATAAACTTCAGTGGGAACGAAAATTGATTCTCAGTAAATAGAAGCCGGCAACGAAGACAGATTGTCAATAAAAAACTTTCAAAGGTTTGTACAATCGTTAATGATGACAGAAAACATTCGTCAATTTGAAGATAACCGATGATGAAGTTCTAACTTCCTAGTAGAAGAAAGTTGGACGGTAAGCTTCCACATTTTATTAAGTCTAATATAATTGCAGTTAGATGCTTTTCTTTATATTGAAAATGAGTCGGTTTGATGCGATAAATTTGAAATCGTTTTATTTATTTCAGTATAATAACTTGGAGCTAGGTTTAAGCACTTTTAATTTGTTACTATTTTAGACATAGGTCGCCAGTCCATACTGTCACTAGCAGATTTTTAAGTAATCGTTTTTATTTATACGAGTATGCTATGCTATTTTAAAAACATTTATAACTACATATTTTAAAATCCATAGGCGTTCACATAATTAATATCCCATAACACCTGCTCATATTACCCGCACGAGTTGTCCACGCGAGCAGTCGAAATGGAAGGCCCCCGATTTGTCTTCAGATGATCGAAGACACTGCTTACGTAGATGGCCTCTTCGGAAATATGTGAAACTTTTGGCATACACCTCGCCATTCTCTATAATTTACTCGATAAATTTTTTGCCATATTGTATGGTTTTTATTATATATGATAAAAGTAACTATTTAAATCCTACAGAAAAATAACACAGTGATGTTGTCCAGCAGCAGGCAATTCGAAGCAAAAAAAAATGGTGTACCAATAGCCGGCAATCATTTTGATGTACATATTAATTCTATAACTCAATTCTTTCAAAGGAGAGGCCTAGTCCAGCAGTGGACTGTTAAAGGCTGATGATGATGATGGTTAATGAGTAAAATATATATGATGATGGTTAGTGTGTTAAAGAGTACAACGCGCTGGTGAGGTTGTGATACATATTACTATTTTCTATTACAAGGCCACATATGCATTGGTAACCTGAAGCTCAAAATCACACCGTAACATCACTCCGTTGTGAGGTGCAATAAGTAAGTATAAACAAACACAATTTCGGATTTATAATATATCGAAGTGTGGTTAATACTTACAATGATCTCCTTATTATTTCATTTTGTTTTTATTGTGGATTCATGAATGAATCATGAATCAAATACCTAAGGCAATATATTTACGGATCGAGTTATAGTGTACATAACAATAGCTGTGCACAAAACAATAAATGAATCATTCATTAAATTATAAAAATATATATTCCATGTCTGTAATCACAGTTGCGGGTCCCTCAGCTTTGACTGAACGTGTTTCTTTTGTACGTGAGGAAGTTTCCTGTTTGATTTGGTGATATATAGTTTGTAATTCATCATCCTCCTAGCGTTATCCCAGTTTCAATCTGGGGTCCGCTTACTAGTCTAACCGGATTTGGCTGAACACTAGCTTTTTCACAGAGAGACTGCCTGTCTGACCGCCGCAACCCGAAGGCATATCAATTTTCCATGGTTGAGACTAGTGTTAGTTTATTTAGAAGGTACTGACGCCCTATAACGACTGTCAAAGATCTTTAGGACAACCGGGACCGATGGCTTAACGTGTTCTTCGAGGCACGAGACAAGCGATCATTAATAATTCAATACGCACATAACTCCGAAAAGTCATTGGTCCGCGCCGTGGATTCGAACCCGATACCCTTTGCATGGCAGCCTGTTGGTATCTCCACTAAGCTATCGCTGCATTTATATGTATAAATGTATATGATATATATATTGTAATTAAACGATTAAATTATATTTGCCGTACCAGTACGTCTAATTTACGCAATTTCCGAATCCGCATTTGGGTAAGAATGGCCTAAATGCCAACTACCTAGGGGCCCTGGGTCTCCGAAATATGAGGCATGTTTAAGAACGATTGTGACTTTAATTGGGGCGTTATGGCGTACACACTAATACCACTATATAAGGTGGGTCACGGAAACTACACGATAGTAAGACATAAACCGTGTCTTTTCTTTTCTAAATCGGTTCAATTCATAAATACGTGTTAACGTAGAATCCTTATGTACCTAATATTTAACGTCTTAAGTATACGAAGTGTAAAGGATGCAACATTTTTACATATCATATGATTTAAAATGGCTCCTTGACATCGTGTGTCGTATAAAGACTTAAGCTGATGTTTTACTTCACGCGATGCACCGCGGAGGCAGTAAATGTAACGTTAGCTAAAGATTTATAAGATATACTTTGTAACTTTAAATTGTTGATGGATCTTTTATGTTTGTCTATCACTGGGATTTATGGATTCTACTCGTACATCTCACTCAGTCGACAACTTTATGATTGAGGGAAATTAGAACTCAATGATTGACTGAGGTAATCGTTTCCATTTATATTTTTAAACGTTATTTTACCTGTGTCGTGAGATAGCAATGAGTGAAACATAATGCGATGCGATATTAAGGCCGAGCTCACATTGGCTACAAAGTAACTCTGTAGTACAAAGTGTACGCAGGGCACACGCCGAGGAACGCTCATGCTCAATGTGAGGGAGGCCTACTCACGCGCTTATCGTTCCCAAAGAAATTTCCTACTAGAATGAGTACTTGGTGACTCTGATTGCTCAGGTTTGATTCCTACCCGGGATAAAATGATGATATACAAGTGTTTGTTCCATGTGTTTTAAAGCGTTCGTAAACATGTTTATCGGTTGTCTGATGGCCATACTACAATCAATTCTAGTTAGGGATCGAATGACCGTGTGGAAATTGTTGCACAACATACTTACTTAATATTCTTAGGTTACACTTTGTTCGATTTCTTTTTGCTCTTATGTATAATAGGTATACGTTTATTATTATTACATTATTAAGTATTTATGGACAAACAAGCATTAATGGTCTAACAGATGTTAAGCACTTGCCGAAATCTACAAGAGGTTTAGCACAGCTAAAGGCTCCTCACGTCTCCCTCGATTTGAGGGGAGTGCGGTGCAATCTGAGCTGAGAATGATTTAACCTTAAAGAGCTGCAGTAAATGTGCCGAACGTCGATCGAGGCGAGACGTGAGGTCGCGCACTAAGCTCTCTGTAATAGTAATAATAGCGATTTCGCACTGATATTGTTGATAGCAGGCATTGTTTTTTCATTTTTTTTCTTTTTATTAAAAACCTGTCAAATTGACTTCACGCTGCCTGATGGTAAGCTGACAGTGAAGTCCTATTGTGAAGGCCACCATCACCAATTAATAATTATTATTTATTTACTACACAGAATTTGTTACATTTCCATAGATATACATAAATAAGTATCTACTGTTACATAGAAGGACACTGGAAAGTAAACTTATTTACTAGTGGACTTCACACTAGGTCAAGCCTGTCTCGTGAAGTCCAGAATGTGATTTTTACAAGATAAATATTATACGTGTAGCTCCAATGTGTATTATATTGTAACTTGAGAAATAAAATAAAAAATATTATGCAAAATGTGAAATATTAAAAAATATCAAATGACCAACATTGCTTCAAAACAAAAAAATAATGTAAATGAAGTAAATGGTAAAAAAATAACAAACTGGATACCTTGAATGCATGCACAAATTAAAAAAATAAAGTAAAATAAAAATAAAGAAAAGCATAGCTAACAGTTACGACTAGCGCGCAAAATCTGTATAAGTAAGTGTGTGTGTGTGTGTGTGTTGAGTGTGCGTGTGTGGATGTGTGTGTGTGTTTGTTCGTGTGTTTGATCAAGACTGGACTCTTAAGAATGTTTCGGTGTAAGAATATGATAGAACCAGCAGCCACGTGGTAATGGCAAAGTTTAGTTGTTTTATCATAAAATTTTTTATGTCAAATATTTTTGCCACTTTGTTATAAATGGACAGAAGCATGAATTCTTGCATATGCTGAGCAAAACTGCAATGTACATAAACTTGAGAACATCTATAGACTCGTCGACGTTGAAGTTGAGGATACTCGTCAGATTGCAAGGCTTTTTTATGTTGTTTTAGTACCAATTTCAGAATATAAAGTTGCCGTACATTTAATACTGACACTTCCCTATATAAACTTTCTGTAGGATATCTAAAGGGCTTACGGTACATTACTTTGAACACTGATCTTTGTTCCAGCTTGATCATTGTGGTTATGCCGACGCCACCCCACATTGTTATGCAATAGCCAACAACTGACTCACATAGGGCTACATATACTAGGTGTAAGACTCTCCCATTTGCCGAATTGCGCAGCAACTTCATTATATGAATTAACTTTCTTATACGCTTAGCTACTGTCTCAACATGTGCCTTGAAATCAAGACGCTAGTCAATTACAACTCCCAGGTACTTGAGAACTGTAACTAGTTCAATTTCCTGGCATGTGCACTGACAGCTGGTGCAGGTCCTTTTATGGATCTTTAGTTGATAGAAGTGTTTGGGTGCCGATGCCTGTGTTTTACGGAAGCAGATATATTTACTTTTATTTATGTTTAATGGTGCATAGGGTTCCCACCAAGAACTTAGGGTCCCAAGCCAACCTCACCTGCAAGTGGTGCACCTGCCGATCAACGGACGAGGCTCTGGCAAACAAAATATCCCGATAAACGGCAATAGGCTCGCCACCTATTACGTGGGATCAAAACACTGGCGAAAAGTGGGCGTTTAACATGCCTCTGCCTACCCCTTCGGGGAGACAGAAGTGATTCTATGTATGTATGTATGTTTAATGAGAGTAGGTTCAAATCAAACCAGTTCTTAATGCCAGTCAAGCCATTTTGAGCGACTTCATGGACTGTTTTCTAGGACTTGCTGTGGAATATGACGAGCGTGTCGTCAGCGTAGCTGTTAACTTCGGCGTTTTGTGTAATAGCGTTTTGAATATCATTAATGTAGATATTGAAGAGAGTTGGTCCCAGAACACTTCCCTGTGGAACACCGAATTCTATATTATTTTGACAGCTTACATGATCCCCTACTTTAACGCACTGACTTCTGTCGGTTAGGTATGACTCAGACCATTGTAGTGGTAGACCCCTGATACTGATCGCCTCCAGTTTCTTAAGTAATATAGGTCTTGCTAACGTGTCAAAAGCTTTAGTAACGTCTAAAAATACACCAATGAACTTTTCGTTATTATCAAGACGCGAGGTTACTTCTTTAGCTAAAAGACTAACGGCATCCTCCGTGGATTTGCCGTGTCTAAAACCAAATTGCTTGCTAGATATTATATTATTAGCAGTAAGGTAGGAAGTAAGTCGTTTGTTCACTAACTTTTCAAGAATTTTTGAAAATGTACCAAGAAGAGATATAGGGCGATAATTTGCGGGATCTTGTTTAGAACCGGACTTGAAAATTGGTATTATTTGTGCTACCTTCCACTTATTGGGGAAAGACCCAGTACTTAAGCTAAGGTTAAGTATATGATTAAGCGGAAGCAAGATTCCGTTTTTAATATGTTTAATGAGATCCGAGGTGAAACCATCTAACCCAGGTTATCTATTACTTTTAAGAGCTGTGATTATTCGATCAATCTCAAAAGGATCGGTTGGCTGCATAAAAAAACTAGTGCCGAGAGGTTCACGATGTTGCTGTTTTAATGTTATTGTTTCCAAAGTTTCATTGGTTTCTGACATAATTTTAAATGCTAGATTTTTGCCAACTGAAGAAAAGTAATTATTACATTCATTAACCGAGTCTAACTCAGTTGATTTGTAATTTAGCAGTTCACTTGAGGCAGATTTGTTAGTAGCATACTCGGTAATATTTTTCATTGACTTCCATAATTCCTTTGTATTAGATTTAGTTTCTTCTAGCTTTTTACTCTCGTAATCTTTTTTAAGCTTATGAACCGTGTTTGTGAAAAGTTCCTATACCGTTTATATATTAATCTTTTCACATTATCATTCGGATTCTTTTTGACCTCTTGGTTCATGCAACAGACAAGACCAGGTGTTATCCAAGGTTTCCAAATGAATCTTGATCGGCTAATTTTCTTTTCAGTAGTGTATTTATTTATAGTTTTACATAAGATTTCTTGAAACTCATTAACAGCTATATTAACATTCGTTTCTGACGTTACACTACTCCAGTTAGTATGACTCAGCTCCTGGAGGAGAATTGCTGGTTAAGCAATGTTACATGGCGGCCTTCACTTTGACGGCCTTGAGAGATGCTTTTTCACGCCCCGCTTAAAGGACCCAGGATCAAGGGAGGATGGAAACACGTGAGCTGGCAGTGAGTTCCATACCTTTATGGTACGGCAAAGATAAGATGTACCTAACCTTTTCGTACGTGACGGTATCTGTTCTACCGTATAAGCGTGGCACCTTAACCCGGCACGTGTTGTTCGGAATAGGAAAGGAGAGGGTGGGATAAGTTGAAAGAATTCTTCTGAGCACTCACCGTGATACAATCGGTAAAAGAAAGCCATAGAGGCTACGTCCCTGCGTAATTGCAGAGATTCAAGGGTCTTAGTAGCCTCAAGGTCACCTATGACACGGACAGCACGCCGCTGCAAACTATCAAGGGCATCTAGCAGGTACTGAGCGGAGCCGTTCCAGAGATGAGAGCAGTATTCCACGCAGGAGCGAACCTGAGTCTTGTATAATAGACAAAGCTGCTCCGGCGTGAAAAACCTCCTCACTCTCTTCAGGACTCCGAGTTTTCGAGATGCCGATTTAATGACACCCTCGATCTCCTCTTCATTTTATACTGCGCCGATGTTACCAACCATATTCATAACACCAAGTTCCATATGTATGCTGATGATCTCCAAATATACACCTCCTTTCGTCCAGATGATAGCAATGAGGCTGAAATTAAAATGAATACTGATTTAGAGAGGATAGCTGACTGGGCAAAAAACAATTCACTAGTGCTTAATCCTAACAAATCGAAATATATTATATTCGGGTCTAAAGAATGCATTAATAAAATACAGGCCCACAAGCCAGTAGTAATGGTGGATGGTAGTCCCATACAGCAAGTTAGTGAAGCGCGTAATTTGGGTTTGATCATGGATGGACAATTGCATTTTGAGACGCATGTCCTTGAATCTGTAAAAAACTGTTTTTACCGTCTCAGATTGCTTTACCGCATCCGGGATCACCTCAGCACAGATGTGCGCATACAACTCTGTGAGTCACTAGTTTTGTCCAAATTGAATTATGCAGACACTGTATTTGGTGCATGCATATTGAAACGAACTCAAAAATTAATTCAGCGAGTACAAAATGCATGTGCTAGGTTTTGTTACAAAATCCCACCGCGCACACATGTCACTCCATTTTTGAACAATGGGAACTTCATGAAGATGACTGCACGTAGGCACCTTCATTTGGCAACATTGCTTTTTGGTATAGTTTTATATAAAAAACCAGCTTACCTCTATGAGAAGTTGACATGGTCGCGAGAGGTTAATACATATAATACAAGGGCCTCATCAGATCTCTTGGTCACCTTGAAGCACCGTACTTCCTCATTCAGAGGTGGATTCCGATTTGCTTCCACGAAATGTTGGAATGATCTTCCTCCTCCCCTGCGTAGCCTGAAAACAGTACACACATTCCAAACTAAATTTAAGAAAATATTATTACAAAGACAAACATTATCATAGGTATTGTACAGTGAAGCGGTAACTTACATTTCATCGATATTAAACACGCGTAATATATGACATTTTCATCATCTGAAGTACAATATAATGTAAACAAATTGTATCTTATAAATTAGTTTGTATTAATAGTAGTAGTTTAGTATTAGTTATTTGTTTTATTGGTACAATTTTATTAAAACAATTAATTAAGCAATCGCCGACCGAACACACCATCTGTCAAGTGCATGTCAAGTGTGACAACTTGACAGACGTGATTGTAAAGCGTTCGGAAACGCATAAAAAAGTTATCTATTTATCTTGATTTATAGTAAGGAATTTATATTCTATATTGTTTTTATTATGATTATTTAATCTATGTATGTATATTTATTTGATATTTATATATTAATTTATAGTGTATGTACTATTTATATTAATTATAACTAGTTTTAAGAGTTTATATGTATGTAAGTAAGTAGGTCCTGCGGGAAGATCAGTGTTGCAGTCTCACCCGATTCTGCAACTAATACTGACGCAGGTACCTTATTTGCGATCCAAAAACTGTTTTTCTATAGTCTATTTCACACTATACTGTTGTATCTACTGCATTGGAGTTGCAAATAAAAAACAATTTCATTTCATTCATTTCATTTCATTTCATTCATTCATGTAGTTTCTCTGGTTGAGATTGCGGCGTATGTCCTTACCAAGTATATTTAGACTGTCCTGTATCGGCAGTGGAGTGTACAGAAGAGATGGTTGGGGAAGGAATGGAGATAACTTTGCTGAAAATGCGCACACCTGTGTCTTCTTGGCGTTGAACTTGACCATGTTTTAAGCACCCCAATTCGAGATGCTGTTCAAAACCTGGTCAAGCTCAGCGACAAGTTTTCGCGTATTTTCCTTTATGTCGGCCTGCTTAGCCGCAGGATGGCTGAGATACCGCCCATGCACGGTACTGTCATCTGCATAGCAACGGTGGAATAAGGATGAAAAATTTTTGCTGTAAGCAGAACTTCTTTAACTATTATTTTGATAACACATGGGATCTTATTTCGTGGTGACTCATACCCACAAAGAGACGGAAGAATGGAGAAGGTGGAGTTTGTTGTCTGAGGAAAGAAATGAAAGTGACTGTAATAGGCTTTCACTAATTCACAATATTTATAATGTTTCATTTCATTGATGCTATTGTTAGTTTACGCTGAAACCGCAACACATTTACACGATTTATCTATTTATAGCTTTTATATACGTCACAGTGTGTGGTTCCGACAAGTCATGTTCATTAATTTATTCGACATAAATAGACATACACAAATACTATGAAAAGCCAGTGAGACTATATTTATACCGACTATATAAAGTTACAAGTCATACTTACATACATTTGTAGACGCTCACGCGGTCATAGATACGACTTGTGGGTTGGACCAAAATATTAAGAGCTTTTTATAGGAAACTAGCGATTGCCTTCTCTAAATTTAATTTCTGGGAGCCAAAAATTACACCCCCTATTTTACCCCAGCGTTTAAATTGTCACAAATCGTTGAACATTCATCCCTAAGGGATATTCTTAAATGCTTCTATAGCAACTGCCTACTTCGTAACTACTAACCTTACAAACTGTAGCTCCTTTCATGTTTTTACTAGTAATGCGAACTTGATGTATGCCTGGGGAGATATTAGCTGTCGCTCATTATAACAGTACTGCTCCAGCACGGTCTCTGACTTGTCAATGGGATTGGACCTTAGGTCGATATTTGAACAGGAAGATGCAATAATTGATAGCCCATCGCCGAACCTCTGAGTGCTACAGTCAATGCCAAAATTTACCATTATCCACAACACAGGGGCGCGATCTTAATTGCAAACCGAGTTGGGTTGGTTCGGTTATATGTTCAGATTGTTTATGCTAGGCTTCTTTTAAATTCGTATTACTTAAAAATGTTTAAAACGTAATTTGTGAAACACTGTGGCTGTGTAATGAATAAACGGCTAAATTTTTTCTCAAAGACTAGATGTTAAATTTTATTGAACAAGGGCTCTCAGTCCAATAAGAGAAAATAGGCTATAACTAAGAATTTAGATAAATCCAGACCTTAACTGAAGATTCAACCGAGCCATTGAAAAGTTACGACATCTTTTATATTCGTCATGCCAGTTAAGAAGTTGTTTGTCACTTGAATTAATTTCACAAATGCAGCATTTGGGGAATCCGCTGGTACTCAATTATTCCTTCCAAAGCCAAGAGGTGCGTGAAGTCACGGTCGATCTGCAATTCCTTAGTGGAAGCTCCTCATAGAGCTTAATTATACTGGCAAATAGTTGATGACCAAATCTAAAATTGAATATTCACCTAAACTTCGCCTAAACTCAATTCCGTATTCTTCAGAAACTATTCTATAGCTTTTTATCGACTACGATTTTTGTCAGCTTACCAATCGTTAATATGCAAAGGAATATTTATTATGTTTGTATATTTTCAATTATTTTGTAATATATTGTAGAGTATAGGTACATATAGTAAATTTGTTTATTTATTTATTATTTTATTTGTTAGTTTATATATATATATATATATATATATATATATATATATATACAACGTGTAAATGAAATAACGCACATCCTCAGACACCCCAATTAGAATAACTTGTTACAATCATAATGCATGCATTGAATTTTGTTTTTTATTTGCGTAAATATTGTTTTTTGAAGAAAGTATAAACTCGATTAAAAGTAAAAAGCGTGGTCACTATAAATTTGTGCACGCACACAAACACACGAAACGGTTGCTATGGTAAACAGACGACAGCGATCTGATAGGAACGAAATACGATACGATATAAACAAAATGTTTCAAATTTAGTCTTTATACAACACTCTGATAGAGTGGGGTTTACAAGAATGATGTTTGAGTAATTTGTCAGCTACTGTTGATATTTCCAAAGATATGACTACCTATTTCTTTCCATCACACTTTTCGGCTTTGGAGTGGACAGTCGACTTTGTATAAAATTAGTTATTGTTTGTTAATAACATGCACACGATCCATTGTTTCATAATATTGTAAATGACTATTTAGTTACCTAGCATTATTGATAGATAAAATAAAAGAATATCAATGAGAGAATAAAGCAAGATCGACTTGTTTAAAGTTGTAAATTAATAGTTACATTAATAGAATAATCAAATAACTTACAGGATAAAATCACATTATTTTAGTCCACTTAACACTGCACTGTTCCCTCACGCATCACATCTTTTCACTGTTTCAAAAGCAGCTAATATGTATCAACTTAACTCCTAGGCACTTGTTGTCTTCTCACAATAAACTAGTGATTGAACATTTTCCCACAGTAAAAAAGTCCGGGGGCGACAATTTAACATCAAGATGATGCAGAACGTTCCACACCAGCACTGTCATGTTGATAATTACAATTTTATTCACACAATTAAAATATTTTTTCGCAACTCTCGCTGACAGATTCCCGATGGATGACTAGATAGTAGATACTTGTCATAACTTGTCAAAGCGCATCGCCAGCGCGGGCGACACATTACGTCTCGCTCTTGCCTGTTGCTTATTACGTAAGCGAAAGATAGATGATAGATATTTTCGTGGTAAATTGTGTGTATTGTCTTTTGCCGCTATTGTGTTGTACTAATGTGTGCGTTCGTGTGACCGAACGTCGAACCATTTAACAAATGCATTTTAAAAGAAGGCGTTCTGCTTTGACTTAAGGTTTATTTTCGTATATTTCAACTTTTGAAATAAATGAGTGACTATAATTTACGTTATTTTTATTATTTTAGAACAAAAAATAAACAATATTAAAAATGACAGTAATGGATTCAGTAGCCGATTCTGAACAAACTACTTTCAGGAAGTGCATTTAAATTTGTTACATGTTGTATATATATATGGTTCAGCGTTACACCGAAACCGAAGGTTCTAGGCGATTTGGAGAAGGATTAATATTGTGGACTGTAGGATGGCGGTTCTTCGGCGACTAGGAAATGAGGAAGTGGATAAGGTGTTGTGGTTAGGAGCCTCTTACCTTGGTCGGCAGTCCTTTTCCTTGCAAATGGCGGCCGCTTGGTTTCACTACACAAATCACTTTCACTCGCGAGCGGGTTTGTTAAGTTTTTAGGTATAAGCGGTAATAATTATATATATCGGTGCGGATTGCGGTATGCGGCGGACATGAGATCGGCGCGTCTCGAATCTTCCATTCTTTCTTCGTCGCCGTTGAGCAGGGCGGCCAATAGCGAGGTGTTTTGGGAGGGGATTCATCAAAAGGATCGCTCGGATTGGCCGAGCAGCGACGAACCATAGACGTTGACATAATTACATAATTAACTAGCAATGGAAAGGATAGATGGCGCTACCAATATATATATATAGATAACTATTTTTTACGGGACTAGTCCCACCCTCATTCCCACTACTGTGTCACCTGTGTAGCCAGGTCCAGGACCATTGATAAAAACATGTTTTGACACTCATGAAGTCCCGGGGAAAGTTAAACTGTCTTGGAACCCGCAACGAACTTAATCAGAAGTATTTTGGAGGAGTTGGAAAATAATTTCCAGTAATACGTATGGCAGAAACGCCTAAACGCACGGAAATTCGTCCTACTTGCCATCCTAGATCCGTATAGTAGGTACACTACTCCAGAAGTTACCTCTAATTCGTTAAGCATGATATTACGTTCGATTTGCCAAAAACTACACTCCCATAGAATGTGACAAGCAGATTGTTCATAATTGTTGAACATTGGCATAACGGTGAATCAAATAGCTTAAATGAATACGACTTGCTAGTAAAGTTACCATGACCTGTAAGAAATTGGGCAACACAGTGATCCACCTTCAACCAATTCCTCGCCAGTCGCTTTCGGACGCATGGGAAGAACTGGTAGAGGTGACGGCCCTTAGTTGATGTGTTCCAGCGACATTGCCATCCATCAAGAAGATCATCATAGACTGTGGATTGATGGTTCAACAATCTAGCGATCTTATGTCTGTCGCGCGGAGCTAGAAAATTTAGATCCATGTTATCTCGTGTCACGTAATACATTGCTATTGAATATATATATTATTATTGAGATAAGGTCATTAAACGATATAATTGAATAGTGTGGGGATCCTGTTAAGATCGATCGCTTTAATAACACTGTGATGCCATGTGATGCTAGGTATACTATAATATATATGCATAATTGGTTACATATAATAACAATTTCTGTTTTTTCTCAAAGCTACACCAAACGGAATAAACTTTAAATAAACTTAATAAAGTTCTTTCCTTTTGAAAAAATCAGGCATTTGATTGGTGTAATTTAAAAAGTAGGTCACGTTGTTTCAAAGGAATAAATGATTTAGTATGTAATTACTATATGATGATAGAACACAATATTTATACAAATAATTTTATGAACATAATCAGTGATGTGTAAGTCAAATCAAAATCTGAAACCTATTAAATTAAACACTGTCAAATATTTTCACAGCCGTTTATTAATCATCAAATCCTGGCACGCAATATTTACTGAACAATGTTTCAGATCAAATTGCGATAAAATAGTATTCATTGTGAGAGTGAAAATAGAACAGAAGTGATAGCTACAAATTGACAGATATCAGAAGGACACAAATGTGACCCTCTTTTCGTTTTGTTTTGAATTTGAATTTGAATGTAAACATTTTTTTTACTTTCATCAAGACACTGTTGCATAATGTATTATATGACGTTTATAATAATTATGTTACGGATTGATAAAATAATTTTCGTATCATAATAATTTAAATGAACATTGAGAGTAAATAAATGATTAAATAGCATTAACATTAACATCAATGCTGCGATAATAAAAAAGTTGAACACATAATTTGCTCGTTTGTTAATATTATGGACGATCGACGTTGATACGATTTGGTAAATAAACAAATCTACACATAAATAAAATTGGAGTGTCTGTTTGTGATATTAAAATAACCGCTTTATACTAAATGCACATGGATGAATACACGGTTAATATACCAAAATGTATTTTTTTTCAATTTTTGTCTGTCTGTCTGTTTGTTTGTTTTCGCTAATCTCTGGAACGGCTGAACCAATTTTGACGGGACGTTCACTGGCGGATAGCTGATGTACCAAGGAGTAACTGTGGCTATAAATTAACCGGGTACGTGAAGTAGTTCCCTCAGGACGCGGGTGAAACCGCGGGAAACTGCTATATTGTAATAAAATTATACTCGTACATCGTAGGCTATTTCACTGGGTTTGATTACATTTATAAATTAAATACCTGTATCAGAGTGATTACCTAGGTTGTGATTCAAAATCCCCCCCGTAGGATCTCCACCTTGTCGTGGTGGGGGGGCTTAGTAACCGTGGGTTTAAGGTACACCCACGGTGAAACTAAGCGGGATCCCGGGAGGGGACGCTCCACGTGGGCTTGCGTGAGGCCTGCGTCCCAAGGTGCGGGTGCGGGGCACGGTTCTGTCTGTCCCTCGCAGTCGGGTGCGGTCGCAGGAGGAGAGGCGTGTCGGTGTTGCGTTGCCGCGCGTCCTATCTCCCGCGACCAAATGGGGGCGCACCATCGTTGCGTCGCGGTGGGGCCGCAGAGGAAGAGGAAATGCGGTGTTTCGTTGCCGTCCTCTCTATCCTCTGCAGCTGCTGGACCTTCATCCGCCGCCAAGGGTGTTTCGTGCGGGGCTCGCCTGACCATCTGGCGGGCCAATACCCGTCGGCGGGTAGCGAGGAATGCTTCGGTGCAACCCTACCCTCCGACACATGGGTACATGTAGCACGGGTTGGTTGTTAGTCAGTAAGAGTCTGACAGTCCCCTTCCTCCTTCCCCCCCAGGGCGGAGGGACTCCATGAGGATTTTCCAACCCGACACCAAAAAAAAAAAAAGAAAAGGTTGTGATTCAAAATAGG
Source organism: Euclidia mi (assembly GCA_944739405.2). Classification (NCBI taxonomy): domain Eukaryota; kingdom Metazoa; phylum Arthropoda; class Insecta; order Lepidoptera; family Erebidae; genus Euclidia; species Euclidia mi. The sequence goes on from OX123183.2 coordinate 62,969,143, forward strand.
CATTACTCGCATATTGTCAACCCTAGGGAGAGAGTGTCCCTAGGGTTGACACAGCTAGCGAGGCCCACTCGTCAGTTTTCATTCGCTCTTCCCTTTCCAGAAATCTAGGAAGAGAGAAAGAGAGAAATGAAAAAAAGAAATAAGGAGGAATATTATCACGCACGGGACGATGCAGCAAAGGGAGGCCTACCAAGATGAATGACGGTCATATTGGGATCTGTTATAACCCGGTATTGAACCCCTTATAGCTAACACGGCCCTTAGCCGTGCACACTAGCATTTTAAGCATTATTGTTGCGTCAGCATTTTGTTTCAATAGCCAGTCGACTCATAGATCGGACAGTCTATGCTGAACGCTCGCGAGATACTGCTGCCTTACGGGTCCTTTCCTCTTGTTAACTCTTTGTCGAAATAAATAATCTAGTTAACTTTAAAATATCTTTTTTTTAAAAGACCTCGGAAAGGGACCCCGTAACATTTGGTGGCAGCGGTGGGATACGGAATTCCCCAGTGTCGATTCGCGTAAATCTATATTTGTGTTATAAAAATAGACTCGCCGTATCCTACAAATTTAGTGAAAACTTACCGTGAGTGACCTCCGGTTAACTTTCGAGGTATACCTTACCTCTCGTGAATCCTGCAACAGTGTAACACTTACCTTACATCGCGAACACATCCTTGAGTATCCTGAAAAACCTACCTGGGACCCGCCTGAGAGTACATCCGGTCGTCATCCTGTAAGCTCTGACGAGCATCCTGCACCGAGTTGTGTGCAACCCCGACGACATCCGCGACTCGCCAGTGGTTCTACGAGGTATCCGAAGGTATTCTACGAAAATTAGTGTCCGTGTTTCGTCGATTGTGTCCAAGTGTTCTGTGCAAATCAAATCATAGTGCGGTATCCGTGTGGTGTCGCTATGCTGCGGTTCCACGAATTAGCTGTTGTCGCCGCCTACGTGTACCTGTGAGTGACTCATAAATTTTTATCGTGAACAGAGTTCACGCTCTTAGAACCTTATTTTTATTTTTATCGTGCATCGTAATTTTATTTTCTTTTATGTATTGTTTGTATTATGCCCAAAGTGTCTAAGGTTGAGGATAGCAAGTTGACTATAGACGTATCTAGATTAGAAACGGAACCTAAATCTCCTTTACTATCACCTAAGATAACTAGGCGTACTGTCGAGATGGAGTTAAACATTCTATTGAAATTCGTAAAGCCATACGATGGCACTCGTGAAAAACTTAATTCGTTTATCACTAATTGCAATAATGCCTATGAACTGGCATCTGACTCACAAAGGCCCATCCTTTTTAAATATATACTATGTCAATTGACAGGTAAGGCAGAGACCGCCTGCTCAATTAAAGAGTTTACTAGCTGGGAACAGCTTAAAGAATTTCTAAAAACCCAGTTTTCCGAAAGGAAACATTATTCACATTTGCTAACTGAGCTCCATGAAAGCAAGCAAGGGCCTACAGAAAACGTAAGCCAGTTTGCACTAAAGATGGAGACATGTTTGTCCCACCTTCTCACAGAGATCTCACTTTCATGTCACAAAGTAAAGGAAATCCCAGGGCGCACTGCCGCCATGGAGGACTTAACCCACCACCACTTCCTTATGGGGCTCCATCCCCGCGTATCCAACATCGTTAGATGCAGGGCCCCGAAAACATTTAACGAAGCGGTCAATCTGGCGATCTCGGAAGAGAGGATCCAAGAAACTCTCTATAAACGCGGGCAAAATAATAATAGCTCGCAGCAGGACAAACAAAAGTCGCAGAACCGGTTAAAACCGGTTATCCAAACTCCGTTAAATAAGCCAAAATTCCAGAAGCCACTCGATAAACCGAGTACTTCAGGACACCTAAACAAGCCTAACCCTAACCTAACTTGCAAATAGTGCAAGGAAACAGGGCATGAAATTCAAAACTGTCAAAGGAGGCAAGCCGCAAACAAACGGCACTTTGCCTCGCAGCCAGACAGCAAACCATCTACGTCCTTCTCCCCTCAAAAACCTTCCCAGGTTAGCTATGTCGACAACGATAACGATGACGACACCGAAGACGAGGACGTTGACGAGAATTTAAACCAGTAGGCGTCCTGGAACTGTGCCGCCCAGGACGTAGCCATCCTTAAAACGACGGCACACATCCCGAGAGCAAAGGCCCTCGTCCCAAGCCTACTAAAAAATTAGTAGCCTCCATTAAGGTTGTACAGCAGGGTAAACAGCCCCAAAACGGGAACCTTAAACCAAATCGTCCCTCTAAGGTTGTACAGCAGGGTAACCAGCCCCAAAACGGGAACCTTAATCCAAATCGTCCTCCTATGGTTGTACAGCAGGGTAACCAGCCCCAAAACGGGAACCTTAGTTCAAATCACCCTATTAAGGTTATACGACAGGGTAACCAGCCCCAAAATGGAAACCTTAATACGGATACCAAGGAAATTTACGAGGTCAACATTGACACTACCAAAAGACTTCTACCTCATGTAGTAGTAAAGTCGGAAATCTCTGATTTACCGCTCAACCTTTTGGTAGACTCAGGTTCTGCCATTTGCCTGCTTTAACAGTCCAGTGTACTGAAGCAGCCACCCTTGACCCGTAAACCAATCAGTATCAAAGCTATTGACCCTGGTGAGGACAATACTCAAACAGTAGGATATTTCAAACTGAAGTTTAACCTATCCGATACTTGTCCAACCAGTCACAAGTTTCATGTCATAAAAGACATCAACCTGCCTTATGATGGTATATTAGGCAACGACTTCCTCACGAGCAAAAGTTGCAATATCGACTATCGCCGTAATGTTTTAAAATTAAAGCGAAGTGAAATCAAGATTCACTTCTTCGATCCCTGCTACGTCATACCACCACGGACAGAGACCGTGATGGAATATACTGTAGCAAATCCCGAATTGAAAGAGGGTATGGTATTAGACCAACACCTATCCCAGACTCTTCTCGTAGCCAATTGCCTAGTAAAGGTGAAAGATAACCAAAGAATTAACATTTCGGTTATAAATACCTCCAATAAACTCGTCGAGATCAAGCGTAATCTCAACCTCAACTTGGACCCTATAGAGGTTTGTCCAACCACATTGCCCTCTTACACTGGCAATGTAAGTGAGCGCACTAGGAAGGTACTAGACCTTTTGAGAACGTCACACCTGAGCGAAGAAGAAGCGGAAGCCCTTCTCGACCTCTATTCAGAATATTCTGACATATTTCATCTCCCAGATGAACCCTTATCCTTCTCACCCGCCATCCAACATGAAATCAAAACATCCAGTGACACTCCCATACATACTAAATCCTATCGCTTCCCTGAGTGCCACAAGAAAGAGGTGGCAACTCAAAGAAATAAAATGTTAGACCAAGACATTATCACACCGTCGTCTTCTCCCTGGTCGTCTCCTATCTGGGTCGTCCTCAAAAAAGCTGACCCCTCTGGCCAAAAGAAATGGCGTATAGTCATTGACTATAGAAAACTAAACGACATCACAATAGGTGAAGTTTACCCCATTCCTCAGATTACTGAGATCCTCGACCAGTTAGAAAAGAGCCAGTACTTCACGACACTCGACCTATCATCAGGTTTTCATCAATTATTGATTTCTCCAGAAGACGCACCCAAAACAGCCTTCTCTGTACCTTAGGGTCACTTCCAATTTAACCGCATGCCTTTTGGGCTGAAGAATGCCCCATCCACGTTCCAAAAACTCATGAACACCTGCCTTACGGGCCTCCAGGGCTCCAGGTGCTTCGTTTACTTGGATGACATAGTCCTGTATGCATTTGACCTGGTTTCAGCCATCCAAAACCTAAGAGCCGTCTTCGATAGACTTCGAGAGTTCAACCTTAAACTCCAACCGGAGAAATGTGAATTTCTACGAAAGGAGGTTACTTACCTAGGCCATAATTATTATAACACAATACGGTGTTAAACCCAATCCTGATAAGGTCCAGGCCGTCACACAGTATCCAACTCCAAAGTCCCCCAAAGACATCAAATCCTTTTTAGGATTGGTATCCTATTATAGGCGTTTTATCCCAAACTTCTCTAAGCTTGCTAAACCACTTACCTCTCTCCTGAAAAAGGACGTCCCCTTTAATTGGTGTAATGAACAGCAGCTTAACTTTGAAGCCCTGAAAAATAAATTAGTAGAAGCTCCCGTCCTCGCCTACCCGGATTTTAATCAACCCTTCTTACTTACCTGTGACGCATCCAATTACGCCATCTCCGCCATCCTGTCCCAAGGATCTATCGGGCAAGACCGCCCAATTGCATTCGCGTCACGCACCCTAAACAAAGCCGAGTGTAACTACAGTGTCACTGAAAAAGAGTGCCTGGCAATTATCTTGGCACAAAAACATTTCGCCCATACATTTATGGCCGCCGCTTCACAATCTTAACAGATCACAAGCCCCTCCAATGGTTATTTAACTGTAAAGACCCCGGGTCTCGCCTTGTCCGGTGGAGGCTAAAGCTGGAAGAATTTGAATATGATATCCAGTATAAAAAGTGTAAGATAAACGCAAACGCGGACGCCCTTTCCAGATTTCCTGTGAACCCCATCCAACCAACTGTCACTAATGAAACACCTAACCCTCAAGGTCAAGACATCAATCCAGAACAGTTGGAACAATCCCTTTTAGAACCGAGTAACTTAGATAAGGACCTAATGGACTTATTAACATCACCGCGTTCCTTCCCGTCTGAAGATCTAAACCCAGACATCCTCCTAGAATGTGCTACTCCAGAACAACTTAACATAGAATCTCCTATGCCTCCCTTACCTGGAACGTCACAGCGCACTCCAACCCTCGATGAAATCCTCTCGCCTAAAACTTCAGCCGAACCTACCCCATCGACAAGCAACATAATCACAGACGATTACTCGACTTCCCGGAAACGCTTGTCAAATAAAAGTAACTCTTAAAAAGCCCCGATAAGGTTATCCTTATCCTTACATCTTTAGATCTCGATTAGTCAAACCCCTACATACAAGAAATATTAGGTAACCTAGAAAACCGAGACGAAATTCTTAACCAAGAAAGACAGCTACACAGGTTCTCGAAAATCGCCCTAGGTAATAAGATTTATTACCGCCTTTATGTCAAATTTGATCAAGCATCCTATCAAGAGATCTATGATACTCTAAAAGCCATCCGGAACGAATTAGTAATATTAAGAAATACTCAACAAATAAGTATATCTGATTGCCGTGATGCATTCGAAAAACATAGTTTTATAAAAATATACAATATAATTATTTTCCTCTTCCATAATACAAACACCCTAGTAAACATTTACCATAATAATGTTACTTATCCCTCACCGTCCGAGGTGAAGAAAATGCTATACGACAACCATGACATCCCAGCAGCTGGTCACTTAGGTGTCAGTCATATGTATAATAGATTGAAAGTATTGTATTATTGGAAAAGTATGCGTAGTGACATAGAGTCTTATGTGAAAAGGTGTAAACTATGTTAAGAGAACAAAGCTTTGCGGCAAACAAATCGTGCACCGATGCAAATCACAAGCACTTCAACCAAACCGTGTGAACGTATAGCGTTAGACGTTGTAGGACCTCTCCCCGAATCGTGAACCGCAAAGCTCAGATTTATATTAACCTTACAGGACGACTTTACCAAGTTATCCTCCGCTTATCCACTACGCAGTACTACCGCTGAAGAAACAAGTGAATGTTTATTTCACTTTATATCCATATTTGGTATTCCCAAAATGATCCTCACTGATCAGGGTACCAACTTTACGTCAGAATTATTTAAAAGAACGTGTGATTTATTAAAAATCAAGCAGCTATGGTCCACGCCATACCATCCACAAACTCAAGGTGCTCTAGAACGGAGCCACTCAACCTTAAAGAAATACCTGAAATCTTTCGTAAACGAAGACCAAACAGATTGACCTCGTTATGTATATACAGCCATGCTTACATACAATACAACCGTCCATTCCACAACTCATTACACTCCCTACGAGCTAATGTTCGGTAACAAATCATTTATTCCTAATTCAATATATGACGAATCCCTAGGTACTGCATACCCGGAGTATGTACGCATGTTACAAACCCGTCTAAAGAACTCTCACGATAAAGCTTTAGAATACATACAGCGATCAAAAGTATCGTCTAAGAATTATTACGATTCTCATTCACGCCCTATACAATACAAAGTAGGCGACTTTGTTTACCTAAAGAACCATCTTAGATTACGAAAAGCTTTATCGCCAATATGGAAAGGCCCATATAAAGTTGTCAAAATTCATGGTAACAATACTTTATCTTTATTAATAAATAGACGGCACGTCCGTCACCATTATGACGAGGTAAAGCTCGCCGAAGTCAGCGGCGACCTGCAAACATAAACATACCTAAATAAAAGTTAATTTTAGTAAACTAGGTTAATAATACTTACGTAAATTTAACGTTATAGTTTTAGTATTAGATATATAGATGTTAGTTATAATGTGTTAGTCACAAGACTGCTTTTATTAGCTTAAATAAGTACTGAATAGAAACAATACCTTGTTAGAAGCATAGATTAAATAGTTGTTAGTTTTTATATACAAGCGAATACAATAGTAACGTATAAATAATATACTTACAGCACTTCAGCGGAACTCCAGACGCCCAACTACTATATCCAACCGATAACCACGAGTCCTGGAATTTATTTTGACTATATAGGAAATTAAAAAATCTCTAATGGTGTATTAAATGTTATCATGCCAATGGGAATTTCGCATTTCAAACCGCATATAGAAAACATTAACTCATCATTGGAAACTTTTATAAATCTCTGTAACCAAGTGGAAATTCTCGCAGAACCCAAATGCCATAACATAATAGAACCATTAGTATTACAACAGCAAAACATTATTAAATTGTTCAGTTCAATCTCTCATTTAATCGATAATAGATCCAAGCGAGCTTGGGTCGGTGGTATAGGTACTGCCCTTAAATATGTTTTCGGCACGTTGGACGAAAACGACGCCATAAAATATGACCAAGCGATTGAGTCCATACAAGTCAACCAGGATAAATTGGCATCCTTAGTAAAGAAAAATGTTCTAATCACAAACTCTGTCATATCAGCGTATAACAGCTCCTTACAAAAGATTAAAAGCAATGAAATTAAAATGAACAACGCCATAGACCAATTTTCAGCCAGTATACAAAATTTAACAATAAATGCCAATTCAATAGAAACCCGAATAAGCTTAGACCTTGTTCTAAATTCACTAGAAACCTCTATGGTCACTCTATCCAATGCGATTATTTTCTGTAGCCAAAACAATTTACATGCGGCAATCATGTCGCCCGCACTCTTATACCGAGAACTGAGCAACAATATTAGGCACTTACCGAACAATCTTCACCTGCCTTTGTATTTAGACATAAGCTCCATTCATAACATTGTAAAGGTCTCCAGTTTGTTATGTTATTATTTCAATGGTAAATTAGTTTTCCTGTTACGAATACCGTTAGTCTCTAACCTTGAATATATGTTATATAATAAAGTTGCTTTACCAACACCACATGTAAACCAATCAGACATTTACAGTCTCATTGTACCTAGTAGTAAGTATATGGCTATAACAAAAGATAAATCAAATTATTGTAATTTAGAAACACTAGACAACTGCAAAATTGTAAACTCAGCAGAATATCTATGTGACATCCCTATAACTCATAAAACCGATTCAAACCCTAACTGTGAAACTGAATTGTTATCTAAATCTATTGAGGATATTCCTAAAGAATGTAATATGAAATACATCTATGGCAAATTGAATATTTTCAAATCAATAAGTAATAACAAATATATTTATATACAATCAGAATCAGCTAAACTATCTATTTACTGTAGAAACTCAAATAAAATAGAAGAAACAAATATATGTGGTATCGATATACTTACAATACCGACTAGTTGTATAGCTTATTGTAAAGGTACAACACTGTTCCCTAAATATAACAATGTATTAAATTTAACTTCGCCAATTAATATGCCAGATTTTAACTTAGCTTCTTGCATTTTTTGTAACATTAATAAAATTAAGAATGTAACAAATAATTTGCCCCTCTCCCGTTTAGAACCCATAGATTTAAACGATATTCAATCGATTGATAAATTATCCATTAAACTTTCATCCGACGTGGAAAACATTAAAGAAACTCCACATATAATCGAGTACGGAGCACATTATTCCATAGCTATAAATATAATCGTATGTATCATTGTACTTTACCTTATATACAAACTTGTATTAACGTTTTGTAAACCCGGCAGCAACCCTCGTTTTCACAAATATAGATTTCGCAAATCAAATAAACCGGAGACGGATTCCATAGAACTGCAAAGAACAGTTCAAGAAATCCCGACTCCAGCTTTAAGAACCTCATTTTAAAGTTAACTTCGGCGTCCATCTCCGAAGTTCACTCTAAAGGGAGAGGTGTTATAACCCGGTATTGAACCCCTTATAGCTAACACGGCCCTTAGCCGTGCACACTAGCATTTTAAGCATTATTGTTACGTCAGCATTTTGTTTCAATAGCCAGTCGACTCATAGATCGGACAGTCTATGCTGAACGCTCGCGAGATACGGTTGCTTTACGGGTCCTTTCCTCTTGTTAACTCTTTGTCGAAATAAATAATCTAGTTAACTTTAAAATATCTTTTTTTTAAAAAACCTCGGAAAGGGACCCCGTAACAGATCGCAAGAAGCGGTTGGATCCGAGCGGCTCAATAATACTCTGTGTGGAGAGCCCTGGAGGACCTCGGCTTATCGTCGGATAAATATCTAGTGCTGCTAATGAGCTTCCACAAATGTTTTGAACCATCTTTGCAGGATGAATGTGTTTTGATGTCAAACCAGACAGGGGCGTATGACCTTACGACAAACGTTGCTAAAGTCACAAGATTTTGTTGTGGATTTTCCGTAGAAATATACAAACGCAGTATACGATTAGCTCTTGTCAACCAGCGGGCATGTGATAGCTTACCTGGGTTTCTGTTTAATAAATCAGGAGGGCCATTCTGTTTAATAAATCAGGAGGCCAGGGGATCCATTTATGACAGCAGTAGTTATTTCTTGCATATATTTCTGGTCTGTACTGAGTTCTGTTGATATTTGTGGAGGTAGTTCACCTTCTATCTTTTCAAAGTGGGCCAGCGGCAGCGTCTCGCATGTATCTAATGCTTTACCAATTTGACCTGCAAATGACCTAGGTCCTGCAGTAGGGCCATCCAAATATGTAACCAAATGCCTCAGTGGCAACTCATTGGCGTGTAAGAGGCAAATTATCCATTGCAATGGTCGAGATAGTCTATTTTCCAAAAGACGAATCACGCCTCCCACTTTCCCTGTATTTGTGTTTGTTCCATCACATCCAACAGCCATTAAACACTCTGGTGATATCTTTTCAGTCGTCAAAAAGCTGTGGATAGCTCTTTCAATATTTCTTGCACTGCCCGATGTTGGAACCACTTTATACCGCTTTAATCCTTTTAAAACAGTTTTAGCCGTCTTGTCTTTCCTTCCATCGAAATATAATGCCGGAATTTCCGTTACTGTTTCTTCTGTTAAAATTTGCTCGCGTACTTTCTGTCTTATTCTTCTTAATTTCATCCTGTCCACGACGTTAGTCGACAGCACCTCAGAGTTAGCATCAGAAGCAGAACACAGAACAGATGATACTATAGCCGCAGCTCGGTCTGATACTCCGCATCTATCGCATACAGTCGTCAAACTATGAAGACTGGCATCCGTGAGCTTTGATCCACTGTGTCAGTGGTGTCAAGACGCTCTGCGGCCGACGAACAAGAAGAAAGGTCGACTTTAGAAATAACTTCAGATCTAGTTAGCCGGTACGAAGTAGAGGGAATTTATTCAATTCGTGTATTTGAATTATGCCTGATTTCTTGTTTTAGAGCACGTAATCTTCTATTCTGCAATTTTTTACTCTGGATAAGATCCATTCTTCCTAAAGCCATTAGTCTGTTAGTGCGTTGGTCTTCTAAAAATATTTGTTCCTCTTTGGCACTTTTTTTTTCTCTCAAACAAGTACAGTTTACAAATTCTTTACATTTACATGCAGCTATGTCAAAAAGTTTTCTACTTTGTACTCTGAACTCTTCTAATTTTTCTTCCATGAGTTTCTTCAAAGACTTTTTCAAATTATAACATTTTGAGTGATAACTTTTTAGTAACTGTAAGACTCGTTTGTGTGTGACAATTGGAATAGAAGATTTTATCCACAAGTCTTCAATTTTCATTCCAACTATTTCGGCAATTTCCAAAAACGTAGGTTCTTTTATTGTGTTATTCCTTACTTTTAAGTCTTGTCGAACCCATTCGTAGAATTTCAGGTAAAAAAGTAGGTAGGATATTCCCTTTCAACTCTGCACTTTCACCAAATATCGGACACTTTAACTTTTGTCTCGTAGAAGTCATGTTAATAGACATAAAAAACGTAAATCAACAAGTACTCGTGAATATAATTGACGTGCGACCTTTCACCATGAGACAATAATCGACACTAGTTGAAACAAAACACTGCAATTCGTAGATCGGCGCGTGCCATCCCCCCTTTTCGTCCCGCGCTTTGCACCTCTGTCACAACGCCAAAGTATAATAAAATAATGAAATATTTGATTGCAATACATAGCTAGTTCTATATTTGAATAGGTTGTTTTTAAATAAAAGAAAACCATTTTAATAAATTCTGTACCATTTTGTAGCCCGCGCAAATAGCCCCTAAATTGTTGTTTTTGTAAATTTTCGATGTCTTGGCGGGGGCTTTTACCAATGTCTGATAATATTTATATTTTTAATACAGATAATTGATGACAATTGGCAACATAATACAACTATTCCAAATAAAAATTCGAAAAAAATATTTTCGTTCCACCCTAATGCACAGGTCGGCTCAACCTAGCGAATACTACTCTCATACAAAATATTCGGACCTCTTGATTGCAGTTTCATCTCTAACTTTCACGGTTATGTGTTTTATTTTTATAGGATCGCTTCTATAATACTCAAAGAATACAAGAGCCAAGCTTGCCATTCATTATCATTAAATTGATTTGAATTTAAATTTGAATTTATCATATTTGCTCCTCCTTACCAAAAACAAATGACTATTAAAGATAAGAATTGCTTAGTTTATATTTTATACAATTATAGAAATACTAGTTATGATAGTTATGAGCCGTTAGTTATTATGAATTTATAACAGTACTGAGTTTCCGCCGCAGGTATAATGATTATAGCTGAATCGACGGCTTTCAAGCAGCAGTTCCATAATAATATTAATAATAATGTTTACTTAACAAGTAACAGAGACTCAGTATGTTAGTAATACTTTAAGAACTATGTTAGTTAATTAATTTTACATTTTATTTATATTATCCCATGTGAGATGGCATTGCAGTGGTTCACATACGTGCAATCCAGCCTGCTAGCTACCATTTTCAGGCTATTGTTAGAGCTGGCCCGCACCCTGCGCACCAAAGAAGCACACCTCATTCGCATTGTAGCATAAAAACAGTTTATATGTGCATCTGCGAACATCCCCGATGCGCTGCAGAAAAGAGGCAGCCCCACAAATATCCTGAAAGCGTTGTTGTATTGGACACGGAGGGCGTTGCACGATCGTTGGGTATATCTCGCCCACAAGCTGCACGTATAAAATGACTTACAATATGCTTGAAACAACGTAATTTTCACCTTAAGTGAGCAGCGTGCAAACCTGCGAGCTAGCATGTTCGCCCTTACCGACAACGCCCTCCGCTCACGCTCAATATCGAGACCGTCACTGAGGTCAGGGGTCAATATATGTCCAAGATATTTAAATACTCTTTGTAGTGGAGTCCCATTGAATAAAACTGGTGGTACATATCCCGGACTACTCGCAGCCTCAAAGACCATGATCTCCGACTTATTGGAGTTGTACCTTAAGAGGAAACACTACGGGCGAGAGAATTGAAAAATACGTATTTGTAAAATCTATTGCTGTCGCGCAGCCTCAAGCCCCAAAATACCTATAAAATGTACACAAAATCAACATTTCGTATTCCCTTGATTCATTCTCCAAAACTTTATCGATTTAACTAGGTTTTTCATATTAAATTAAAGAGGCTTTGGCCGTGTTCCTATATTTTCCTTTTTTTAAATAATCTAGCCAAATTTGTTTTTTGGATGTTTGAACACAGCGGAAAATCTGGCCAATTTTTGAGGTATTTGAAGGTTCATATCTTTTTTAGTATTTAATTTACATGAAAAAAGAAAACATAGGGACATGCCAATCAGGGCCATACATCTTTTGGAAAAAAATAATTGCTCTGCTGGCATTATCCAGGGAGAAAACAGGAGACTACGTTTTGTATGAAAAAACGGCCGTTGTGTTTCCTCAATGCGATTATGCAATAAAATAAACAGTTTAGTAAAAATCGAGTTAAAACTAGAAAACGAAAATTTAGTATGACACAAATATTTTTCTTTACTGTTGCTAAAATCTCTAACAGTTACGAATATAATAACTTAATTAAAGTACCTTCTTAAAGAAGTAGACTTTAAGTTACAAATAAGATATTAGTAGATTAACAAGTTAAAGTCCAAAGATTTTATAAGTATAAAAATTATGGACATATGTAAATAAGATCAGATGTTTTGAATAAACGTCATGGCAGCTTCGATTCAAGCTTGACTTGGCAGGCTACCTTGAAGCACTTATTCATTACTTCAAAATGAGTATAATGAAAGATAGATACAAATTTTTACGCAAATTTCCGAAACAAATGGTAAAGCTCAACTACGTGCCAGTATTCAGAGACAAAATTAGATTTTCTTTTGTTGATAGCTGAATAGTAACGGCCTATTAATGCGCCAGTACTGAGCGGAGGCGCTTTGTTGAAGTTATCAATACACCGAGAGGTAATTGGCAAAATCAACCAGCAGCCACAAAATGTCTGTAATATCAGGGGCCCAATTCTGCTATTTTAGATGACATCGACATCATATTTTGAATGGAATAAGATTATATTTTGAATTGACTCAAAATCGGTATTCTGCTACACAATGTCATTCTATTCTAATTTCGATATATTCAATTTAATATCAAATATCCTGACATGAGTAGGTATTGCCATTAATGAAATAATTAACTTTATTGCTGGTAATTTGATGTTACAGCGTTGCCTATGATTTGTTTTTTATGTAATATGCCCGCAAGTACGCTCTCACATTTTATTTCAATTTAACAGTTCCTTACGATCTGGTAGATGTTTCGGGAAATCTCTTCTTAGTCAGGGACCGTAAGGGTGCAGCATACGGTCCTCGAGGAACGTCCATGCCAATCTTTAGCATCTTGTGCCCAGTAGATTCGGCTGTGTATTGCTGTTAGTCAGGGAATTGTGAATGAATTTTATATATACAGATTATACTACCTAGCAGTGCAATATGGCAGTCTATAATACTAACCAGTACCATTTTAGCAAATGAATTTATTCGTTGGATTGTGAGAGATTTTTTGATACATAATCAATAATGTTACGTACGATTTGAAATCGAACATTTAAAATATGCGTGTTTTGAATATGTGTATTTACAGTTTGACGTTTGTCTTTGTACAAAAATATATTTAGCAGAATACCGTTTATGTATTGTTCAACTCTTAATATATTCGTAATATCATTTCAATGTCTCTTAATTTAGGAGAATACCATTATGACGTAAATATGACACTGACATCATATCGAAACTGCATTTTGAACAAATATAATTAGCAGAATTGGGCCCCAGGTTTATTTTTGAGAAATCGTGTATAAAAGCACCTGCGCGTATATGCGTTATTCAGTATCGTCATTAAAGTCAACGGTATCTACGGAGTTTCGAATGTTTATGTATTTATCGTTCTCTGTGATCTAGCGTAATGTTACTGTTATCATAATACTTTTTATCAAATAAAAATATTTGGATTCTTTTTCCACATGTATGTTTATAAACTCAAAATATATGAATAAATTATTAAAAAAGGAATAAATCGGAGATAATAATAAATCTAGAATAGTTATATTGTAATACATTTGTCATTTAAAAATTCTGTGGCTGTATAATAAGCTTTTCTAATTAAAATATTATATAATGTGTTTTTAAACATCTCAAATTTGCTTATTTTTAGTAGAGGAGTTGGTAAATGATTATAAATTTTTGGCGCCATACCCAAAGAGTTGGCATTATAAATGGGCTTTTTGTGTTTTTTTAGACCTCACAAATATAGAGAGATGGCAGGGTCATTAATTTTAGAGTAATAAAATGCGGTTTACAAGAATCCGTGATTTTTATACCGCATATAGCCCTTACACATTTCTTTTGAGCTTTGAACGCTAATTCCCTATCTGGAGAGTTACCCCAGTATATAACACCATAATATCTCAATGCTGATGACGCATAGCCATGATATGCCGTTAATAGTGCTGGCATATCTAGGTACTACTTTAGCAAGGTTGTAGAGAGCATAATGAGTATTGGCTAAGTTTTTTACAAACATTTTCTATGTGTATTTTCCAGTTCATGCTTTCGTGCAACCGTTACAGATACCTAAAAAATTAGTGTGATTAATATTAAGAATTTTTGTTTTATCGTAATGTATGTTTAGTTCAATTTCTTTTGTCCTTTACTTAAATTGTATTATTTTAGTCTTTTCTAGGTTTATTTTTAAATTATTTGCTTTAAACCAGACGATTATTATTAGTAAATTCATATTTATTTCATTTTCCAGATCTTGTTTGTTTTTACCACTGAATGCCACTGTACTATCGTCAGCAAACAGATGGGTGATGAATAATTTTAGGCATGTCATTAATATTAATAATAAATAATAGCGGACCCAGTACACTGCCCTGAGGCACACCATAAGTTGTATGTCCAGGATTTGACATATTTTATTAATACATGTTATTTGTTTTCTGTTACATAGATATGACTTGATAAGTTGTAAAACGTTGCATCTGATACCGTATTAATCTACTTGCCTAAATAATATATCATGACTTACATGGTCGGAAGCCTTCGACAGTTCCATGAAAAGACCTACAATTTTTCAAATAATTTATAAACAGCCATATTCGTACCAATATTTTTCCGAAAACCGTACTGTTCTTCGGCTAAAATATTGTTTTTTCTAAAAACGAGTATAATCTTCGATGAATAACTTGTTCAATAATTTTGGAGAATATTAGTGTTAATGCTAGAGGCCTATAATTATTAGGATTTCTTTTATTCCCTTTTTTTTAAAGAGGTTTTATAATTGTAGTTTTTAGTGTATCAGGAAATACGCCTTCCGTGACATATTGATTAATGGCCCGGCTTAGTACAGGGGCAATAATAAAAGATACTGACTTAATTACTTTGGCTGTAATATCGTCATAACCGGAACTGTTTGTATTGTTCATTGAATTAATTATTTTATTAATGTCATGTGCTATAGTTGGAGTCATAAAAATTGATTTACAATCGCTATTTATATAATTAGTTATGTTATTATTATTCTTCATGACGTATAAAATGTCACTGGATTGATCAATAAAGTAATTATTAAATGTCTGAACAATGTCAAGGGGTTTATTTATTATTTTATTGTTTAAATTAATGTCCTTAGCTAAAAGAACTTCGTTGTATACTCATGTATGATTTTAAGTATTGTTTGTGCTATTCCATAACATAATGTTTATTTTTTGTACTTGGCGCAAGTATTTCAATGAATGGATTAAGAAATTTCAAAGCTCCAGAGACTTCTAGACTTTTATCAAACAAGATACAGTATTCCCAAATTAATAATGCGCATGCAGATCTTCGTTAATTGTCGTATTCCCGGAAAAACCCGAATCATTGAATTGTAAGAGCCCTAAACAATGCACTTGCATTTTGCACCTTGTTCGAAAGAAATAGGAGTGAATATTATGTGTACACAATCGAAAACAATTCGGGCGGTCGGCGGCGGTCGCCAGTCCGTCAAAGGTCCTTCAGTCGTCTTTATATAATGGTGGTGACTGCACGTGTTCTCTCTGTGTGGAATTATATAGAGCTGCTATTACACACCCTTCTTGTTTTGTTTTTAAAGGTGAATATAATTATGTTATTCAAATTTAAATAGTTTATTTTGTAAAAAAGGTAAATATACTAACATTTTTCACGGCTTGTTAATATTAAAAAAATAAAAATACCTCCTTTAAATACATATTAAGTACTAGAAAAACATTTTCAAAAGATACACACAATATACAAATAGATATAGGAATAAATAATATTATAAAGTATATTAGTACACAATGCAATAATACAACAAATAAATAAAATATGTCTAACTCTGCCCATACCATTTTCTTTCAGACGTATTCTTCCAGAATGGATAAATTTAAACGTGGAAAGCCACTTAAGTCACAGGCACGGCAAATGGTATTTAATGTGTACCTTTATTTCTTAAATGAAGCCAATGTTTTCAAAAAAGACCATGATGGTTATTTAAAAAAAAATCAGGACCGTGTTACAAAAGCTACAGGAATTTCACGACGAACTTTGACTAATATTTTAAACGAAAAAAAAACAGAATTAATCAATGAAATTTTTCACACCGAAAAAAGGAAAACCTAAAAGTTTAAGATTTCGGCTGAGACTTGATGATTTCGACTACTGTGTTATTCGTAACTCCCAATTGTAAATAATTTGAGAAAAAAGTTGATCGAAGCTATTAATTTCAAAGGCTGTGCAGAGACTTTAAGGCTGATCTTGAAAGAAATGGGGTTTAGGTTTCTGAAAACTGATAATAACAGACGGTTACTTATGGAAAAGCATGATATACGTTTAAAAAGGATCAAATATCTCAGAGAAATACAACAGCTGAGGAATTCTGGTAGAAATATAGTGTTTATGGACGAGTCATACGTGCATACATCACATACTAAGGGTAAAACTTGGCAAGATAGCAGCAAAAAAGGTATCAAACAACCCATTTCCAAAGGAGAGAGAATAATTATTGTACACGCAGGCAATGAAAAAGGCTTCGTCCCAGGGGCTCTAATGTTACATAAATGTGTCGACTCAGAAGGTGATTATCATAAAGAAATAAACGCGGAACGTTATCAAGCTTGGCTACGCAATCAATTGATTCCTAACTTGCCTCCTAATAGTGTGTTGATAATTGACAACGCCCCATATCATAATAAGCTGTCTGTGAAACCACCAAACTCAAACACACCTAAACCACAAATGATACCTTGGTTACAACAACACAACATTCCGCATGACCTAAAGAAACTGAAACCCGATTTGTATGAAATTATAAAAAGACATAAAGAGAAATACACAGAATTTGTCACTGACCGTATAATGGAGGAACGTGGGCATCGAATTATACAATTGCCACCATATCATCCCGATTTTAACCCCATTGAATATATTTGGTCCCAAATAAAACAACACGTAGAAAAAAAAATATTGCAATGACTGTCACTTCAGTTAAAGATGCTATATTAGAAAAAATCAATAATATAGGACCAGAAGAATGGAAAAAAGTTTGTGATCATGTAACATAGTCCCTACTTAGGGGGTGTTTAAATGAGAAACGTGGTTAAATGTTACAATAAAAAATAATTTAATTCGTCAAGTAAATCTAACATCATTTAGCAAAGCGTTTTACTTACGAAAAAATTACAATAAAATGCTATTCAAAAAGGTATAAACAGGGTCGCGTGATTCGCCGATGGTAAGGAATTTGTTGAGGGTCAGCAGTATAATAGCAGCTGGTGTACTTAGGTCGGTCTGAAGGCGCCGAAAGAGAGCTCCCATCGCCGCGCGGCCGTATTTATTGTCCGTTGCAGGGCGCGGGCGGCGGGGTCGACCGGGCCGAGTGATGCGTCAAGGATTGACGTCACAATCACGCTGTTAAATACGAAGATGAATAAAGAAAATTTGACCCAAGAATCGATAGTTTTTCTGATGAAATGATTATTTACACAGGTGATAGCAGTGAGGAAAGTGTCAATGAACAAGAGCATAATGAAAGTTCTGATGAATCTACGATGTCAGGAATAGAGATCCTCCCTGATTCTGATTATTTTTTTTTGTAATTGTAATATTATTCTGGAATGATCACTGCTGTAAATACTTTTGAACTGAGATGTTATGATTAGATTTCTAAGATTTTAATGTAACCTGTGTTTGAAAACCATTTTTCTTCTTCTAATATAAACCTTGTATTACTTAAACCTTATTTTCTGCCATCATTACACCAGCTACAGCAAGACACTTAAAAAGTATTATAATCGAAGTAAATTAATTCAACAAAAATTGTAGCATATACGCTATCGTGTGGTTTTCTTCACTATTTACTTATATGGAACTATCGAATCAAATTTCTTTACTGATAAATCAATATTTATTTTTTTTAGCACAAAAAACATAATTTTACTAAATTATGTACTTAACAACTCTATATACATATCGTCTTCCGACGCTCGGGGAATACGACCGTTGCCGAACAGTGACGAAGATTTCTATGCGCATTACCAATTTGGGAGACCTGTAAGTAGGTATCTAAATGGATATGTAGAACACTATAGCGGCATTTAGTTCTCTAATTAGATCTTCGAGACTCATGTTCTTATTAAATGCTGATGCACTTAATAACGACATGAGTCTCAAAGATCTAATTAGAGGACGTCTAATAGTCAGCATTAGCTGACTGCCAACCATGAAAGCTGACTTGAATCAGAAGTATTGCGCTGTTTTTTTTATTAAAAACGAGTTGCGTTGTATGGTACCATGATATTATAATGTCAAACAGGCTGTTTGAATCTATTGTACACGTTCTGTTTGGACTGTTTGGCAAAGCCTTAAAATCTTCATATCTTATACCTACTATATTTGGAATGATAGGACTATCGGTCTTACCTAAATCATAATTAATCAAAAATTTATAGATTTTACAGTAAGTATTAATAATAATACAACATGACCGTGAACGCAATTGATCATCCATAATGAATTGCCTGAAAAATTCAAATATACAATCCAGAGAAAATAAACCAAATTAAACAGTCAACAAGCCCCGCCAATGTAAACGAAAGCCTTCGTCAAACAATAGGAAAGGTTTAAAAATTGGTGAAACAGAAAGTGCTATCAAGATACAGTGATACCAGAATTTATGTACCCTTCAACCGCCGTAAAGCTTAGTACGAACATCTTAGTAAGTTACCTTTTTCACCGAGCTGACGTTGTCAACACTTATTCAGTGTATAAACTAGTGAAATAACAGGGTGGCTTATCTGTTTGCGAACTTCGTATAGCGCCAAGCCATCCAGGAGCCAGCGCTCTAAGCATAGGTAATTTATTTCCTGCAAAGAAGCAAAGTATGCCGGTGAAGCCGAGCGTTTGTACACATTAACGCGGTACACCTCATGAAAAATCGCTTAGGGGACGCTAAAGTTTGCCATAACTAATAATAAACAAAATTAACTGTTGCGTTTCGTTCGGTGAGTGAGAGTGCCGGAGGCCCTATCCCCTATTCCTTCTCCCTCATCCCCCTCCTCATCCTATCCCTTTTCCCAACACAAAGGGGCGGCAACGCACTTATGACTCCTGTGGTGTTGCTTGTGTCCATGGGCGGCGGTCATTAGGCAATCCGTCTGCTCGTTTGCCGCTCATTACCATAAAAAAAAAGAAAATATATGTACGCGATATTACTATGAATGCTTTTTATCCTTTCTCTTTCGGTCCGTTTAAAGTGTACTTCGTACCCCAACTCCACTTGTAATCGGCCCCAAGTAGAGGAATCATACGGTCATGAGAGATTTGTTAGCGCGGAGTAAAACTTTATACTCGGCTAGAATATTAATATTATTTATGACCGCAGCAAAACGAAGGAGGTACCTACATACGCGTGGGGTGCAAAAGAGCAATAGCTTTTATGTAGATGACTATGTTATAAGTATGTTGCTACTTAACTTGGTTCAAAGTCTTTGTGCGCTTTGTTATTTATTTTATGCTATTATTTTCTGAGATTAGCTTAGTTGAAAGCTATATTTTTTTGATGTTAGGTGCTTAGTTGTGTTTGTGTCGTTCGTTATAATAACTAATTAAATACATGTCTGTCATAATTGCATCTGTATCTGAAGTATCTACGTATGATTTTTGGCTGTATGGCAGATATGTATGATAACAGATAATTAGTATCTCTATATACTAGGTTTATGATACACTAGAGGCGTTTTTTCATTGAACTGTTTCTTCCAGAAAAACAACTCCCTTTTTAGTGCACCCTTAAGCTCCTCAAGGAACACACATGCGTCGTAAATGAAATAAATCAGATAGGTAATGTTTATTTTAATACGAGGTATGTGGTGGTTACACGATTCTTACTGCAACATAAAGGATATCTATACACGTAGGTACATAAAATTTAAGTGTCTGTTTTTAAAAAATAACAGCTTTTTACTAAATGCATATGGATGTATACATGGTACATATACCGAAATTACAATTTTTACAATTTTTGTCTGTCTGTCTGTCTATCTGTCTGTCTGTTTGTTCTCGCTAATCTCTGGAACGGCTGGACCGATTTTGACGGGACTTTCTCTGGCAGATAGCTGATGTACCAAGGAGTAACTTAGGCTATAAATTCACCGGGTACGCGAAGTAGTTCCCTCTGGACGTGGGTGAAGCCGCTGGAAACAGCTACTCATTAATAAGCAGTTTTAAACTTAAACGAAAATCGTAACTATGTATAAGTGCAAACTTTACCTAAGATTTTTATTGCGGTAACTTGGAGTAAGTAGATAGATAGATAGATAGATTAATACTTTATTGTACACCAGTATACAAACAGAATTACAATAGTAAAATAAACTTAAAACTAGTTGTACAAAAGGGCGGTCTTATCGTAAAATGCGATCTCTTCCAGACAACCTAGTTTGGAAAAGGTATATAATAAAAATACAATTGTGTGGGTTACGGTGTACTTAGTGGAATAGTGTCTTAGTGGGTAGATAAAAGAATGGGACAAATTATGTCAATACAATTATACATATGAGTATAAAACATAGAATACGCATATATTGTACATACAATACAAAATAATAAGTTATAACAAACCAATACTTATATACAATAAATAAATAAACTAGATCTTACATATATATGCAAATAAACTATAATATATACCTATAAATATATACATATATTATATATACAGTCATGGTAATTGTGACAAATAATGATTCGTGACTAGATTTTTAAATGTGGGAAGAGATTGAGCCCGTCTGATAGATTCGGGCAACGCATTCCACAATCGTACAGCTTGAACTGAGAAGGATTTTTGAAAGAAAACTGTAGAATGCGTCGGGACTTTCAATTTAAGATTTTCTGATGATCTCAAGCACCTTGAATGTGTGTCGTGAAGATATTCGAACCGTCGTTTAAGATAAAAGGGAAATGATGGATTGAATAATATATTATAAAGAAGGCAAAGGATGTGAGTATTCCGTCGAAGGCGGATAGGCAGCCATTTGAGCTTGTTACGAAATTCAAAAATGTGGTCATATTTACGTAAGCCATATATGAACCTTATGCAGAAGTTTTGGAAGCGCTCAAGTTTATCTAGCTGGTCCTTATTGAGATCTAGATAGCTGGCATCGGCATAGTCAAGAATGGGAAGAAGAATAGATTGCACAAGTGCAATTTTAGTAGGTATGGGAAGGAAATTACGTAATCTTCTCAGTGACGCAGTGGCAGCAAAAATTCGTCGACTGATATTCTGTAGCTGCACAGACCAGGATAACGTTTTGTCAAAGGTAATCCCCAGATTCATCACTTCTTTACTCACAGGAATTGAAACGCCAACAAAAGATATCTGGGGAAGCAAAGACCAAGGAACCTTTGACATCAGTCTAGAACTGCCGATAATTGTGATCTGGGTTTTCTTTGGGTTTATCGTAAGTCCGTACCTATTAGTCCAATCTGATATTTTAGCCAGATCACTATTAATCGTGGAGATAGCTGACGACAAATGTTCATATTTTGCTTGAATGTAAATTTGCATATCATCAGCATAAAGGTGGTAGGAAGAAGAAATATGATTGGATATAGAATTAATAAAAATTGAGAAGAGTAGAGGAGATAAGACGCCGCCCTGTGGAACACCAGCAGCATTTTCGCACCAGGACGAATAAGTTTCATCCAGATGGACACGCTGCCGGCGGCCAAACAGGTAACTATGAAACCAGTCGATTACTGATGGAGATATGTTAAGAGAGCTTAAAATGGCAAGCAGAACATCAAAGTCGACAGTATTGAACGCATTGCTAAAGTCTAGCAAACAGAGAATTGTTAGCTTGCCATTCTCCATACCTGACCTGATATCATCCGTTATGTTGATAAGTGTAGTAGTGGTACTATGACCTGTACGGAAACCTGATTGGAAGGGATTGAGGATGTCATTTCGAGAAAGGAAAGAGTTAAGCTGGTTATAGATAAGACGTTCAAGGACTTTGGAAAGGAAGGGTAAAATAGATATAGGACGATATTCATTGAAGGATTCAGGATTAGATTTCTTAGGTAGGGGAACTACGTGGGCATCTTTCCAAGAAGTTGGAAAAATGCCACTTGAAATTGATTAATTAAGTAGGTGGGAAATAATGGGAAGGATTTCATCAAGGATGGGGAGCAACATATTACGGGTGATACCATCGCTGCTAACTGCGTTGGATGTTATGGATAAAATGCTCTTCTTAACATCACATGCAGCAAACTGACTAAAGATAAAAGGCGGGTGATCAGGGGTTAAAAGCGACGAAAGGTAATTTAATGTATTAATTTTTACTGTCCTATCAAAATTGGACGAAGCAGAGAAGTGCTGGTTGAGCAAATTGATATCTATATTGAGGGATTTTGTGTTCTGACTTTGCTTTCCAACCCCCAATGATCTAAGGAATTTCCAAACTTTAGCTGGATCTCCGTTTTGAAAAGAATTATGGATATGTCAGCGTTGTGCATCCCTACACACCCTCTTGCAATGGTTTCTAACCTTGATATACTTTTCTTTATTAACCTCAGTGGGCTTTGATTTGTACTTTGATTTGGCAGCTGCTTTTTTCTGTATGAGTAAACTTATATCTTTAGTAAGCCAAGGTGAAGGTGTATGTTTTAGTTTTATGGCTCGGAAAGGTGCATGAACGTCATACAAGTCAATAAGGTTCCTCTCGAACAATAGAATTTTGGAATCCATAGATTCTGCGTCAAGCAGCGGTTGCCAATTGATGGTTTTGGCATCATCACGTAAAAGATCACTATCCATACTACTTAAATTGCGAAGCAAGAGAATTCGAGACTTAGCCTTGGGAGGACGGACGTTGTAAGAAAGAAAAATAAGATCATGATAAGAAAATTCATCTGCATCAAATTGGCCCTGCTTAGCAACATGACCAAACGATGAGACGAAGATGAGGTCTAGAAGTGAGGGAGTAGAATTAGGAAAATGATGGGTGGCATTCAGGGGAAGAATATGAAGATTATTTGAAACTGAAATGGAATGTAAAGATGAGGAACGAGAGTCGTTCTTAAGAAGACAAGTGTTAAAGTCACCCATGATAATAGTTTGACTGTAAGAAGGGGATAAATTAAGTAAAAGAGTTTCAAAAGAGGAAAAGAAATCTATATGCAAAGAAGGACAGTAGTAAACACCAAGAAGGATTTTGGTGTGGTGCAGCTTAACCTCCAGGAAGAGATGCTTACCAGCATTGGGTGGAGGCGGCTGTGAAGACATGCTAACCACTGAATAGTTAATGTAAGAGCGGAGATAAATGGCAACACCACCGCCGCCACTACCAATTCGGTCGGAAGAGGTTGGAAGTAGCAGTTTGTTAAAAAAGTGTTACTCTAAAAAGAAAGATTAAAATAAAATGGAGACGAATTTTATTTATATCACGTTGAAGTAAAGGTACCAGATTTAGAATTCAGAGATTCTAAAGTAACGTTTCTAAGTTGATGTGAAATGGTGGTGAGAAATCAATATCTGCTAATAAATTTAGGGTTATAAAGATGTATATCTTTACTATATTAGCAAATACTAAGTAGGTATAATATCAGGAAATCATCATACCAACGTAGTTCCTGTAGTCCTGCTTCTCACTGGAGGGTGTTTGGAGGAATCCCATGTTGGTTTTAGTGAGTAACCCTAAACGTCTGTAAGAGATTCTCACACATACACCCACACACCCTTATTAGGAGGTGGTTAGACTGATACTGGATTTTTACCTTCAGCTATGCTTTCTCCATTATATAGACCTCTAACATTTTATATTGCATGAAGCTTTCTATAAAATGTCGAAGTCAATATCTGCTAAAATTCAGCATCTTATGTGCCACTTATATTCTACGTAAGGTTTTTGAATCAGTCCTCTAAGAGAGTACAGTAGTGCTAACATAAATCTTCAGGTTCATAGCAACGGTCAAGATAACAGCAATTATTCATTAGATATGAACTGATAAGACCACGGAGCCGCTACATAGACTTGCAATTTAAATATATGAGCCATATTTCGTATACACTAACATAGCCATTGCAAGCCGTCAAAGCTTAATTATGGCATTATTGCTTTAGCAATGGACAAAATTCACGATTTAAGAAGTGCATTCTGTAATTGCTCCTGGGTAATATGTACATTTGTAACCCAGATTTAACCGAAATTTGCACAATACTTTAAGTTATCATAACGGCTGTAATATAAACTCAAAATATTCCTTTGACTGACAGAGTAAAGAATTGTGTGATAAGAGAGTGTTGTGGGGTAAAAGAAAATGTAGTGACAAGCATCGAGAAAGGTATGCTAAGATGGTTTGGGCACGTGGAGAGGATGCATGACGAAAGACTGACCAAGCAGATATATAAGGCAGGTGTGGAAGGGACAGTATGAAGGGGAAGACCTAGGCGGACGTTCTCTGACCAGATTGGAGACATCCTAAAAACAGGACAGGTTAGAAGTACCCTGAACAGAAGAGCATGCATGAGGAATCTAATGGGAGTGAATGAAGCAAGAGAGATATGTCAGGATCGTTGCAAATGGCGTTCCGTAGTCTCTGCCTAACACTCCGGGAAACAGGCGTGAGTCTATGTATGTATGTATGATTGATTGAAAAAAAGACATTTATTAATAGAGTCTTACCGAAAATGGTTAACGTGAGAATAATCATGCAAAATTAAAGTTTTTAATTTTTTAATATTAATTTTTTTTAAAGTAAAGATTAAAATATAATAAAAACCATATAGGTACTGTCTCTTCGCTCCATAAATAATATATACATTCTGTGGATTCAACAATGTAATCTTTGTTCGAGTTTCGTATCTGCAATAGTCATCGCATTCGTAATTGCGAGTTAATCGTATAAGCTACTGCGCTGTGCAGTCAAATTCCATTAAAATATAGGTACCTATTTGGAATGAAAAAATAGGCTAAAGCAATTTCGTTTGTATATTTTTAAAGAGGATTACAAGTATTAGGGTTTTTATTTGTTTATACTTTAAAATAACAACTAGTAGCTACCCGTGGTTATACCCACACTAAAGCTTTCCTCTATTTTACGCCCTTAGGACTGGAATATTAAAAAAAATCTACCTTAGAAAAAAGTTGTAATGTTTCTGGCTTCAGTTCTGCGATGATTATATTATTACAAATACATATAGCTCATAATTATTTGATAACTCGTAAAATGTAAAAAAATGGGCGTATAGAGTTTATAATCTTACACCCTAAACATGTTTCTATAGTGAATGTAGCTTCCATTTCACCTTATATTTGTAATAGCAGCTGTTTGCGAGTGAAATTGTCGTCAAATACGGACGGCCGTTTCAAGGTTGGTCGTCGTCAACAGAAAAAGTATATTTTGTTGGTTTATAAGGATATTTACTAGGTTTTAATATATAAAGTGCCGTTTTTGTACAAAGGGCCACGTTAGCGCTGCGAAATACTATTTTTTATACGCTTTTGTTGTCTTAAGACAATGTCAAAGAAAAATCAAATTACTTCTTGTGTAAAAAACATAGAACACTGAAATTTGTGTCCAGGAAACGGTTATGCAAAGTGAAAATAAAACACAGGAGGCAATGACGCCGGAGGCCCCATCCCCTTTCCTCTCCCTCCTCTTACTTCATTTCCTATTCCTTTTCCAATCCTGGTGGGTAACGTACGTAACATACTTACGAATATATTCTAAAATTGCGTATAATTATACTTAAGATACATAAAAATTACACCCAGAAGCAACAAATGAGAGTTTTTATCACACAAATATTTGTCCTGGGTGGGAATCAAACCCACAACCACCGGTTTACGCAGCGTGCCAGCAGGATGTGCCACTAACCACCAGACCAACAGGCTAGACAAGGAAAATAAAAAATGAAAATTTTGAAACATATCTGCAGTATTTTAAACACTTATTTTAGTGCTGACAAAACCGTTTAAGGTATTCTTTCATCCTTGATATATCGATAGGAGCTTTGAACAAACATTGAAACAAAGAACACAAAGTTTCCAGAATTTTAACAAATATCGGTGCATTATACTTGTGTAAGAGTTTTTCGGTACGAGCGCGGTGCAATCCGTTTTACAATCCGATCGACGATTCACTTTGGATAATACACCACTATTTTTTAATTAGTACAAAAACTTTAAGGACAGATTAGCGAAGATATTATTATCATATGTGTGACGTAAGAATTTCATAATATCAATAAAGAGCAAAGTTATTATCATTTGTTTATTGTAGAAAATCTCACTTAAATCATAGTCATATTTTACAATCCATTCACTAATTCATTGATAATATTCCATCCTGCTCATTCGCATTCTCTCTGTCGCACTTATAATGTAGGTAGCCATAGAAAATAAAATGAAGGAAAATAATAAATGTGGGTAGTCATTTTTTAATTTTGTTAATTCTACCCTCTCCTTCATACTTTATTCGGGCTTAGGACCGGTAAAATTTATCGTTTAACAAGTAATTAAATACGGAGGTATGTAATTAGAAAGCAAACAAATATCAAAATAAAAGAAGGTGTTCTGGACTAAAAGAAAAGAGTAATTTTGGCGTATTTATGAAGTTAGAATCATCTGCTATTTACAAATTATTTTATCATCATCATGTCAGCCTAGAGACGTCCACTGTTGGACATAGGCCTTCCTCAAGGTGTGTGGAGAACACAGACTGATTTTGAGCCGCCCGCATCAAATTATTATTTACTTAAGTACGTATTATTTACTAAACTTACAAGAATTTCCATTGTCCTTCAAAATGTCCACCACCGTTGTCAAAAGCATCCAATATGCACTGTTTCAATTGTTTGACACTGACCCGGTCACTTTTGTACACTCACAATACGATGTCCATGGGTACACAGCTGCATTCGCAATTTTTCCACTCAAAAAGTACGCACGAAACATAGCTACATACTCCCGTGATATGAACTGATATGATAGGCCATCGCGTCGGGTAAACGTAGACAAACAATTAACTTTTGCAACGAAATTAGATACGCTCACTTTAGCTAACAATATAGTACTGTTTGTCGCATCGTCGGGGCGTGGCGCAGGCGCAGAGGGGCGGGGGGGGTTAATTTATCAATGGTTAATTTTACTATGATAGTACACAGGTCGGTCATAGTATTAGTATTGCATTTACCAATTATCACGTATTTTTGTGGACAGTTTTGAGACAGTTTTGGGACTTAGTGTTTTTATTTTTCAACTACATAAATATGAGCAGTTAAGCTAAGTCGATTATTGTACAAAACTGGTTTCCAGTTGGTATACTAACCCCTCCCGCGCGGGACGTAAAAAATAAAAAATGGCCGGTAGTGCAGGCTGCTTTACCTCTTGATCGAGCAACAGCTGACCGGCGTCATTATTTTACCTATATCTCAGTTAGTTTTCAACGTATCACAAAAATAATGACGGTTTTTGCATCCTTGAAATATGCTTAGAAAACTTATTATAGATATATGATATATAATTACCTTTTCTCTACAGTTCGTTGAAATAAAACTCGAAAACATGAAAAAATCCTCTTCAATAAAACTTTTAACACACACTATCTCACAAATATTTAGCATTTTAGCAATTATTCACATCACTTTAGATACCTTACTTAATGAATTATTGAATTTAATCAACAGTTAATATCAACTTCACTTATATTTTTATAAATCAACAAAAGTTTAAACACATCATCGGAATACGAAACGGCCGCCATAATCGCGCGCGAAACTGTGCCGACTTAGATACACTTTCGTAAATATCAAAACCATAAGTTTATTATTTTATTATTATTTACTCATAAGTTTGTGATAAATAAGAAAGGTTATGAGTAAAAGTACCGACTTTTAACTACCTAATCTTGCAAAACTGAAATGCGGACGGGTGTATTTACAACTTGCCGCCATTTTTGAAAATGATATTTTGAAAATCGTTTTTCGTTATAATATAACCAATGATCATATCTTAACTATATTTTATAGCAAACAAGATTAGTTTCCGAGCATAATGACATATAATACAAATAGTGAAATTACGAGATTGCGACGCTACACGTTTTTCAAAGCAGAGCTGTCGTCACTCTAACGCGCGCGAAATCGAACTTGTGGCAAACAATTTTCAGTCGTTATTATTGCAAAAAAAGTCTATAAAAATGACAACCAATTACAATGCAGAATTAAAAAGAATATTCATACTTTGCAATAGTGGAACATAATCTTATTGGTGGAATTATTTTAACGTCATTTCAAGTAGTGAAATATGGCGCTGTCGTTGCGGGACATACGTGTTTCCTGCAAGCGCTGGACGGAACAAATTTTCCTGGGACATACGTATGTCCCGCCTGCGTTCCAGAGGTTAAAAATAGAAAAGTTTTATCGCGAAAAGGTCAAAGAATTTTCACTCTTCGTGAATAAATTGCCTCATTACAATGACCTTTGGCTCAACAGTTTCCGCGTAGCAATGATCGTATTAAAGATACTGAACTATAATTGTAATCTAATTGTTACTAAAATAAATGAACAAATATAGCATGACACATGCCAGCTACACATTGCACATTTCGTAACTAGAACACAATAATAACATATTTTATTAGGCTATCTGTATTCTGAAAACCCATTAAAATGCTAAATATTCAATCCCATATAAATAAAATATACAAAGCCGTGATTTTGAAGATAAAATCAATAGGAGGTAATACTAACAGACAGTAAAATGTAAATGTAGGCATGTATTTGAATATGGGCACGTGTACCGTTGCATGAAGAAAGCCGAGCGCTTTGTTCAAAGGTTTATGCGCCAATCAAGTGCATTTTTGAGATGTTAATTTCAGATTAATGCAGCAGTATGTACGCTCCATAAAAACTTTGTAATAACTGCAACCATTTCTGCTGACGAACCTTTTTACGAGGGCATTATAAAACTCAGAATATGTGGGGAATTAAAAGTACGCAAAATTTACGCCCGGTATTGTAAAAGTATGTAAGTATGTTGGTATTCTATTTTTGAAATTGTACAACCGAAATCATTCCGGCACTGTTTGCATAAAATGTAATGGCAGATTGCGGCCGTGCCGGGAAGTACTACCAGCGATTCGCATTGTGCCATCTGCTCACATTTAGATCCTACAGTTTATTTATTTATTCAATATTCCAACGAGTAAATACTCTAACTAATTGCCTGAATATCAGATTGAAGCATTACCTAAAGAAATTTTCTAAGCTCTTACAAATTAGGTTACCAACTGTACATAAAAGTAGAGTGGGCTATCGATCAACTGTTGCGTTTTTCAACATTTTTTGCAAAGCAGCAACGTATAAGTAAAATGAAAATGATATTATTTTGAATATGAATATGTGCGCTGTTGTAGGGTCCGGGCGCGTCGGCTTCACCCGACCTGCATACATGTCTTACACAGTTGTGACTAATGTGTAACCCGCGTCAATGCTTGGCGAAGGTAAAGGCACCAGGTGTACGCCACTGGATCCAGTATTGACGCCTGTTACGAATTTCTACGGCAATAAATTCTAAATCAACGTTGTGATAATATCAGTCGCACCAGTCGTTTCTCATTTTCGAAACATCACATCGTACAAAATAAATTGACGATTGAATGACAATTTATTCTGAACGGTGTGTCAAACGTTTAACTAAAACGATGCTCTCAAATATACATTTCATTAACTAGTCATGCAGACAATATCAAAGCCATTGTTTATAGCCATTCGCTACTAGATTTTGTTTTTATTCTGGTAATTCTTCGAGTTTAATTCTACGCAATAATTTTGTTACAACGCAATAAGTTCTACCCTTTGTTGGACAAATACAACTAATTCCTGGTCTTAGAGTTAATGCTTTTCTTAAAGGGGTAATTCACTTTTAAAAGTAGAAATTCGTGTTTTAAGAGGAAAAGAAACCTTAACGACGGCGGTCCCTTAGAATTTAGGACACGAGACGTCTTAAACGAGCAAGAAGTCTGTTCAAACGAGTAAGAGATGTCTCAATTTAGACATCTCGTCCGCGGCCCTATCGCACTGAGAATTAATTTAAATGAAATCATCACAGTTTATTCTACTGTGATGGCGAAACGGGCGTCCAACCAACAAGAAAGCGCCGCAAAACTAATTTACAATTCCAATTAAGGGCAATTCTCATTTACTTTTGTCCTGCAGAAGTAAGGAATCCAAGTGGGACCTCGCGTTCTGCGACCTCCAACCGTTTACGAACACTCGCGCCGCTTCAATTTATAATACACAACTTTCATATTTAGTACATATTCATCTCAGAATCCTAAAATCGTAACTCGTTTGGTTTTGCAAATTTTTGATAATTAAAGGACGTCATATTTATAGACGAAAGGACAGTTTCAGGTATGAATATCATATTCGTACCTTCGGCTTTATTAAAATATATGCATTTGGCATAAATCAGCTATTACTTACAACAATGTAAGCCCATTTTACTCTTGAAAAGTTATAAATTTATTTGAGAATCTCAGTCGAACGGCAGCGGACGCAGCGTGAATCACAGCAGACGAGTGAAGCTACGGGATTTTCTTAAAGACTCCGGTCGCTTCCAATAGATACTGGTATTTGCTGTATCCTCGACTGCGAGCTTAGACATTCAATTTAACTTACTGTACGCTAACGGAGATTTGTGATAGCGTCGTACACAGACTTGGTGAAAAGTAATTTATTATTTTCTTGAGCAAGACACGCGTACGCACTAGATTTTCGTACATTGAGTACAATAATATATATTTTACAACCGAATTACATGTAGAGGAACCGTCAGTCGTTCAAACCATGCGGATCATCAAATTCTGGAGCGATATTTTATAACAGAGCGTTTTACAACCGGTCTCTGGAACAAATTGTGACGTTCGTGTACACATGCGTATCAAACATCACTTACAAGTGTAAGTATTTGAGTTTTAATAACGCTTTGTATAACAGCTCCACTGGTGCTTTTCAACTGAACATTGAAAACACTATTAAAATTGTTTGAGTGGTGATAAAACACTCAACTCGTGTGTTCTGTGAAATATTATGGATGAGTGTACATTGTGTAGGTTGCATCACGAATACCTATTAAGGGAGTATTTTGTCGCATCGCCCGCCGCCCTTCCCGTCGTCGGATGACTGGCGATCGACTATATGTGTTGTCACTCGTAAAATGTTTGTAAGATCGTCTTTATCTTAAAATATTTCAGTAGATGTTTATCTTATACATAGTATGATATTCATGTGGTATACAGTTGCCTATATTGTTGATATACATATAATATTATAAGTATAATGCACGCCTACAGTCTCTAAGGAACATACATGCGCGTAATGGTTGTAGCTTGTCTATCAGTCAGTCAGTACCGCAAGAATTTAATATTTACAGATTAATTTTACATAAATACATATACTCACGCCTTTTTCCCGTCGGGGTAGACAGAGAACAGATCGCCACTTGCTCCTTTCAAACCTCACGCGCTTCCTGTACACTCATTAGTATTTTCATACATGCTCGCCGGTTTCGGGTAGGTAGGTATTTCGGACCTTTCCGTTTCTTAGGACGTCGCCAATTTGATCTACTTTCATGCTTTTTCCGCCATACCTAACTCTCACTTCCATACGTCAACGTGGGGACAAGCACTCCACTGTGAACCGCCAATCGCGCTTCTTTAGGCACCGTCTGACCGTTCATAAATGTCCACAGTGCTCGATTTACACGATTTCCCGCAGCCACTCTCCTTTCAATATCTCCTTCACATCTTCGGTCCCTTATAAATACGCTACCCAAATAAACAAATTCTTTGACTTGCTCTACAATTTCACCTCCAATCGTAATACTACACTCAGTCAAACTTTCATCTTTTCCAAACACCATCACTTTCGTCTTTCTTGCATTAACTTTTATACTTTTCGCTTTAAAGCTCTTGTTCATGCGTTCCATCAAGTCTTGTAACTCATTCGCCGATGATGCAAGAATGACTTGATCATCAGCATAATTATAAGAGGCACTTAACACGCACTCCTACCATATCGATCCCGCATTCATTTTAATATAGTAATATTAATAATGGCATAATAAATATTAAACGATTGCGTTTGCTATGAAAAGAATGTGTTGCAAGGCGCACGCACTTCATCATGAAAATTCAATTGATATAGAAACGATCAAGTCAATTAAAACAATTGCTTTCATAGTTTAATAAAATAGGTCTCTGATTTTATTTTAAAACAAAGCAATTCATCAACTTTTTTAATCATAATTTGTACACGTATTGAAGTTAGTGTGTAGATTCATTTTTATTAATAGAGAAAACCAAATACAATTTATTACATTTGAATATTATTGTGATGAAATAAAAAGTGGGAGAATAAAACTGAATACAGCGAATATAAGACCACTACAATATCTATCGGTCTCAATTTCACTGTCTACTTTGAGCGATCAAATTCCTCAAAGAATATTTGCGTAAAACCGACATGCATATGTGCTGTATCAAATGATCGGTATATGAACTTCTTTTGATATATAACTACATGGCTATGCTTGGATATGGGTCCTAGGACAAATAACACACGGTCATCTTATGCCAAACTAAGCAGAGCTTGTAACAGATAATTCATAAATATACTTAAGGACAAGCATATACTATTTTTTTTATTTTTCATAGACTCACTCCTGTATCCCCGAAGGGGTAGGCAGAGGCGTAATAGGTAGGTATTACACCTACATTTCGCCATGAATTTTTAGGTCCCACCGGGCACATCACCAGACTTCGTGCTGCTACTGAGAATCGGAAAAACCCAGTAACAGATCCGATCAGCAGTCGCGTACGCTATCCTCTGGACCACGGAGGCAGCATTTATAGATAAATTAAATCCAGACGTATACGTCTGAATGTAATTTATGACACGTATTCGCAATTATCACACAAAGATTTGTCCTGGGAATCGAAGCTACGACCTTGAGCTTAGCTAGAAGAACTAACTAGTAGACTAACAGACCAGTCAATTGAAAAATTCTTGCGGTTTCGCGAAAAGAATAGAAAATAATTATCTTTATTGTGACCCCGCGTGAAGTAAGACGGCGGATACGTAACCACTAATCTTTTCACAAACTACATAATGAGAGCAGAGCTTCTTCGTGAAGTTGTGAGCTCATGCCGACGCTTCCTTTACAAGGTTTTGTATACGGGATTATTTATTTATTTAAGACTTTATACACAAACAAGGTGTACATAGGTGGACATAATGCCATGAGGCATTCTCTACCTGTCAACCTACAGGTGGTGCAGAGATAGATGTGGTAGGTGTAATATCGGATTTTAAAAGGATGTCATATTCTTAATTTTATAATGTAAATTAAACAAATATCAACATAAAACGACTTAAAATGTAAATTTAGAAACAAATGTGAAATATAATATATACGTACATATATACACTTAAATGCATAAATTATAACAAATAAATATACATAAACATAAATATCATACAAATTATATTAAAGATATATATCTATATACATATATAATACAAAAAATAAATATAAGGGTATATACTTATAGATACATAAATACATACATACTTATAATAAAGGATGAGAGTGATGTGCAGATTCCTTTAATCTTTTAAATAGCAGATCCCGTACTTTCAATTTGAATGCAAAACGGTTAGTGGACATTCTGATTTCAAGAGGGAGCGCGTTCCAGAGTAGGATAGACTGTACAACAAAGGAAGAGTTGACAAACCCAGAAGAATGACTGGGGCACGAAAGACGAAGATTCTGCGAAGAACGAAGGTCTCTCTCATGTGTAGATGATAGGTATTGGAAATACTCAGAAAGATAAGAAGGAGAAGAGGGAGACTTAAGAATCATGAAGAGAGTAGTGAGAGCACGCAAGCACCGGCGTTGACGAATAGGCAACCAATTAAGTTCTGAACGATAAGTAGAGACATGGTCATACTTACGAAGATTAAAAATGAATCGAATGCAGTTATTGAGAAGTCGGTCATATTTATTGAGATATTCTGCATTCAGGTCATAATAGCACATATCACCATAGTCGATTAAGGGAAATATTAAAGCCTGCACAAGCATAGTTTTTGTCCTGGATGGAAGGAAATTTTTTAGACGATATAGTGCTCTAAGTGTTCCGGTTACCTTCTGGCTAACATTAGACACCTGGGCCTGCCAATCGAGAGTGGAATCTATATACAATCCAAGGTCTTTGACGACTGAGTTGAAAGGGATGACTAGACCGTTAAACTTTACAGGCGGCAGAGTATTTAAATCTAATTTAGGCACTAAACGGCGACTACCTACAATAATGGCCTGGCATTTTGCTGGGTTTACGTCTAGACCAAATCGATTGCACCAATCCATCATCGTCTCAAGATCTCTGTTCAAGTCAGCAATGGCTATTGATATATTTTCCACTCTCGCTTGGCAGTACAACTGCAAGTCATCAGCATAGAGATGATACGCACACCGAAGATTAGGAGTTAAGAAGTTAATAAAAATTGAGAAGAGTAAAGGAGAGAGAATGCCACCTTGAGGAACACCAGAGCCGATTTCACGCCAACTCGACGTAGTCTCGTCAACGCGAACTGACTGCTGACGTTCCTGAAGATAATTTGAGAACCAGTCCAGTACAACAGGTGAGACCAAGAGATGGGAAAGGATAGATAGAAGGATATCGTGACTGAGGGTATCAAACGCGTTCGAGAAGTCGACCAAGGTCAGCACAGTGACCTTAGTATCCTCCATACCGGCTCTAATATCGCCAGTCACTTTAAGGAGGGCGGAAGTCGTGCTATGTCCAGGTCTAAATCCAGATTGGAACGGACTGAGTAAGTTGTTAAGGTAAACAAATCGAGACAACTGCTTATGTACACAAGCTTCCACCACTTTGGATAGGAAAGGAAGGATAGAGATAGGACGGAAATGATTGGGTAGTGTAGGGTTTGAGATCTTAGGAAGAGGGATTACAAAAGCTTTACGCCAGAGGGACGGGAAGGAACCACTGTCCAACGAGAAATTGACAATGTGGGTAATGGGAAGGATGAGATGATCAAGGATCGGAATGATCATGCGGCGGCTAAGAGAGTCGTAGCCCACTGCATTGGATCGAATGGAGAGGATTATCTTCTTGACCTCACCCGAAGTAACTGGAGAAAATTAAATGGGTCTGTGTTGGGACGAGGGAGGGCAGCAAAAAAGGCCACCGTTTGACACCTGGTTTGGTTATCCAATTGAGAGGTAGTTGAGAAATGAATATTTAAATCCTCCAAACCAACCGTCAAACGGGGACCAGTAAGTTGCTGTTTGCCAATACCTAGAGTTCCAAGGAACTTCCAGATATTGGCTGGAGAAGAGGAGTTTATACTGTCGAAAATATGGCGGCGTTTAGCATTGCGAATCATCTGATTACACCGATTTCTTGCAGTCTTGTACAGGCTCCAGTTTTCGTCAGAACGCTCTTTTTTAAACCTTCGGAAAGCTCTGTCGCGACGCCTCATGGCCATTTGAACACCTCTGGTAAGCCAAGGAGCAGGAGGACGTCTTAATTTAATTTTCCTCACGGGTGCATGTTTGTCATAAAGATTAAGCACAATGTTGTTAAGAATAGAAACTTTTTCGTCAACTGTAGAGGCTGCTATCA
Source organism: Euclidia mi (assembly GCA_944739405.2). NCBI lineage: Eukaryota > Metazoa > Arthropoda > Insecta > Lepidoptera > Erebidae > Euclidia > Euclidia mi. The sequence goes on from OX123183.2 coordinate 63,005,434, forward strand.
GTGGGTTCCAATTAAGCACGGAAGCCTCTTCTTGAAGTTTCTCAACATCCATTTTTCCAAAACTACGCAAGTGCAGAACCTTAAGACGGGATTTAGGTGGTTTGAGGTTATAGGAGAGGAAGATAAGATTATGATGGGAAAACCAGGAGCAGGGAATTGGCCGTGGGAATGGACCAGGGATGGAGCAGATGTAATGATTATGTCTTACCAGGTATCAACACCATCGATATTGTGGTGAGTGGGTCCAAGAGGAAGGGTGTGAAGACTGGCAGACTCTATCAATTTAAGGAGTTTTTGGGGACGAGAGAAATCGATGGAAAGGAGGTCAGTGTTGAAATCTCCCATGATGATATGATGAGCATATTCTGACCCTATAGATTCCAGAATCGATTCGATACTGGAGAAGTAATTTATAGTGGGCGGACAATAAACAACTCCAAGAACGGCTTTGGCTCCATTGACTGAAACCTCAAGGAAGAGATACTCCGCTGAAGCAGAATAAATAGAAGGGGAAGATAAAAGAATTTTGTAAGGTAGTTCGCTACGGAGATAAATAGCCACCCCACCCCCTCTTCTGTCCACCCGATCATTGCGGATAAGAACGAAGCCAGGGAGAGGGTAGGTGGTAGAAAGTAAATGAGGTTTCAGCCAACTCTCTGAAATCAGAATGGCATGAACGTTTGCATCACAGAAAGTATTGTAGAGATCACTGTAATGACAGGGCACACTTTGCGCGTTGATGTGACATACGTTTAACAAATTCTTTGTGGGTTGGTTGAACGTCCGCTTGACAAAGTCACCAGCCGACTCAGTTACAGAGCAGAAGCTGTCATTACTAGATGAATTTGCGGAATCGCATGCAGAGAGAAACGAATCATCTTCATCATCCGATAACATAAAATAACTGAAGAAAATAAATAATTATAAATATACAATATATATAAATAAATGTATATGTATAAATAAAGTATTTAAAATATATTAATAAAATTATTATCTAGTAATAAAAACTGGACACGAAACTGATGCAATGGTTTGTCACTGCACCACCCGCCAGCAGACACACACACATACACGATCACAGATTACTACTAATATATTGTAGCTATACACGATAACATTACAGACTATGCAACACAACGAAATAAAAACAAGAAAAAAAAAAGACAAGGAATTAAACGCATTAACACATTTTAAAAGAACGCGCAACACTTGTGCGTTTCTGAACGCAACTTTTACGTGTCACTTTGTCTTAATATTTGATAGAACTGTAAATTTTTATGTCAAACAAAGTAAACAAAACTTTTAACAAAGAGGTTGTGATAAAAGTACATGAACATGTTAACGGCGTACTACATACAAATAAATATAGTTATGATTATGCACGAAAGCGGGATACATAGAAATAATGGAGATAGAAAAACGTGAAACAAAAAACTATTTACGTTGTCCATTCTTGCCATTCCCGGATGCTCCCGTCGAACCGGCGTCCCCGACTCCGCTCCTGGCCTCTGCTGAAGAGCTGCTCGACGCTTTGGGATATTTCTTAATTAGCCCATTGAGTTCATCCTCGGCAACTACTTTGTGACAGCTTCCATCCGGTGCTTTTATTACTATGCAGCCGTCCTGGGTCCAGCAAGTTCGGATCCCAAAGTGTAACCTGGCTTTACTGAATACTCCTTGTCGCGTTTTCGTAAGAAATTCCCTGACTGCTATGGAGGAACCCTTAAGAGCAGTTTTTGCTCGCCACGCTGCAGATCTGGCATCAAGTGTGGTGAAGCGAACGAGTATCGGCCGCTTGCTGTCATTTTTGGGCACACCGAGTCTGTGGCAGCTGCTTACGTCTGAAGTGGAGATGTTCTTAAGGCCAAGCTTGGACTGGATAATGGCGTGGATAGTTGCAGCACAATCCTCTTTATCCGCTTCGGGTACCCCTAAGAAAAGGAGGGACTTACGCCTGTGCCTGGTTTCTACTACATCCAGCTGTCTGTGACATTCTTGAATTTGCTGCCAGAGCAAACCCAACATCTTAAACACCAACTCGCGGAACGTGCGAAACTCCTCAGCAACCCGCGCCACAGTATCCTTAGCAGAGTTACCACAATGGAACTGTGCCTCAAGTTCTGCCATCCGTTTCACAAAGCTTTCTTCCAGGCATTCCTGTGCTGATTCAATGTCGTTCAATTGTGACATAGTGATTTGAAGTGAAATATGTGCAGGTGATGTGCTGGCAGGTGGTAAAGTACTATCACTTAATTATTCAGTGTAATAAACACAATCCTAGTTAGTACTGGTGTTAATTAGAAACTTTTATCTACATATTGTAGTGCAATAGAATTAAGAAAAACAATTATTTAAATTAAATTATAGTTATTAAAATTGCAAATACGCGTAGACTTTTTGGCACCTACCCCCCAAAAAAAAAAAGGATTAAGTTTAAAGGAAACCCACCCTACACTTCTAACAATGGGTGTTGGTTTCAATATGATAAGCTTGGGGAACAAACGAAATATCACGTAAGATTTCAAATAGATCAAGACAAAATATATTTGTAAGATCTATTTATCAACAGATTACTAACCAATCTTTAATCTGTACTTACTTTTAAAGTTATAAATTATAATAATATTTTTTGACGGTCTATTTTATTCAGTCTCCGTGCCAACGCCGTGCCGCGCGCCGGTTCATTTTGTCAGCGCCTATCAGATCTAATCGTCTAACTATACTCAAGAGCTTAAGTATCTATAAGTGTAAATAATACTTTATCAAACCTAAATAAGTCGTTTAAGAGAAGAGAAATGACATCAAGATGCTATAAAAAATGAGTCTGATACATAAAAATTTTGCTATGCAATTGGATGTTAAAACTTTGTCGCGAGCGCAGGTGCGGGTGTCACCTCGACTCGTATGAAACATTTCTCACTTGCAACTTAAATTCATATTTTCTAAAACAAATTGACATATTTATGGCTCTCAGAAAAGTTTCTGATTGAAAATTTGTTAATTATTTGAGAAAAAGTATTGCTCTAATATTTTCTTATACTTTAGTTAGATATTACGGTAAATAAAATAGTAATATCAAAAATTTTAAAAGCATTATATCGCCATTTTTATTGTACAAAGAATAATAGCTAAACCTTATTATAACAACAAATACTTATATTTTAGATGTATGCGAGTTGAAATCGAGACCCTTATCACAAAAGGTAAGGCGGCTCCGTCATTAGTTTTCGAATTATCGGTTTTATTTCACTTTGAAAATAAATCAAAATGGTTATAACTTTTACATAAATTGTTGTATTTTAAATTACAAAAGGAAAATCTGAGCTCTTTTTTTAAATACTATTCATAAATACAACTTCTTAAAGGATACAATGAATGTGTGTGTGATATCTTATGTGTTAGCGAATGACAAACGAGGGATAGTGACGGGGTTTCGTATTAAACGAGATTAAATATGCATACCCGGGTACGACACTCTTGATAGGAATCGTTAAGCTTTCATCGGTGTTCGTTGTATGATCAATCACATTTTGATGAGAGGACGTACTACTAACTATTACAGCTATAGAACTAACTTAGGATGGCCGGGACAGACAGACAATTATACTTACTATAGTTACATTTGATAAAGATAAATTTGAAAAGTAATATTTTTTATACATCCACATATATATGTTTCTATTTTTCTTTGTTTACCTAATGGTCCTGCTACACCTGCGACTTAATGCCTCAATTAGCGCGTTAATTTAGGCGCTACGTAGATGTGGCCAACGTTTTAACGCGTTAAATTACTAATTCCCAACGCATGTTTTTAACGCGTTAACTAACGTGTAGTTGGCCATTGGCATTAACGCTAATGCTCCTCCTACACCTGCGTCTTAACGCGTCAATTAGCGCGTTAATTTAGGCGCTACGTAGATGTGGCCAACGTTTTAACGCGTTAAAATACTAATTTTCAATGCGATTTTTTAACGAGCTAACTAACTTGTTATTGGCCATTGCCATTAACGTTAACGCTTACGCAGCTGTAGCAGTATCATAACGCTAACGCAGGTAACGGCCATTTTCAATATTCGAACTGATCTGTCTTCTTTTATTTTATCTCTGATTTTAGATTCGTGTTTGACATATTTTGTATGGAGCTTATGTCAAATACTGTCAAAAATGAATTTAATATCTACAGATCTATCAATAATTCGAATATTGAATTCCGTAGTAAGAGTATGTATAATATATTGCATCATGTCAAAATATCTAGTAGGTAAAATATTAAAATAACGATATCGCCTTTGCGTGTTCCATACGCTTGTACTTTATGAACATCTTTTATTTCAAACATTTGAAGATTCTCTACCTATAACAAATATTTAAATAGTTATTCATGAACTACTCATTCGAAAAAGCTATCGTTTGTTTGGTTTTATAGCATAACTGCAAATTGTTCATAAACTAACTATGCAATGGAATAAATGTGGAATAGAAATTGCACATTCTTCATAAATAGTTGTCATTGATAAATAAAATTGCGTATGTAACCAAGGCACATCCACATAGCACTTCGATGTTAGTGGTTACGGAAGCTAGTAGATAATAGACAAAAAAAAATTAAGCCTATTCTGCATATTCATAGGAAATCTTTTTAAACACTGCTCGCAGCATGTCGTGTCATATCTTTACATGACGGGAGTGAAATGGCGACATGCTAGAGAATGAAAAATTTTTCAATGTGATAGACATCCTTGACTGTGTTAAAATTTAAGTCGGTTTAGACGAAAAATATTTTATATAGAGGTGGATTCCAATCTACTGGGAGAATGTTCTAGAGGCTGTTAGCCGCTGTGTGACAGACACTGTTGTGTACTCGAGGCACTACGATCTAATGAACATTACATATAGGTTTTAGTCTCAACCAAGTCTATTCTCGACAATACATCTTCTTTGTAATAAGTACTGGTACAATATTGTCAAAATAAACAATTTCTTAAGTAATAAAATGGATCCATGTTCAACAGGTAATAAGATACGATGACAAGGATCGCATTATCGCGCACAAGGCAAAATCCCGAAAGTGGGTTGATTTATTGCCCGAAATATCCTTGACGCAGCTCGTAGGGAATTATGTTTAGCCAGGTACGAGCCCTTCCCAAAGTATAGGTTCCGCATATTTTCCTCGGGAATCCAGTTTTATGAGACCTTTGACCGCAACAACTACTCAGTGAAATTTATTAGCCAGGTCAAGTTTGATCTCCTAGAGAATACCCGAAATTCGGATGTCTCTAAATAATTCCTTACAACTCGTATTGAAGTATTGAATAAAATGGAGCCACGTGTAAATAAATGTTTCTTGAAGGGAAACAGTCATATTGGAAGTTGAGGGATCTTTACACATCCCTTTCTGTCGCTAAAATAAAACGATCGATGGGATTATTAAATTTTAAATTCACCTCTAATTATTTTATAATGTATTCAATTTAATATCGCTGGTTATAAAAAAAAGTCCGGCTTAACTGAAGAAATACCTCTCCCTGACCAAATGTCGAGTGGTAGATATTACGCACCTGTATTATTATGTATGGCACTGTTGCGTCCAGTGAGGACACCTGATGCCTAATCAGGGCTATTAGCCCCATGCCATGGATATGCGTCTCTACTAAATAATGAATTGCTGAGTATGTGATTGTCATGACACGAAAGATTCAGATGCAGAGGAACTCTATTGTGCGGTGGCGTGTAGTATTCAAGACGTAGTTACAGTCGAGATATATCTACAGATTTAGCCTTTTCTATAAACAAACTTCATTAGGAACCCAGCTTCTTCTGTACATAAAATACTTACGTTACTATATAAAATTCCTACGTGACAGACAACGGGTAGTCAAAACCATTGGGCGCAAGAAGCTGAAACTTATTTATGTTCCTTGGGGACCGCAGGAGAGCACTATGAATGGATTTCTCAAAATACCATCAAGCAATGATAATAAATAGAATAAAGCAGAACGATAAAAAAAAATGTGTGAGCGTAGTTGCGGGTATTCTCTAGTTTTATATAAAGGAAAGCCTTCCTTGCTGTTGAAACCTTTACCACTTTATATCAAATGGACAGTTGGCTTATCTGTCACAGACAACAATAAAAACAACTTAACGACAGGAAATAAATATATCTGTTTCTCATTCTAGCTGTCAACAATATGTTTTCGGAGGGTAGTTCCCGTGTGCGTTATTATTGTTGTACAAATTTACTCACCTACGTACTTGTCAACTGTGGATTTCCATCTAAGTAATTCGCTGAAAGGGTGAATAGCCATCACTCAGAGTGGGCCGTCGGCTCGGCTTAATTTTCCACTCTACGTTAGAAATGACAACTGTATTTAGCCACAATATGACTATCTTATAGTGGATAAGAACCTCTATTTGTACTACCAATTTTAATAACAAAATTCATTTAATTTAATTTTGATAATTATTAAGTAAGTCTTACTAATGTAAATAATGTACAATGGATTTGGTACACAAATAATGGAGCATTGTCTTCGATTCCCGAGAAATATTAATGTAATATCAGAATATGTCACCGTTAGTGGTTTGTGTTCTAAAGAAATAAGGGTCACTTTCTATTACGGTTGAACGACTGCATATTATTATATGTAACTACCCAAGTATGTAATATACAACAGCCCAACCCATCGGTAATGTAAAAGCCTAAGTTCTTGTATTTACGAATAATTATTTCAGAACAGAGAATATTTTTTAAACTTTTGTTTTTAGCATTATTATGCTACGTTATGTTGATCAAAGATAGCAGTCTTAATTTAAGGGGCGTGCGAATATTTGACCTTAATTAAGGGGCCTGGCAAGGGCTTTATAATAATTACCAATTTGGTAGCGCCGCAGGTTTCTACCTAACAATAACCAAAACAATAAAATTGTACGTTCTCTTGTCTCATTAGTGAACAATGAGAGAAATAATCATTTATAAAAGTTTCACAAACCTTGGCCTTCGCGCGTAGGAAGAACTCATGACATACGAGCGCAAAGAGCTTATTCTATCTTATCGCGAGACCAGTAAACTTGCTTTGAAAACTCTACCGGGAATACACTTGTTTGAGCGCGGCGAAGACAAATGGAATTTTCCGCGTCACTCGAAAGCGATAACTGCGGAATAATATGTTTTTACTTGAATTATAATTCTAATTTCTTTTCAATATAGTAAGTACTATTATTTTCTTATTTTTCCATGGCTAAAAAATTTCTGAATAAGGTTTATGTTAGTCAGATTTGTAAAAAATACTTAATTTAACATTTATATTTTTAATCATTCTTGTACTTATTTTCAACACACAAGGTAGGTTAAAAAAAGAAAATAGGAAATCTCAGTCGATAAATGTTATTGAAATGCTAATATAAGATTGTTCATGGGAAGTTTCACTTTGGTCTTTTGATAAGACGATGTTTCTCCGACCAAATATCACTAATATAGAGCGCAAGAAATATTATATATATTTCAAATTATTATATTAATAGTTCTATTTCAATGTGTTGGGTGTAACATCTAATCTATTTGGTCACAATGAAATGAATTAAAGGCGAAACATCGAAGTCACACGACTATCTTGTACCTATCAGCGCTTCCACTACTTTATTATCTACTAAATTGCGCCCTATTTCTTTACACCTTATAAAAAAATCCTTTGAAACATATAAATGATTTAATGCAAAGTGCAAAGAGACAGTTTTAAACGGTCTTAGCTTAGAATAATATCAATATGTAAATCGGTACGTTAGCCATCCGAGAAAGTGCCTCTAGCAGTTTTGCTTAGCAACGATAGTCATTCGATGTCCTCGGCTGCCATTTGGCTTTGGGATCCACTATGGATTTACTGCCCACTGTCGTGATATAATTCATTAGTCGTTTCTTACGACACCCTTGGGATATCACTGCGTACCGCGCTACACACCGCACGGGTATACATAATCACATACGCACATTTGCCGCGCAGTTCTCACCTGTATGCTCATAAAAGCGAAGCTCTGATTAATTGTCGTCGTTTGATGTTAAACAGTGAATATTGAAGTGTTAATTCGGTAGATTAATATCAGTAATGGTGGCTATTTAGAATAATTTAATTGCAGTGAAGCAATTAGCTCGGGTGTAATGAATTAATGGCCATATTTTATACGAAAGCTGGAGAATCGTCTACCATTTATTCAAATGGTTTCACTCGTACAGTTATCAAAGGCCCAAACAACCGGAGTGAGGACTACGTTTGGGAATCTGAATAAATTGAGTTGTATAAAATAAAAAAGTGAAGCGTTGCCACTGCTACTACCGGCGGTATTGTCGTTTCATTTTTTAGGATAGCGCGGTTTGACTGTATTTTTCATATAACTGAGAGAACAGGAACGTCATTCAGAATCCCGTGATAGCTGTCGGCCGATTAATTTGTCGGTCATAATATTTAATCCGCCTTTCAATATTTTTTCAGATTATAAAGACGCAATTAATTTAGAAATATCACATCGCCTCTAAATTTTTTAACTAAAGTATTTATGAATTAAATTAATACTCAAAGCTAATTACACAAAATCTATTAACAGCCAAGTATAATGTCCTGTTGTAGCGTCCCATATGATCCACATCACAGTTTTGTAGTATAAACATAAAGAAGGTTAAAAGCCACGATAATATAATAAAAGTCCGACCTTTATATAATCGCCCCCTATTACGTAGGACCAAAAAATTCATGGTGAAATGTGGGTGCAAGGTTACATCTCTGCTTACCCTTTCGGGGATACAGACGAGAGTCTATAAAAAAAAGTATATAATCTGTCTCACAGCTGAGTACCTACGGCTTCTGCTCACCATGTGAAGGGTCAAGGCTTCAATCTATCACGCTGACCAAGTATGAATGACCAAACTACACATATATTTTGAGAGTATCACTAGTATTTTAGACATACAGGTAACTTCACGATACTTTTCTTCACAATTTAGCAAGTGATAGTTAAATTTCAACATGAAATTTTTGAAAAGTGTGTGGTGCTCGTTACTGATTTGAAACTGAGACATTCTGCATTGTAGTCCGTTTATCTTCTTGTCTCTAAAACCTATAAGGTCTGTATAAAAGTTTCAGTACACGAATGCCGCGGTATATGTCCATCGAGATACAACAAAACTTTGCATATTTGATCTTCGTTCGAGAAATAAATCTGTATGCACATACATACATATATTATTCCAGGATGCGTTGTTGCCTCTAGTTTAAATGATGTAAGTTGTGTTCCTTGCTCAACGTTAAGACTGTTTATTACAGATTTGTACGGTTTAAAAGCGATAAACAATTTGTTTCATTCTTATATTGAGCAGACTACTTAAGGAGTCGGCTTAAATTCCCTTACAGACAAACCTTTTTGTCATGTGTAGGTACAATTATTCGTTCAATTATACAAGTTAACAATCTTTCTGCTGCTACTACTAGCCTACAACAGTTGAAACATCGGGAATAAAGATATAAATAAACAAGAAACATTTGCCTTAGTTCACGTTGAAAAACTTGTCATCATCATCAGCCCCATATACTGTCGGGGTCTGTTCTCACTATGAGAAGGGTAAAGGCCTCAACGCTGGCCAAGTGCGGGTTGGCAGACTTCACATGTCTTTCCTCACGATGTTTTCCTTCACCGATAAGCTAAGGTTGACAGGGAGAAAATGCCTATAGGCATTAAGTCCGCCTTGTGTAATGTATTTTGCAGGAAGTTTTAAATAAATAAATAAGCAAGCGATAATTTACAATTTAATCCGCGCTTAACTAAAAAAAGTTCATTAGTGCGTACCGTGGAATCGAATCCGAAACCCTCTGCGTAGCAGTCCGTTGGTCTCTCCACTCGGCTATCGCTGCTCTTGTACAAACGTTTTTTTTAATAAACTTGGATGATGTACAAATTGCGAAAGTTTACAATAATTTACTCCTTGTTCTAATTCTGGATGCAATCTGTCTATGTAATACGTATGTATTTAGTAGAATAATAAATGTTTAATTGTTTATCAGTCGTATTGTTTCCATTGTTCCGCTTGCAGCTTACTTTTGAGATGTGATCGCTGTGTGCAACTAGAAAATTAATATATAAATCAGATAATTTATTTTATTTTATTTGGGGAGCTTACGGCTATGTTTACATAGTAGTCATGAACATAAGCTTATGTATGCCAATTACAAGCTTCAACATATAGAAGAAAAACAATGAAGCTATACATAACATTTGACATAATATATCATGCAAATACATATTAATATGATACAATAATAAAGAGAAAAAAGTAAAGTTGCCAGTTACGATAATGGCAAATAGTTAGGATCCTACTAAACAAATATTGGTAGTAAGTATATTTTTTACGCTATGAATGCTACTACAGAATAAATCAATTAGCGTTAGTTACTGATTAATAAAACCTCCTTCACATCGAGTTTGGGTAACCGTAGCTGATGGTTTTACCAATTCTTTTTAATAACCAGCTGTCAACTCGAACATTATTACGTTCATGATTCATTGTGACAATAGAAAGCACAGCTGTTGGTTTTCAGTTGATTTGAAAGTCGAAAGCTCTATTGTTGTTTCATCATATAATATTTATTATATTTCTAACGTCTGAAGTTTAGTGACATGTTGTACTTGATGTATTATTTGATTAAACACATTCCCTAAATTTTGTGGTTCGTTAACCACAAAACATATGGAATACGCGATTGTGAGTAATATGTACCATTTCGCGACGAATGTTTCTTCTTATAGAGCCGAGGTAGCAAGGTTAATATCACAATGTTCATGGTTTTATTACTTTTACCTTTTGCACTTGTTTTCATTTTTTGTGAAAATTATGACGTTGGTGATGAAAAAGTAATGCGTAAAACGTTGGAAATTTGTCTAGCTTTGTCCTTATGCACGCACAGCGACGTCAAACACTGCACAACATTTTTTTTTCATCACTTCGTTTTGTTTGATTAGTATATTTAGATATACGTAGGTCCTTACGAACGAATATAGGTATTTCTCTTAAGATGTTTTCGACTTCTTTTTACTATGCCAGTAATGCGAGATATGCTATAATAATAAATTACTTATGTATACGTTTTAGTTGGTCGAGATTGAACCCTAGTATTCAATCCACTTAGCATTGGCACGCAGGTCATAAATTACCAATAACCTAATTAAAATAACATTGCAAATGAAATGTTTTATTCGCTGTTATGTAAAAATCCTATACCATACCTATCTTTCACGGTTTGTGTTTCCTTAATTAAATCCATAACATTACCATTTATCAGTTTTCCATTTCAGTACAGTCAAAGTAAATAAAATGTGCATAGTAGCACGCAAATAGATTCGATTCCGGCGTCCTAACCGAGTTCAATGAGTGAGAGCTCTCTAGCTGGCGGGCCGGTTTGCGCTCATGTTGAAATTTAATTGAAACAAGCGCCATTCGATCCGGCTCGACATATGACACGCACCGAGGCACTAATTACGGACATCATAGCTGCCGGCCGCCACCAGACATAGACTGACGTCTAGTGGCCGACGGCTGGCGTTACGAGTGGCCGCACGACTCCACACCGACCCTCGTGACCACTCAAAAATACCCACACGTATTATTCTTAAAGGTAGGTAACGCCAGGATGTTTATTAACTCCGCTTTATATTCCGTATCGCGAACGGGTGGCCACTCCACATGTCAAATGGTATCATTAGGTCCCTGCTTGAGAACGGTCCAATTTCGCAAAATATTGAGATAATGAGTGACCAATTTATTTTCTGGTAAGTATGTACATTATATATAATTTGATCTTTGAACATGCGTATTGGTTTAATATTATGTGTTAACTAAAAATACCGCAGAAGATTCATGAAAGTTTTAAAAATATGTTCAGGTTCAAACGATTAAGGTGAATAAATATGTTATAGCATAGAGTTCAAGCAAATTCGTAGTCGGTGCTGGTTTATTTCTAATAAATCAGGTTTTACTGGACGGCAGCAATGCTCTTTGGATGCTTGGAGGGCAATTTTCATTCGTGCATTTAGTATTACAAGCTTCAATTCACTCGATTGGTAGCAATTGAAAGTAAATTGCATTTCACAGTCTATAAAGTACCTATCTGTTTTTCCCGGAAAAGTTTGATAAATTCAATTTTTAACAAACGGAAGTTCCGTGTCTCGGTGGTTCACGCTTGATACTTTTTGAATAAATTGGCCTCGCGCCGAATCGATAGTAGTATAGAAAACTCGGAAGTTATCGAAAGGCAACATAACTTTCCGTAGAATATTGAATCAGTAATATCCGTATTTCTGAGCTTGTTTGTGGTCGATGGACGGACGCACCGCGCCGCACCACCGCTGCCTTCACATCTATCAAGAAAATTATTATTTTTCGAAGTAGGCGCGAAATCCTCCGGAAATTTGACTTCCCCCGTTTTGTTATACTTACCTAAATAAGTATGCCATCACTTCTTATCGATTTTAATAATAATTATAATAATTCTTTATTGACATAAAATACACGTTTACAATATTTTAGAATTCTCTGAATCCCGCACTAGTAATAACTGTGTCGCAGGAGACAGTGTCTTCCCAAATTTAATCCTGGCACAGATCATTTATGTCTCAAGAAAAACAAAAAAGAATAAAAATAAAAATGAAAGCATAACATTAAAATAAGAAAAGGACTAAAAGGTTACAAAATTTTCAGTGCTAAATTTAATGTAAGAGATTGCTGTGAACGCGTGTGTGTGTGCGTCTGTGTGTGTGTGTGTGTGTGTGTGTGTGTGTGTGTGTGTGTGCGTCTCTCTCTCTCTCTCTCTCTCTCTCTCTCTCTCTGTGTGTGTGTGTGTGTGTGTGTGCGCGCGTGTGTGTGTGTGTGTGTGCGTGCGTGTATGTGTTCTTTAAATTTGTCTGACCTGATTGGCCCTACGACGATGTCTTGGGATCGGAAAATCAGATGTCCACCAATCTGATCTATTTGAAATAGGAACAGGGCATCGCTAAATTCGTTTAGATGTTAAAGGCAAGGTTGGCACAATGGTTTTGTGGTACCGTCTCAGAGTTTCGTATATGTATATCTTTCTTACAGACAAAACGCCAGCCATTTGATAAACTGCTAAAGTAGGATGTCTGAAGGGTAAACGCATTATAACTTTTAACACCGAGCGCTGGGCCCGCTCTGCAGATAGGATGAAGGTCTTTCCTGCGCCACCCCATGCACAGATACAGTATCTTAGTATGCATTCACACAGAGCTTTATAAGTTGATATTAGAAATTGCATGTCTCCAACATCACGTAGATTTTTAAACAAATAAATCATCTTCCTAATTCTAGCTGACAATGAGGTTATATGTTGTTTCCAGCTGAGTTGTTCGTCCAGTACAACACCAAGATACTTGATAGAACTGACTCTGGATAGACTGGCACAGGCACAGCCTGTGTTATTTATATTACGATTACACGGGTACATATGAATTTTTAAGTTAAGTGTCGCTGGTGGTTGACTTTTGCTTGATTTATTAAAACAGATGTATTTTGTTTTAATCTTATTTATTGAAAGAAGACTGTCCTCCAACCAGGCAGTAACCTTCGCAAGGCCTTGCTCTGCAAGATGGAACAACGCATCCCACGTGCCTTCGTTAAACAGCAAAACGGTATCATCAGCAAACATCACAGCTTTCATGCTGGTCTTAGCAGTTATATCTAGCAGATCATTGACATACGTGATAAAAAGAGTCGGGCCAAGTGTACTACCCTGTGGAACACTTTCTTTGAACTATCGACGGAATTCACGAAAGTTGACATCACGTAATAATTATATGTTCTTATTTTTTATATATAAAATAGGTATATATAGGTATATATAAAAATATAAATCAGATGTAGTTTTTGTAGCTTTGTCTAGAGGATGTGATCAAATAGTGAGGACAACAACCAATTACATATGTATCTCACACCCAAAAAGCACGTATGGGATTCCAGGATTTCCGGAATTCCCTTTTAATAACGTGCCCTAGGAATATTCCACTGTCGCTTGGGCCTTTACAAATATTCGACCAACGTGCAAATAGAAAACCAAGACTCGAAATTTCAATTTGTGAATCACACGAAGTGTTATTCATAAATTCGCCACCATCAAAGTCATGACATTCAGCGTTGCGTGTTAAGCGGCGAGGCGACTCGACCACTATGCCATTCGTAGAAGCGAATGTTGGTGTTCGGTTTCGCTTATGGTGCACAGTGCTACACACGTTTACCTTGATAATCAAGCTTTAGCAAAACCTTATGTCCGAGATTGTGGGTCACCAGATCCAATGTGATCTATCGATTCATGTTCTTAGACCATGCTGGCAATACTGATACCTGCGCGCTATCCAAGACTGACGCAATTAGAGCGTTAAGTGGTCTTGTGTCCCATTAAAATAGTAACCGTTTTGTAGCGATTTGTTAACAAGTAAAAGCTAAGTCTTATGTTTGATTTATTATGTTTTGCATAGCGTTACATATCACTGTGTATGAATATTTTCTAGAGCTTACTCGGAGATCTACGTACTTAGCCCACGCTTCGTCAGCTATTTTAAGATCTTACGTAATAGGACTAAGTCTATTCTGCCAGTCAAAGTACAAAATCAAATTTGCTGGTGATGTTGAGATATTAACAACATGTTCTCGACAAAAAACCTAGGTTCAGAAAACATCAGAATACCTTTAGATATATATCAACAAATCGCGCGTCAGTGTATTACAAATTTTCCACGACAGTACGAATAACGCGGATAGCTAACTTGCTACGATTAACATGTTCATTAAACGATTCACTGTACCGACGTGATTTGATTATGTATCTTTTTCCTGTCGAGGGATTATGAGCGAGTAAATACGTTCTTAGCGAGATACGTACATCGCGCATAAAACATGGCTCGTGATTTCGTTGATGTTCCAAAGCAACGTACCAGAACGTACGAGTACCGACAACTATAACATATTTGTTTGAAATAGAATTAGTTTTTATTATAAGTCAAATCGATTATATCGATTAAGTAACATTTTGTTTAGTCTATTGAAAATTTCTGACAATGGTCACACTGAACTGTCAACTTCCCCTTCCGAAAAAAGACGCTTTTGGCTAGCTCCGTTTGTAATATTGTATTAACGCGAATTGAATTAACTTGTAAATACTTATAATTGCCGCTAGTGACTTCCGGCAAAGTTTGTGTTAAATTGGTGATATATTGAACATTGAACATTGTAAAACACGTGTGTGAATTCCTGATTGGTGCCCGAGGAGAAGGACTACGCTGAACTGGACACTGGTATTTTCGATTCTCTTGTTATTTTGGCCAAAATTATTAGTTAATCCTATAGGTCCACTTCAAGAACATCATCAGGAGCATCAGTAAGAGTTGGTAAGACATTTTATTATTATTAGGTGTAGTTAGGATTAAAATTCATCGCTGTGCTACCACAGTAAAGGTGTTTAGATCCTTTGCCTTGGGCTAAGACTGGATGAATTAATCGCTTCCACTGATCTCTGTATAAAACTTACCCATTCTTAGCCCGAACTCTAGACATAATTTTTGGTGCAGAGCTGTAGTTGAAATTTAGCCGCTGTTGCATTACTGAGTACAAACCTCAGATTGGTATAAGCTTGTATCTTATCACCTTGTAGACAGTATTGTAGTGTTTGTCAGGTCAGTTTTTGCCTAAAATACATATTATTTATTTGTATAAGTTGACCTACATAACTTGAAACACATTGTCATACATAACCTCAATCAGTAATTGTTTGATTTAAATTGTTGAAATCTAGCATAGATTTGTTGCTGTTACTATTAATAAGTCACTTTGATTGGATACATATCAGTTATATGTATCAATTGATTTAGTTTATTGCATATATTGATATATTAAGTTTGAACCTTACATTGCTAAACTTTGTTATAATATATAGATAATATTGTTAGGTAACACATATTCTGTGCTTACTTACTATTGTATATCTCAAATAACACAGCCAGTCTGTCTGTTGCAAGTAATTAGTTAATTTATTTGAATATTTAACTTTAATTAACTAATAGGACATGTCATAGTGACAGTATTTTATTTTTTGACACGACTTTTATTTATAACTTAATTTATAGGGACATAATAATAAAACATAATTTTGTATCTGAAGCTTAATCTAATCTAATCTAACCTAATCTAATACAAAAAAACATAAAACAAATCTAAAAGTGAAAATATTTACAAGGTTTAGGCGTCGTAAAATGCCTCCGCATCAATGTCATCGGGTAACGTGCCCAGAAGGCTGGCAGCATTGCCACGCTGGATGGCAATGCTGATTCTTTGAGCAAAGAATAAACCAGCCTTCTGGTCACGTGAGACGTCGATTAATCGTTTAGAAATTTCCCGGAATAGAGAACGAGCACTCGGACCCCATGAGCCTAGCGTTTCCACCCCAAACGGCTCAAACACGTAATTACTCACTAAATTACAGTATTTGCGCCGTTTGAGGGTTTCCGCAGTTGTAGCAGCAGCGCCGGCGTGGCCTCCCGTGCTTGGAACATGTGATGGCGCGAGGGTGTCTACGCAGGTTGCGTCCCACACCAAAGGCCTACCCATTTTCCAAGGCAACAATGACATACCATCAGGTCTCTTACTGTCGTCACGTTCCAAAAAATTTGGTTCAAGTACAACTGGTACGCCAGACGCGACAAGAGCACGACGGATTATGTCATTTAGATGGGCATGACGAGGAATTCTACCAGCGCTTCTGTTGCAAGATAGCCCATGGTGTCCGAGGCTATCGACGTCTTCTCCACAATGACATCGATGCGGAGAAACACACGGAGCACCTAAACGCAGACAGGTGGCAATACGGAATGTCTCATCGTCCAACATGGTTCCTGTGTTAGACGATGGTAGTGCCTGAAGCCATAGACCGGATTCCCACTCTCCCACAGCCAGCAAGCAAGCACGCTCTGTAACATTAATAGATGTATCCAAAAGACTTTTTCTTACTATGTTACAAAGCGGCGCGTCCCACTGTCTTTGGGAGAATAGGTTGGTAGGCAAATCAGTGCTTGGACACGCCATTTTCCAGGCGTTTATAGCTTCGGTTTTGCACAACACTTCTGAGTTAACTAGTGTAGGTAATAAAATTTTCCTAGTTAACTCTTCCGTGCTGTGGACCGAAGATAGAAACGCCGGTAAACTAACACTAGAAATTTTGCGTATACCGAGCCCACCTAGACGTATGGGCAAAGACGCTTGTAGCCAGGCTCGGTCGTTCAAATCCACATTTAATATTCTCTTTAAAGTAATTTGGATAATTTTGTCGATTTGTTCTAAAAGTGATTTGTTTTTCCAAAGTTGGGAAGATCTTAAGGCATGTGTGAATTTTGGGACGAAAAGACAATATCGAATAATGGTATAAGCCGAATGAATATTAATTTTGAATAAGCGATCAGAAATTTCACAAAAATTTTGTATTTTTTCCTCTAAGAAAGAATCGAAAGATTCTTCAAATACTGGAGAACCCAGGAGGCGGAGAGAAGTCTTATCAACAATTTTTAAGTTTGATGCCAAATTATTAAATTTTGATATTATCGAATGTTTTTTTGTGGAGTCTGTTGTATTTACAAACAGCTCACATTTACTATAATTTAGTTCCAAACCAATAGAAGCGAATTTATTTTTAAGATAAGTCAAATCTTGCAATACTATGTCTACTTCGCCCCCCAGGGTCCCGTCGTCCAAAAACCATACATTAAATTTAGAATTTATTTGTCGAATAATGGGTTGTATAGCTAAACTAAAAATGACTGGTCCAAGAGGGTCACCTTGTTGGCATCCAACTGCAGATTCCAAAAGATTGTCCTGATATAGTAATTTTGTGGGATACCTGTAACATTGCCAAAGAAATTAAAAAAATTTGGGGGTTTCTAATTTTGCTTGTGTCAACACGATGTCCCTATTTACTGAATTGAAGGCGTTTTTTAAGTCAAACTTCAAAATGACCTCTCCATCACCACTTCCAAGGTACGTGGAAAGGGCATGTATAGCAGCCTCACAACCCCCTATGGAACCAAAACCTAGCTGTAGGGGTTGGAATTTTTCTGATAGCTCCCTGCTGTAAAATTTACAGCATATCTTGGCTGCTATACGCCGATATGTGCAACCTACGGCAATGGGACGAATACCACCATCCCTCTTGTTAAGGGCACATAGATTCGCCCCATACAAGATGTCAATGATGGCATCGTCCACATTACCGGAGAGCATCATATTGACTAGCGCAGTCAACTCCTTCAAGAGTGTATCGCCAGCCACCCCAGCACTTGCACACACAAGATCTTTAAGATGCTGTGGTGTCAAGGCATCAAGGCCACCTGCCGAGCCACTCCGGAAGGAGCAAACTGCTGCTAACACGTCCTTGGCCGTGGTGATCAGGTGTTCTGATTCACTGTCGGGAGCTTCAGGAAAGGAGAGATCATTAATGGGCGCTGGATGCTTGCTCTTCAGACCCGCAAGCGTCTCTGGAGAGCAAGGCGCCACCACATCACTACTGAATAATAGTCTAGACGCGCCCCGTATGTCACCATCCCTTAATTTGGATTCCACATATTGATAGAGTGATTTATGCTTGTATAACGTGAATTTAGGGTCTAAAGTGTTGGCCGAAATTTGACAATTATACTTAATTTGGGATGTTAATGAATTTTGGGCTGCCTGATTTTTATCAATATGTAAAATCCTATAAGAGAATGTCAATAATTGCTCCCAGGCCGTTTTGGAATTCTCCCTTAATTAACTTATTTGAAGTTTCGACTTTTGATAACTTTGACTTTGTTTGTGTCAATATATATTAAAACTATTAATTTTGTTGGACAGTAGATACCTGTCACTTGCTTGTACCAGCAGTAAACAGGCTAATACTTTGTTGGTGTCAAAGAATTAACAAATATTAAGTTTTGATTGTTAATTTTATTTAACGCTTGTCCGGGCTCTTTTGGATTTTGATTATGTCAGCTATCAAGGACTTGCGTGCGGCTGCTGGTGCTATTGCATCAGATTTGCGCTGGTTTGCCTCGGCCAGTGCCTTAGTGAACCGGCCTGATCGCCAGCAGGCCTTACTACAAAGGTACGAGCGGATCGATGATCGCCTGGCAAGTGTGGAACAGCAATTCCGCACTTTCAGCACTTGCTGTCTCGAAGTGTCAGTCATTGATTTCACCGCTGACCAGCGAAATAAGGTCAGCGAAGACTATGCCCAGGTCTGAGACCTGTATGATGCTGTCTCCAATAGTGCGAGTCAACTAGTTGCCGATAGGGAAGGGCAACCCGGCCTGAAGCCGGAGCTTCCTAGGTCAGCACCGGGGCTGGTTAGTAGGCTCCCTACGTTGGACCTCCCCCATTTTGATGGCTGCCTAGGAAGCTACCTGGGCTTCGTTAATTTGTTTGACAGCCTGGTCAATGACAGGGCTGACCTTTGGCCGGCACAAAAATTGGCCTATTTGATGTCGGTTCTGGATGGGGAGGCTAAAAGCCTCATCCAGCATCTGCCCGTGTCTGACGAGGCGTACCAGACGGCTCGGGACCTAATCACCCGTAGGTGCCATAATAAGCGTGGCCTCGCCGACACGCATATTGAGCAGATTTTGGGTTTGCCGACGCTCACCCGGGTCTCTGGGTTGCGCACCCAACTTTTGAACCCGCTTTTGGTGGCCATCAACGCACTTAAGTGCCTTGACCTGCCCGTGGACCAATGGTCCTATCTATTGGTGCACATTGTGCTGAAAAAGCTGCCTGCCGACCTGAGGTCGCGTTTTGAACAGCGCTTTGGTGGGGATAGCGCGACCCATCTGCCCCCCTTTGCTGACCTGGAGAGGTTCCTGGAGGATGAGTGCCGGGTCTTGGACAACTCTGGTGGTGAAACGCCGGCTAAGACGCAGCCGCCCAAGGTCAAGGAGCAGGCTCGCGTTCACACCCGAGCCAATGTTGACCGGCGCCCTCCTCGATTTGCAGTCACGCAGAGCCCAGCAGAGTGCTCCTACTGCAAGGTCACGGGGCACAGAACGGCCAGTTGTAGGGCATTCTTGGACCTACATGTCGCCTCTCGTAGGCGCATCGCGAATGCCCGCCGCCTTTGCTTCTCTTGTTTGGGGTCCCACTACCAGTGAGACTGCCCAAACTCTCGCCCCTGTCCTCACTGTGGAAGACAGCATTTGGACATTCTCTGTATGAATGCCAGAGAGGTTGGCCGCTTGTCCAACCAGCCGACGCCGCGCACGGGCGGGTGTTTTGAAGGTGGCAGCCGAGGCTCACCGGCGCGTAGCCGAGAGTCTACTCGCTCAATTGATCGCCACTCGCCCCGCTTGGAGAACCGTAGCGTACGCACGCCTCCTCTCTCTCGCGCACCTGAATGTGCTGTTCAGCGTCACCAGCACCATGACTGCTGCCCCAGGTATTCCCCTCCTTTGGCGGAGCGTCCACGCCTTGACTCGCGCCCACCTCGTTTTGGGCGGGTGCGTCATTATGACCCCCCACAGATGGCGCGCGGATAAAGTCATCGCGCCTTTGAGGACTTCAAGCCGCACCGTCGCTTTGATGTGCCTGGTCCTGGCCAACGGTCGCCGCCCAGGCAACAATAAGTCATTGACTCCTGCCCTATAACGCCAACCTCCCCCATTGAGACCGTTATCCTACCAACGGTTGCTGTTAGGATCTGGGGACCCACGGGGACCTCTGTTGTTGTCCGTGCTATATTGGACACAGGTTCACAAGGTTGCATTGTTTCCACTTATTTGGTAGGGCAGGTTAAATTAGATATGGGCTCTTTTCCGAATTGTATACGGGGCATAGGTGACGTAGCCTCTAATGTTGAAGGGCAAGTTAAGGTTTTGTTTGGCCCTGTTGAATCTTCACACCCGAGGATTAAAACCTCGGTTATTGTGCTGAAGAATATCTTGGACATGCATACACAGAAACAGCTACCTGCTGCTGTGGTGAATTTGACATCGGGATTGGAACTGGCGGACCCCAAATTTGACACACCGGGACAAATCGACTTGTTGATTGGCTCTGATGTCCTCGGTGGAATTTTGATTGGTGGGAAACGGGTCTTGGTGCCAAATGGTTTGACTGCCATCCCGACCATATTTGGATTTGCTTTGATGGGACCTGTACCTAGGGACCCCCCTCCACCCGAACTTGATAATTTGTTGGCTGTAGGCTCCGCTCTCTCTGATGCGGTTTAGAGGTTTTGGGAGGTAGAGGAGCCCCCTGAAGCTGCCCGTTTGAATCCAGAACATGAGGAGTGCGAGCTGTTCTTCCAGAACAACACGGGTCGACTCCGTTCTGGTCGGATCATTACGAGGCTACCTTTTCTGTCTGTTCGGCCTCCGCTTGGTGAGTCACGACCTTTAGCCGAAAAGAGATTGTTGGCTATGGAGCGCCGCATGGGTCGTGATCCGGAGCTCAGACAGAAGTACATTGAGTTCATGAGGGAATATGAACAGTTGGGACACATGTCTGTGTCAAATTTGGATTGGCGTTCGGTGGAGCACTACTTTCTCCCGCATCATGCGGTATTGAAGCCATCGACTGGCAAGCTGCGCACGGTATTTAATGGTTCTGCGCAGACTTCGACGGGCGTATCCTTAAACCAGTGCTTGCATTCTGGTCCCAAGTTGGTCAAGGACCTTTGTGACGTCATCACCAGCTTCCGACGACATCAGGTTGTCTTTGTAGCCGATATAAAAATTATGTTCAGGCAGACGATTATCCACCCTGATGACCGTCGCTTCCAGCTGATCCTTTGGAGAGAGTCTCCTCGTGATCCCATGGTTGTCTACGAGCTCAATACAAATACGTACGGGTTAAGGTCAAGCCCCTACTTGGCAATACGTTCTCTTTGGGAGCTCGCAGACCGCGAGGGCCTACGTTTCCCACGAGCCTCTGCCATCTTGAAGGACGATATTTACGTCGATGACATTTGCTCGGGCGCCTCCACAGCGGACGAGGCGATCCTCCTGCGGGACGAATTGATAGGTATTTTGGCCTCCACGGGTTATGAGTGGCGCAAATGGATTTCCAACTCACCAGCGCTTTTGGAAGGCTTGCCAGAGAATCATCAGCAAGATCCACATCTATTTGAGATTGTTGACAACCCCGCCATGATGGCTGTTCTCGGCGTTCAGTACAGACCAGTCCAAGACATCTTTACGTATAACGTAGACTTGAAATAGCCTTGTTCTTGGACTAAAAGTCTCGTATTGTCTACTGTCGCCAGAACCTTTCATCCAAACGGTTGGATTTGTCCTATCATATTTTGGGCAAAATGCTTCTTGCAGAAGCTTTGGACAGCAGGATTGACCTGGGACGAACCTCTACACGGCACTCTTGTTGAGGAATGGACTTCTTTTGTATCCTCACTTCCTGCCGTCAACGAGATCTCCTTGCCTCGTCCCATCCTTCCTCCCGGGAAGTACGAGGCCACCCTTCACGGGTTATGTGATGCCTCGGAACGTGGTCACGCGGCCGTGGTGTACTTGCGCATAGTCAGTGCCTCAGGTCAGGTGAGAGTTTCCCTGATCATGGCGATGGCGGAGCAAGGTTGCACCCCTTCGGACATCTCTGACCATCCCAAAATTGGAGCTCTCGGGAGCAGCACTACTTGTACGCTTATTGAACCACGTGTCTAGTACTTTGGGCAAAAGCATTTGTATTAATGGGAACTACGCCTGGACAGACAGCCAAATTGTTCTTTGTTGGTTGAGGGCGTCTGTCCACACTTTGGAGGTATTTGTCGCTAATCGCGTTTCCCAAATCCAGAAATCCGAAGTCAAACTTGTTTGGAGACACGTGCCAGGTGAGCTCAACCCCGCTGATTGTGCCTCGCGCGGATGCTTGACGCCTAGTTTGATAGGTCATTCGCTGTGGTGGGGTCCGGAATGGTTGAGTCGAGCAGAAATTGATTGGCCTCGAACGCCAGTTTTGAATACTTCTAATTTGCCGGGTCCACGAACACTCGCTATTGAGAAGGTAGAATGTGCCTTCGACTCCGATTTCTTGTTGAATCGTTACAGCTCCCTCGACAAGTTGTTAGGTGTTACTGCATGGATAAAGCGTTTTGTTTTTAACTTTAAGCACCCACAACAGAAACGACTGACACTGTTTATTTCACCACAGGAACGACAGGAGTCTCTCACCTTTTGGGTTCGTTCTGCCTGATAACACGGTCTAACATTGTGAAGCAATATATTTAATTTTTCATGTTCGGTTAGTACCGTGTTCGGTGACAATCGCGCAAAAAGTTGGAACATAATTGATAAGTAGATGATTATACCCTCAGTTTGCCCTTGATGACGATTACGAATCTCGGCTAAAAGTTTATAATCATAGTCGTACGGTGTGAAATCAGCTGTAAGTTTACTAGCTAGTTCGTCCCATGTAGAAATGGAATATTTAACACCGCGAAACCAGTGTAACGCATTACCCGTAAAAATTTCGGACGCGTAATCGAATAATCTATTGGCAGGTAGATTTCTAATCGTCCTAAATTCCGTCACGCGTTGTAGAAATTCACGAACGCAGCCTGTTCCGTCGAATTTGAGTTTCGATAGTTCGCCAACCCTCAAATGCTCACAGTGGACAGTTACCGGAGTCGACGCTGCCTGTGCAGGGGTTGAATCCGTGCAAGTCATCGTGGCTCCGACTTCCGCCGACGGAACATTCGAGTGTTCTATCTTAGATAGCTCTGCCGACAGCATCCGAAAGCGTTCAGTCAGGTCGGATATTTTCTTGCCGTATTTAGGTTCGGATTTGTCTAATCTCCCCAATCTGTGGTAGACCTGGTTGTGCAAAGCCGTAGTTCGCTTAGCCAAGTTGTGGTCGTATAGCTCCTTAAGGGAAGAGATTCGCGAATCTAAATCGGTAACTGACAGGCTAGCTCCCTTGAAGTCGTCTGCTATGTCTAGGCCTTACTCTAGGATTTCGTCATTCGGAATCAGCTCGAGTAGTTTAGGTAGCTGCTTCCGTAAACCTAAAACAGAGGTAGCCGGCTCCTCTCCGCGAATAGCGACCTCGTAGGCCAATTCATTTTTATTAAGTAGGAAGTACTTGATAGGGTTAGTGCTCATGATGATATAAAATAAGTATGATAGAAAAGAACGTAAGTATATTACAGCCCTCCGTGTGCAATACTTCTGCTTTACAAAGAAACTACGACGATTCGGTGTAAAAATGTAGACAATAGATAGTGACTTGCAAAAATAAAAAACGGTTATTTCAAATTGCGAACAGTTACGTAGGGAATCGGTAGTTGAAATTTGAATTAGACAATAGTAAGATAACACATAATAGGTATACAAGAATAGAAATTAAAGATAGACAGCAATACACAGATACACACAAGTTAGATATTACGTACCAGTTCGCTGATGTCTGCACCTCCTCGTTTACAAAGACTGACCTCCTAAACAAGAACAACTGCAGTAATTGGAAGTGAGACAAATTGAGTTGGGCGCCACTGAGACGGATGATCTCAGGTAGGATGTCGGGGTTCGAGAGAAACACTGCTAGGCTGCACAGGTTCTTTATTATGTCTCACTACCGCTTACATACAGTATGACCGAACTAGGTAAGCACTGGCCTGAGCTGGCTGGAGTGTAGACTCCTGCTGCTCTCCGACGCTCGCAGGGTAGCTGCTCGTAGGGTCGCCGATGAGCTGGCCAAGGTGCGCTGCGCAGGCAGCTCTGTGGTCGATGTTCAGGCTGAGCGGGTCTCAGGCGGTGCAGCCGATGTGGGTCGAGCGGTCAGGCTCAGGCGTCCGTGGCCTGGCTGTAGGAGCTCGTAGGCAGGAACGGAGGCTTGGGTGGCAGCTGGCTAGTAGCGGCACGGCGCCAGCAGCTCGTGGCTTGTAGCCCGTAGGAAGAACGTCAGCCCGTAGGAAGAACGTCAGGTACAGTGAGCTCGTAGGGTGAACGTCGCCCGTAGGGTGAACTGGAAACAGCATAGAGAATACACGACAACCGGTCAGGAACAGGCTGTCCCTAGATCGGCTGTTATGCTTAGGAGACACAGATACTACAGACAGAACATATAGGCACACAGACAACTAGAATATGCTTACCCCCAGCGGGACAGTAGATAGGAAGTAGAATGTAGAATAATCGCGAGGTGTAGCGGCAGCGTTCCGATGTCTAGGGAAAGTGACCATTCTACGACGCGCACCCATCTTATATAGGCATAAATCTATGACTCACAACTGCCTTTGGCTAGTGAATATGACCATATTTGGTAATATTGCGAACGATGTCTGGCTAAGCTGGCGTTAAGCGCCTGCGAGATATTATAACGCAATACGTGTAGTATTACGTTACAGTGCAATTGGCGCATTTTGAGAAGGAGATTGCTATCCTTAAGACAGGGAGATCGAAATTATCGGGAGCTGTATCTAAATTGAACCCCTTTTTGGACGATACGGGTCTGTTGCGCGTCTCAAGAACGCCAACCTCCCTTACGGGGCACGTCACCCCCTGTTGTTACCTAAGGACGGTCATTTTGTACGCTTGTTGGTAACTGACCGTCACCTTAAAAATTCGCATGCTGGTTGTAATGCTTTGTTGGCCATTTTGCAACGCAAGTATTGGATTTTGTCTGCCCGAAGAATTATCCGGAGTGTAGTTTTTCGCTGCATCCCTTACTATAAGCTCAAGGCTTCTACCATGCAGCCCTTGATGGGAGACTAACCGGCAGATCGCGTAACTGAGAGCAGGCCGTTTGACGGTGTTGGCACGGACTTCGCAGGTCCCTTTTTGGTGAAAACGTCGACACTTCGAAACAGCAAGACGGTCAAGGCCTACTTGTGCGTTTTTGTTTGTCTCTCCACAAAGGCCGTACATTTAGAACTGGTCTCCTCGCTTACGACCGAGGCGTTTGTAGCCACATTTGACAGATTTGTATCCCGCAGAGGGCTTTCTTCCTTGATCCGGCACTTATAATTATTTGAATGACGTTGTTAATTTCCTTGAAACCAACAAGGCTGATATAGGTGATAGGCTTGCCCGACGTGGGATAAATTGGTTGTTTTGCCCACCAAATTGTCCACACTGGGGTGGTATTTTTGAGGCCGCTGTAAAATCGGCCAAAACACACTTGCGCAGGACAATCGGTGAGTCTGCCCTTACATTTGAGGATCTCGCAACTGTGTTTTGTAAGATTGAGGCCGTTTTGAACTCTCGGCCATTGTGTCCGATCTCCTCAGATCCGAATGATTTGGAGGCCCTTACGCCAGGCCATTTTTTGATTGGTCGCCCACTTGTCGCCTTGCCTGTGTACCCCTATATTGATACGAGACCTGGTCGTCTCTCGCGTTTTGAATTGGTACGCCAGATTACTCAGAGCTTTTGGAAACGCTGGAATTTGGAATATTTGCACATACTCCAGCAACGCGTTAAGTGGACCAACAAGACCGATCCACCCAAGATTGGTGACCTCGTTTTGATCAAGGAGGCTAACCTTCCGCCACTCAGATGGCGCAGGGGTGCATCCTTCGTTTTCTAACTGGGGCTGATGGAGTTCCCCGATTTGCTGAGGTCTTGGTGGACGGTTCGATTCTGAGGAGAGCGGTTGCAACATTGTCACGTCTACCAACTGATTAGCGGACCGGTAGGCCGGTCCGGGGCGGGTGGATGTTTGAAATAGAATTAGTTTTTATTATAAGTCAAATCGATTATATCGATTAAGTAACATTTTGTTTAGTCTATTGAAAATTTCTGACAATGGTCACACTGAACTGTCATCTTACCCTTCCGAAAAAAGACGCTTTTGGGTTTTGGGCTAGCTCCGTTTGTAATATTGTAATAAATTGATCGCCTTTTGAATTAACGCGAATTGAATTAACTTGTAAATACTTATTATTGCCGGTTTTGACTTCCGGCAAAGTTTGTGTTAAATTGGTGATATATTGAACATTGAACTTTGTAAAACACGTGTGTGAATTCCTGATTGGTGCCCGAGGAGAAGGACTACGCTGAACTGGACACTGGTATTTTCGATTCTCTTGTTATTTTGGCCAAAATTATGAGTTAATCCTATAGGTCCACTTCAAGAACATCATCAGGAGCATCAGTAAGAGTTGGTAAGACATTTTATTATTATTAGGTGTAGTTAGGATTAAAATTCATCGCTGTGCTACCACAGTAAAAGTGTTTAGATCCTTTGCCTTGGGCTAAGACTGGTTGAATTAATCGCTTCCACTGATCTCTGTATAAAACTTACCCATTCTTAGCCCGAACTCTAGACATAATTTTTGGTGCAGAGCTGTAGTTGAAATTTAGCCACTGTGCCATTCGTAGAAGCGAATGTTGGTGTTCGGTTTCGCTTATGGTGCACAGTGCTACACACGTTTACCTTGATAATCAAGCTTTAGCAAAACTTCATGTCCGAGATTGTGGGTCACCAGATCCAATGTGATCTATCGATTCATGTTCTTAGACCATGCTGGCAATACTGATACCTGCGCGCTATCCAAGACTGACGCAATTAGAGCGTTAAGTGGTCTTGTGTCCCATTAAAATAGTAACCGTTTTGTAGCGATTTGTTAACAAGTAAAAACTAAGTCTTATGTTTGATTTATTATGTTTTGCATAGCGTTACATATCACTGTGTATGAATATTTTCTAGAGCTTACTCGGAGATCTATGTACTTAGACCACGCTTCGTCAGCTATTTTAAGATCTTACGTAATAGGACTAAGTCTATTCTGCCAGTCGAAGTACAAAATCAAATTTGCTGGTGATGTTGAGATATTACCAACATGTTCTCGACAAAAAACCTAGGTTCAGAAAACATCAGAATACCTTTAGATATATATCAACAAATCGCGCGTCAGTGTATTACAAATTTTCCACGACAGTACGAATAACGCGGATAGCTAACTTGCTACGATTAACATGTTCATTAAACAATTCACTGTACCGACGTGATTTGATTATGTATCTTTTTCCTGTCGAGGGATTATGAGCGAGAAAATACGTTCTTAGCGAGATACGTACATCGCGCATAAAACATGGCTCGTGATTTCGTTGATGTTCCAAAGCAACGTACCAGAACGAACGAGTACCGACATCTATAACATATTTGTTTGAAATAGAATTAGTTTTTATTATAAGTCAAATCGATTATATCGATTAAGTAACATTTTGTTTAGTCTATTGAAAATTTCTGACAATGGTCACACTGAACTGTCAACTTCCCCTTCAGAAAAAAGACGCTTTTGGCTAGCTCCGTTTGTAATATTGTATTAACGCGAATTGAATTAACTTGTAAATACTTATAATTGCCGCTTTTGACTTCCGGCAAAGTTTGTGTTAAATTGGTGATATATTGAACATTGAACATTGTAAAACACGTGTGTGAATTCCTGATTGGTGCCCGAGGAGAAGGACTACGCTGAACTGGACACTGGTATTTTCGATTTTCTTGTTATTTTGGCCAAAATTATGAGTTAATCCTATAGGTCCACTTCAAGAACATCATCAGGAGCATCAGTAAGAGTTGGTAAGACATTTTATTAATATTAGGTGTAGTTAGGATTATAATTCATCGCTGTGCTACCACAGTAAAAGTATTTAGATCCTTTGCCTTGGGCTATGACTGGATGAATTAATCGCTTCCACTGATCTCTGTATAAAACTTACCCATTCTTAGCCCGAACTCTAGACAATATTCCACGGCTTTATTTGATTCGGTTTTGCATGGATATTCGTTTCAAGTAGGTGTGTAGGTACGCCTATGTGTATTAGGTACAAAGAGGAAAATGTTATTGTAGACGCTAATTATTGTATAGCCTACGGCAAAATTATTATCAGCCCATGTTGTGTATAAATTAACAACCTAGCATTGATCCAGTGACATGACCCGTGTTTCTGTGTAAAACACTCGAATAAACATTTCAATTGAATAAAGTAAGAACAAATCGAAGCAGGATAACGTAGTTTGTGACATTAAGTAAACAGTTCCCGGGATAGTTAGAATAGGGAAAAATCAAGTGATGAATCAGCAAGCGAAGTGCGCATGTATTAGAGAGGTTCGTCAGAGCATTTGCGTTACATCAGAGACGTTGTAAAACTTGTCCGGCCGATGGTCGAGTAAGCTCGGAACGAAATTGCCAATCCTCTTTCACAATGGACCGTAAAATGTTTTCGTTTTTGCTCGACCGAGCGGAGCGCTACTCGTTGATTCACCGGACACGTCGCTTGGTGGGCTATCACTAGTTGGGGGAATTTGTGGAAATAACTCTTCATATACCTGGATGACGCGCTCGCTTCGGAAAAACTATACCAAGCATTTACACGCTCTTTAATAGCTACCTGCCAGTAATGACCTTTGAAACTAATGTTAACTATCGCACATAGCACTGCTAACTGTTTTTAGCTTCGTTTTATATCGTCTTTGTGTTCCAACATTTTGGCGTTTCTACTACGCTCCGCCAAGATACGCTTTATACGTTCTTAGCGTAATTGAATGTTTTACTTTTAAAAGCTTTTTTATTAAGTACTTCAAAATTTTGATGGTCTCCACATTTTATGTTTCTGAAGTGTTACTTTTTGCTTTAACTTAGTTTTAATTATTTAAAAACGGTCACCTTATTGTATTTACGTATAAAGTATTCAGGTGACAACACATTTGTAAACAACAGATGATTAAAAGATAATGTTTTATTTCATGAAACAGATTATGCTCATTTCGAGTGCAGCTCTTTAAGTGCTTAATTTATATGATAATGTTACATTACGTGTGGTTTAACATCATGTGCTCTCAAACTTGCTGTAAATCAAATATTCCATGTATCAAATAGCCTGTAGAATATCGGCATTGAAGGCAATGTATAACAAAGAAACTTTACAATTAGGTTACTGTTATTTAACTTCGAGATATAGGACGCAAATAAGAGCTCTAAATGTATTGTCCGCGTTCAAGTTTGCTCGAACTAACGTATGAAACGAATAAAGTAAACTGAAGTGATAACATGATAAAATCTCAGCTAGTTCTGTGTCTTATCTCGGTGCTCTCTCTGCACTACAACGACTACGTAGAACTAATTTTAAGAAATAGGAATGCATACGTTTAACAAAATATTGTTTACACACGTAAGCACTTGTAAGAAAGTATACGGCAAATATGTTGAATCTCTACATTCAACCTTTCATGTATGAAATGTTGTTATTATCAGTTACTTAGATGTAAGGCTAGACAGAGACAGAGAGTAGGATCAGTGTATTCATCCTTAGCTAATATTTAATACGCTACTGTTCGATTTAGGTTAATCTTAGTCTAGACAATGTGGTTGCTCACGAGTATTTATAGATAAAGCGCGCTCTGTAATCGTCTTCAGCTAACAACTCACCTCAGCTCATAGTAGGTTAGCCCAAAGTTGGGCCTGTTGGACAATTATACAGGCTTCTCTGTAATTGCTTTTAGTGCTCCGCGGCCCATAAACGGGTCATGTTGTGTACCTATGTAAGAGTCAACCCTCGAGGGACTGAGCATACACAATAGACCTGCATGCTTGACTGGTATCTGAAAGAATTAACTCACTAGATGTTACCCAAACCCGAGACCTTTATTATTCGATGTTACATGCGTACTTGATCTTCGTCTCTGTCCTTTTTTCGCGAATTATGAAACATTTTGTACGGAGAACTTGTCTTACAAAAGACCGCTTAGTTTTATTTACTTCTGAGCGTAGCAGTAAAAATCATTTTTTTGATACAAATAGTATCTACTTTAAGACGATTTTATGGTACTTTCAATAGTTATATCAAAACACCACAGAGACACATGAAAAAACATCTACAAAAGAAAACATATCTCACACGACCGTGCGATTTTACAAAGCTTCTTTTCAGTAGCTCGTTAATTGGCAGCAAAATAAAACAGCTGCATATGCGACGTATTAGTAAACATGAAGACGCAAAGTGGTTCGGTAAACAAATAATAAAACAGACAGCGACACATGGTGGCTCGGTCCACACAGCACAATGCGGCGCGCGGCGGGACGACACGAGTGTATAAGCCAGTTGGAACTACTGGCGGTGACAGCTACAGGCAATATCTTTGCTCCGCCAGACCAATATCTGTAGTGCTGCAAAAATAATAATACTTGAGAAAAAGTTATACTGCAAAATAATCTTCTCTCACGTCCTCGTACACACTACATTATTTTGTTTACATTTGTTTAAGTGAGCCAATATTTTATTTCGAACGTTTCATGAGATTTTCTTATTTTTTAATTAAGAGAACATTCCTTTACCGATATAATCGTAATGTGCCCTAAATACATCGCTAAAGCCAAGCTTAATTGAATATTTGATTGGTTAATTTTTGATAAATAAGGCCTAAATAATTTTATAAGAGGACAATTTGTATAAGAGAATGATCTAATATATTCTAAATGTATGTAGATTTACTTGAAATTTGTTTACTTAAATATATTTAAGGCGCTGTTATACCTCAGAAGCCGTGAAACACCTAATTTTTCGTCGCGCAACTAGCTATAACGGTACATACTACAAACTTGCAAAAAATAGAGCTTATAGTCAAAAGTCTGAACAAAAGACTTTTGAAAGAATTTTTCATGTATGTAAAATAGAATCACGGTAAAAAAATCACAAAAACTAGGCAGAAAATAATCTTTCGTCTCACTGTTTACAATATTATGATTGTAAGCTATCATATTTTATTTAATAATATTGTAGGAAACCTAATGAACTAAAGAATTACCCTATTTATTTTCATATTTTACGTGTATATTTTGTAAAATTAAATAAAATCTGCCAAACGTCTATGATTTTGACGCTCGGTTGATCCCATCAATATCAAACGCTTCGGCAAATTAAACCTTATTAGCATAAGCGGTGTACTGAGTGTCAGTTGCTAGTTTACACCCCGCCCAGACCTCATCATTCGGCTATGAGCCCTGTGAGAGATAGGTCATGTCACTTGCGTCTCCGCTGCACGAAATTTTACGTAAACCTGTTTGTTCGAGTTCGTAATTTCATGTTTTATTTTATAGACTGAATACTTTGACACAAATAGTTTTTTCATGTGACTATGGGCACATATAATTAGGACCTAAGTTTATATTCTTGTTGCGTTTAATGTGTTATTGTTTCTGTGCTTATAAATATATAATAAGAAGAATAAAATATGGAAAATTAGAGAAATAAATTTCTACGAAGGATTTGTATAAGAAAGGGTCGTAATAAAATAGAAATTCATCCATGGCCAAGTGATTATGAAATATGAAACATTTTTACACAAATTATTTTCATAAGAGTCTTTTATGACTGACTATGTTATACATTAGTGATTATGCATAATATAATTATATAAATTATTCTCACAATACATAGCTGCCACAGTTTTCAATGTTTGAAAGAGTAATAACATAAAATCGAATCATTTTATGTACCGTCTATATTTCAAATTCATTAGCTTGTCAGAGCGCCTGGAGCGCTAAGATGCTGCCACGGCGAACAATAAACAGTGCTTATATGGCGCTCCGCAGTCCGCACACAAGCGGTAACGAATGTTGTATTATTGTGTTGTGAACATAAACCTATTTAGGTACATCGGGTAAAACTTTGATTATTCATTAACTATTAGGTATATCTTAGTACATCTAATATATTTTTTGTTTTCTAAAATCAATCATTTATAAGTAAGTAGGTGACTTCTCTGTTTGCTATAACACAAGCTATAGTATTTTTTTTTAATAATAAAGTATCTAACTAATTATCTTTATTGTAATTACAGTTTAGCAACGTCTTACACACATTTGACTGCAGTAATTCCTAACACGATTAATTTGTTCAAGAGTCATAAGCAAAAAATACACTATGTATATGAATATGTTGACAGATTCAAATTTTGGTATAGTGGTAAAAAGAAGAGATAACAGCAGTAAAGCCAACTTAGTAAAAATTATTTTGTACTAATAAAATATTTGCAATGTAAAAGCAGTTGCGCATGGAGTCTGAAATGAACCACTGGCTTTGCAACAACTGGCGAAGCAAGAAAATGTAACAACTTAGCCATCGAATTGTGGATTATCCGTTTATTGGTGCCACGCCAGATGGATTAATAGGTCCAAACACGATTGTAGAAATTTAATGTTTTATAGTTGCCTATAAGAATGGCCTGGAGAATAGTATGAGAACAAATAAAATACAAATATGGAAACATGATAAAAAAGTTAACTGACTAGTCTAAACAAATATTGTAATTGTTATTACCAAATTCAGGGGCAACGCCACGTTACACGCAAACAAAAATGTTTATTTGCTGTGTGGAGTGGCGAAAGTAAACCACTAAAAATAGAAATGATAGAAAGAGATGATGTTTTCTGGGAGACGAAAATGAAAGAAAAGCTTGTGGCGTTTTATATGAATTGGCAGTTGCCTGAAATTGTTGATTCTCGTCGAGCTCAAGGGCTGGCATTGCAAAATCACGGAGAGGAAAATGTTTCATCAGTGCTTGAAGTTTCTACAATACCAAGCCTTAAAAGGAAAGTAAATGAAAATGTGCCTCGTGAACAACAACAAATAATAAGTATTGAAACCTCATCACCTCACACACTACCTTTCTTTCGATGAGAATAAAGAAAACCTGCCGGGTTGTAGCAGACAGCTAACTTTTGATGAGCTGTAAACTCTGTATTTCGTTAGTAAATGATAAATAAATATCTTTTAATAGTTATTTTCTTTGAAACAACACATATTATAAGCGAAAGATATTTTTTATATTGATTCCATACAAACATGCATGAGGAGAGCCAACGAAAAAGCAGTAACTCAAATTTTAATTCTATAATTTGGGTTGGGTTTTGAAACGAGTCGCCTGAATTTGAGGGTATTGGTGGTGTAGAGGGCTTAAGGGAGTTAGTTATAATCCCCTAAAAGTAATTTTGGCTGCCGGAGTTGCGTCAAAATATTTTTAAACAATTTCCAAAAAATCTTAGTAGTAGTTTTTATACTTTAGTACAGTTTTACAAATGTAATTTTTAGGTTTTATGTGAAAAACGTGAAACGAAACGCAAACACGCCATCTTGAAATGATCATATTGACAGCTAATGTCTAATTTGAGCGTCATTGCTTTCGAGTGCCTAGGGTTAGGTGCGACTGTAATAAGTAACTAAATAGGTTATGTTAGTCCGAAAATAGGAACCCTGCGAAGCAGGGCTCCGTCAGCCTTAGTTTATTAAACTAGTGTGAAGAATGTGGAAGTTGGCAGTGCCATACACACCGATGTTTGGAGATATTTTTTTTTTCTGAGGAAACCAAGTATTTCCGGCAAGTGAAAATGGTGAGGGCGGGTTCCGAGACCTCTCCTCCTCAACCACTCACAAACCCTAAAAACGGCGACGTATTTCGAAACCTTTACCATAATACTTATACCTATAATAACAATAACTTTTACTAAACTTCAATTATTTCGTAACTCGCTTTAGTTGAGATACGGCTTTTGCGCTTAGTAGGGCAGTATTGTGGTTTTTAGGGTACCGTAGCCAAAAACTGTA
Organism: Euclidia mi; assembly: GCA_944739405.2. NCBI lineage: Eukaryota > Metazoa > Arthropoda > Insecta > Lepidoptera > Erebidae > Euclidia > Euclidia mi. Next base: position 63,040,054 of record OX123183.2, read on the forward strand.
AAAGCCCTTTATATTTTGTAGCATAGTAATATAAGTAGTTTTTTATATATTGTAGGAACCCTTATAGATTCGCCATGTCTGTCTGTCTGTACGTCCGTATGTAACAGCCAATTTATTGAAAAACAGATTTGAAAACTGGCAGGAATGGAATTAGATGTAGGTATTCTATGAACTGTTTCACCATTTTTATACAAAAACAAAACAAAAATAATTAGGGCCTCCATATATGGAACTGACTTAATTATTTTTATCATCTTACGGCACGTAGGTATTTACCTACTTTCATCAACAATAATTTCGTCAAAACAAATTAATACCTATAACGTCTAATGTAAACCAGTTTTGCTCGTGGCTCCACTGAGAACAAAAATTGCGCTATGCCTATATTGTACAAACAGATTGATTTATGTAATATACATTTTAAAATCAGTATCTCAATTCAATATGCTAAAACGTTTTGCTTGCGATTTTGAAATATTGGAATACGGATGTCGCCAGAATACGGCCGCACACGACGAGAATGAAGGGGGGCGCCCCGCAGTAGACGGAGCTAAGCGCCCTTCACCTCCCCTGCTTCACCCCCTCATTTACCAAAACAGTCGCTTAGGACAGCGCCTTAAAAGCAAATGCAGTAATCACATAATCTATCATATTTGAATGATTATATCTGCATACATTTCGTCGTAAACGAATTGCTTAAACATTTATGCATAATTATATTGAAATGAATGTATTTTACAGAAAGACATTCATGGCAATATAATAACACTAACGAGAAGAGAAATACATAACGTAAGTATTACGAGAATACAAGAATTAATTTGAGCGAATGCCAATTATTTGAACATTTATTCTGTAAGTTCTGTTGTAATAAGAACGGCTCGCACGTTGTTGCAGTATTTTAACTCAGGCTTTAGCATAAATGGTAAAATGATTTCATTATATTTTTATTTAATGAGAAAATCTTGACGTATGCGAATAAAATATGTATATGAATGAAATGTTCTTTGATGGTGATATTACGTTTGATTGGGACCTTCATAGCAGGCGTCCTTAACTAACGATAATGATCGAATATCGGTGTAATTATTTTGTAAAGCAGGTGGATGTGTAATTAAGTGTTGTCATCGTCCGTTATCGATATTGTACCTACACATGTTACGGACATTTATTTTTGTTATATATCAGAGACAGCGATGCCGCGTAGTTTTAGCTGTATTTAATTTGATTAGTTTACGTGAAGGGCGTTATAATAAATGGTCATATTTTAAATACGTGTATATAATAACATACACGATATTTAATTACTACTCAGCGTCTAAGTGAAGCTCCTATAATTCGTAATTTAGAACTTTGCCCAATAGACAGGTCTGGTAATATTTCATCAAATAAAATTTGAGACTGTGTTGCTAGTTTCATATAACCGTATTCTAACAGACAAAATCCTACTTTGTGATTTTATTCTAGTGCTTTATAGTATTTAAGTGAATGTCACTGAAATACTATAAAGCACGTTTAAGTATTTAGAATTTGTCTTCGTTTAATTGCGTTTGATCTGTACCATGCAGCTCGATTTTGATTTCAAATCTAGCTTTAGATTTATGTCGGTACGTAGATTTTACAGCTATTAAACATTGATTCAGAAACTGAGAGCCGTGCCGAGTACCGACAGAATAACCATTTATCATATTGGCTCGCCCGATTTCAATCCTATTCAAATCACTGGTTAACTGTGATGACTATAGTTAGTTAAGCATGAAGCATAATTTTGCGCGTAGAAATTGCAACGCTATGGGCAATTAAATCAACCAGTATGTTTATTTCCAAAAATATTGTTAAATATAAGATGTGGCTAAAATATTCTCTGTCAAATCGTTTATATTAGAAAATGAACAACTGCTGCTGCCAAGGCTTGATTCGGATGTAAGAGGGAAAGTGATGGAACTAGAACGACCCTCCCCGTGGGATCTCCATCTTGTCGTGGTGGGGGGCTCAGTAACCGTGGCTTGGACACCCGCGGTGAAGCTAAGAGAGATCCCGGGATTGGACGCTCCGCATGGGCTTGAAGGGGCCTGCGCAGGATGCGTCCAATAGCGCGGGTGCGGAGGACAGTTCTGTCTGTCGCTCGCAGTCGGGCGCGCTCGCGGGAGGAGCGACGTGTAGGTGTTGCGTTGCCGCGCGCCCTATCTCCCGCGACCAAATGGAGGCGCACCATTGTTGCGTCGCGGTGGGGCCGCAGAGGAAGAGGAGATGCGGTGTTGCCAGGTTGCCGTCCTCCCTATCCTCTGCGGCGGTGTTTTGGCGGCGGAGCCCAACACCTTCATCCGCCGCCAATGGGGGTTTTGTTCGGCGATACCCTACCCTCCGACCCACGAGTAGGTACATGAGGAACACGGGTTGGTTTTTAGTCAGTAAGAGTCTGACAGTCCCCTTCGTCATTCCCCCGGGGCGGAGGGACTCCATGAGAATATTGCATTTCAACCCAAAAAAAAAAAAATTGAACTAGAACGATGATCATAATGTGACTTACAGCTGGTTCCAACCTTTGATTTATCCATGGATTTGGCTCCTAGAGATACAAGCTCCATACAAAATATGTCTTAATATTTACAACATAACCTGCCAAGAGCCCATAAGCTCTATAAATGTCGATTCATGTGGTCATTAAAATGTATAAATGTATTAAATGTGAATGAAAAAGAGATATAGTATTAAACTGGAGTCGTAATATACCTACTTACCGTGTGGTGGTTATCGGAAGGAAATTGAGCTGATGACGATATAAACTGATTATGGGTAATCTTATTGGTGTCGAAATTGTGTATAAAGGCACCTTGAGTGCTCTAACAGTATCTATGTAGATGATGATTAAAATTTCAATTAATGTTCAATAAATATAAAGATTTATTCCTACTAGCTGACCCGGTGAACTTCGCACCGCCACATTTTTAAATATTTGCTATAATTTTTTAAATATTTTTTCCTATATACCTTCTCCTTACAATAACGAACACATAAAAGAAAGAATTATTCAATTTGGTGCAGTCGTTCTGAAATTATGCGCGTACATACATTTCGGCGATTAATTTTTATTTATATAGATAACTAGCTTTTGGCCGCGGTTTCGCTCACGTTAAATTCGGGGTAACACAAAAGTCCTTCATCGTTCGATACTAATTTTTGGTTTAATTCTGTTCATAGGGACTAATAAGAAATATAACCGCAAGAAGTATTTAAAACATTTTTGTAAACAGTATTTTTACAGTTCCGTAGTCAAAAATGGCTAAACACGGAATCCTTATAGACGCGCTATGTCAGTCAGTCTATCTGTATGTCACAGCCACTTTATGGCGAAACTATTCAGTTTACACATTTGAAAATTGGTAGGCAGATGTATTCTGTGAACCGTGTTACGACGTTATAGAAAATAAAAATATTGAATATTAAGGGGGGCTCTCCATACATGGAACTAATGTGGAAAATGGGTCGTTAAAAATTACTTTGGGGTTCCTAAAACCATTGTTTCTCAAAGTCAATCGTTTGAAAGATATACGGTTTCAAAGTGGTAAGATAGGTGTGTGTCCCTCTAACTTTTAAAGTGACAAATCTAAAAAATATATATGCTGCAGTTTTTTAAATAAAGCACATCTTAAAAACCGCAAATATAGCTTTGTCGTTCATACAAATACTATTAATATTTAGTCGAAGATAGTGGCTATGGTAAGTGGATACCTCCACTACGGAATCCTTCATGAGCGAGTCTGACTCGTAATAGCGAATAGCTTTTATAATGTTTCGTCTTAGGTGTTACTTGTAGCCGTTTGCCATTACAAAGCTTTGGTGCATTAAGATTCTGCATTACCAGGACTGCAACACCAACGTTCAGTCTTAAGTTGCGTGAAGGTACTCCTGATAATTGTAATGAGTTGAAAAACTATATAGGAAACGAAGTAACTTGGTCAGTATTCATGACATTATCTACCGAATGGTGCTCAACAACATCACTTTGCATACAGTCAAATGTCAAAGCCATGGTCCGATATATCTTTATAGGTACACACTTTCGCATTTGTGAGTAGAGAATATTGGTTCAGCCGATTACGCGTGAAATCGGTATACACTTACATACACATTTTCGCATTTATACCTTATATTAGCAAGGATTAGCCAAGGCTGTTACAATAATTAGGTATTAGTTTATATAAGTACCTAAGCGAACGAAGTAATGACAGTGCACCATATGACAATGTATAATGTGACAGTACTGACAGATATACTATAGACACATTACAGCGCATGCGTTCTTACTGTCAATAGGTAGTAGGTTTGTCCCTACAAAACTTCGACCCTCTCTAAAATCCCTCCCAGATTATTTTTTGCAACTAATTGTATTCTTTAATATGTAAGTATATTAGATGAATATGTAAGTATATTAATTATACGAACAAACCCCGTACATTTTAACTTGTTTTACTTTCTACTGACGGTGGCGCACAATTCTTCTGTAACGCATTTACTTTATAACATTGTATGAGCATATTTTTATCATCAAACTATCAAAGCATTTTATTATTCCCTCTATTTATCATTTCAAAGATATATTATAACGTTAGCATAATACATATAAGGGCACAAATCTTACACTTAGTGACTTCGGAATATTATAATTATGCTTTCAATTATTTTACTATGCAAGAATAAGTAGAAACGTTGATAAAATAAATGTGAGAGAGCTTAAGAAAAATGATCAATTTAAGTGTAATGAAATAGCACAAAGGTACTTGAAATTCTACACACAGGTTTCTTGCGACAAAAGTATCCGCTAAGGACAGGCTTTTAAAATTTCCACTTCCAAGAGGTTAAGACCCTGTTTCACCACCTCTGAAAGCCTTACCTCTAAGTAAGCCTTACCTCCGGGCTAAATTCAAAATTAGAACAAAATTTGTACGTATTTATATGCCAAGTAATTTTATCAGAACTTACTGGGCAATGGTGAAACAGGCCCAAAGGGGTTTAACGTTTGTATGAAGAAAATATAGTACGCATGCCAGTCTACGCAATAGCTTTATATTATACTCGTAGCACAGTGTTCCAGTAAACTAAAATAACCTGTTATATTTACGCGCTAATATTATTTTACGTCACATAATTACGTAGGACCATATTTTCTTGCTAGCAACCACATTTTTAAATATGTGTAACTGTTATCGAACAGTGACGACACTGAAGACTCATAAGTAAGGTTGGCTAGTAAGTCCGTAAGCATTTACGTGATTTTGAATGGACATATCGATACAAAAAATCATTATTCTCAATAACTTGTGGGATACTTATACAAAGAAAAGTTCATCGTAATTTATAAATTAAATGAAAATTGAGGAGTTTCAATTTATAAAAGACTCGACAAAGATTGTGAGGTGTGTAGTAGGGAATGCAATCCCGATCTCGCGAGATCCCGTGTAATTTGTCGGGATCAATCCTGAAGCACAATATGACGAGATCCCGTTCGAGATTGACGGGATTGGGCGGCATTGGTCAGCGATGCTAAACACATCCACTCGGGACGCGAGCGTCTAAAAGTCCTTTTACACGTGTATCCAGATCCACAAGCTTAGATAATTTAGAGTCAGTACTAAAAAAAGAAATGGATTTAGTTAAGTGTGGAGGAATTGAGTGTGGCAATTTGCATATAATTGCTTAGTCACGCTGTTGCCAACCAGTGTTAAGTTGGAGAGGGCATTCTCAGCAGCTGGCTACATCGCAACGGATATTAGATACCGGTTAGCAGATAGTACCTACTCTTAATACACTTTGTTTTTTAAGAAGTTACATTCAAAATCACCCGTAACTATTTTTTAATCTCCTTGAGCTATACTATACCTACTTTTGTTTTGATTATGTTCATGTTAGTAAAACTGTTAATTATTTATTTAGTAATATTAAAGGATACTTTATTTTAAATAATATTTTTTTAAATTAACCTCACTATCTCAAACAAGCAGTTTTGATCGTATTCAGTATCTAATGTGATTTTTTTTAACTAGACGAGATCTCGCAAATTTCGGATTCTCGACTTTACGATCTCGAGTCGGTATTGCATCCCCTACAGTGTAGCGACTTTGAGTAGAGTTTACCTATAACCGTCCACTTATACGGCGAAGTGTATTATTTTGGTGCCCTGCTACTAAATCTCCTTGTTTTGACACATTGTTGACGCTTTTTGGGGTAACTTTTTATCCAACTTTGTGCATCTCACGTATCCCATTGTTGAATAGCTTTGAAAGCAGGGTTTTATGACACACGATGCTAAACGCTTTCCTCGTGTTCGATAAAAGACGAGGTACATTTGACTTGTCATTAAAGTTTTCAGAAGACCCGCAGCTTTCTATTCTAAAACTTTACTGCTGTTTTTTAATGCGGCTAATCATTTCGGGATGATTGTATAAAACAAAGTAGTTAAAATTTACAACCACATAATGTTGTCAGGCAACTGACTAAAGGTGATTGATTGGTATTTAGTAATTTATGCCCATATTGTATTGTCGATACCTATGATAGAAATTTTGCTTGTAACGATACAGCTAAATGGTTTCTCAAAGAAGACGAATGGAAACTTTTGCCATATTTCTTTGTGGAAAATTATTTATAAATTCCTAAAAGATTCCCTGACTCTATCTGAAACATACTTTATTGGGTATTGTAGCAAGCGTTGAATCTATACCTTATGCTGGCGCGGGACACGTTTTTAGAGACATATATCTCGCTTCTATCATTAAGGACATAATATACTACTTTCGACGACTCCATTTTTACTGTGCCTAAGCTACAAGAATCTTGTGAGTAAGAATGCCCGCTGAGATATCTACCGGCGTAGCTGTTTATATTATATCATGTTATATAGATACGGCTCTTCTTAACTTGCATTTGAGTTATAATGTCATGTTAACAATTGAAGCCTGTCGAATCATGATCTTTTCACAAACTTGTTTCATACCTGCACAAAACATTCAAAAATACAGAAAGAAAATAAATAATAGTTTCGGTATCAGAAGGCCATAATAGTTGCTTACTATAAAATAGATATTTTTATGATTATATGATGTGTTTTCAGACAAAAGGTTTTATATTTCTATAACAGTACAGATACAATGCCGACTGCAGTTTTGGTGCATTGGCTAAGTGGTTATCTGGCACACTACCAATACACCGCGTGTTGTGGCTTCGATCCTTACATATGACAATCAATAATTGTGTGATTCCCTAGTAGTTGTGTCCAACTGGTGCGTAGTTGCATACAAGTGTAGTATTTTTTTACATAGCGTATTCTTTTACTAAGCTTATAAATCTCTCTCTTTATCTTAAATTTTTGAATACTGGTTTATAATACTGTAAACGTCAACGCGTACCTTTAATTATTCTATACGGATGGCATATGATTTCTAAATTGTTGCGATTAAGATGTTTACCGTCAAGCAATTCTTGCTAGTGCTTTTTGCAGAATGGTCACTCGGTCATCTATAGCTACAAGAATTATATTAATATTAAACTTGTGGCTTTTGAGTCTACCGATTCACCGATTGACTGTTTGTTACATCACACAAAGTATACCTATTACCTATGTCATACTAATTGGTAAAATATATGTTTAATCCTAAGTACTAAGTTGTATCAGTAATGCCCTAATATAGACCTAAATCGTTACTCAATTTATGCTGGTATATCACAAGGGGACAAGTACAAATTAAGTATCACAAAGAATGTAACTGAACTGCGGATTACAAATGTGCAAAGAATAGTAGTATGAGTGATGGTAGTTACCATTAATTGTTCGTCGACAGATGTTTTCTGCGATCAATGATAGTTCAAAAGAAGGATAGTGCGATGAACTCTGCATTGATAGAACATTTTTGTGAACACCTCGCAGCAACACTGCGCCAGTCATGTTTTTAGCTCTAGCCTTGTACTGCCCCCTGGTACTACTATCATGCTTACTGCATTAAAAAAATAATAAATTCTAGAGGATGTCACACATAGTTACACTTGACATATACTTTTTTAATTTAACTGTTTTTCCGATACCGTGGGAATTTCAGTAAAACCCTTCTATTAAGAAGGGTTAAACCGAAATTCTCACGGGATAGTAGGGGAGTACTAACTCCCCTACAATCCCTAAAGAACATATGTATATACCAAAAAGCTTATTGCGTCCAGTAGATTTGGCTATGCGTTGTCTGTCTGTTAGTCAGTCAGTAAACAAATAATGCGAAAGAAATTGGACAGATTCAGGCAAACATCGCGTGCAGTTTGAAACATGTTAGAGTATCGCTAGCATTTGAATAACCTAATGATACACTCAACGATGTTACTCCGAAGAGGACAACTATATTAATAAATATGTCTATTAATAAAGACATATTACTTGAGGAGTAATAAATGTGTCATTTACAAGTGTCACGAATGATTCCTTCCGCTGCGTGTCCTTTCTCATAAGCGGATTAGGGAACACGACCGGATATCGCCCGTGACTTTAATACTGTGTTATTATTAACCCTAATTACATCAAATCTGACAATACATACATATATTAGTGTAACGAATGCTACGTATATATATTATTAAGATTGAGACACGTGGACGTTACTATAGAAGATATATGGAAACTGCTCTAGAGAGGGATTTATAAAATAAACATGACTCAGGTTGAGATCTGTACAATGAGCTTAGCTCTTTGCTCGAACTTAACTTTGTAGTGAACACAAAGTCGGTTTATTTAATACTAGAGGATGCCCACGGTTAGACATACGTTATTTAAAGCTCCTGCTCCGCTCCCGTCGCTTAAAGCGCGATGTTATATAGCCTTCCTTGATAAATGGGCTATCTAACACTGAAAGAATTTTTTAAATCGGACCAGTAGTTCCTGAGATTAGCGCATTCAAGCAAACAAAAAAACAAACTCTTCAGCTTTATGTATTAGTATATAAGATGGATTTTATGTTTTATAAAATGGATTCTATCAACTGTCAATTAAACTTTAAACTTATTCATCTAGTTACAATGCATACCAATAAAACGTAATAATGAAAACTGATGCAAAATAAAAGAATGCATTTGTTTTTATTTCAATTAATAAACGAACAAATTGTTTTTTAGACTCCGATTACAATCTATGTTGTATAATATGTTTTTTATTTAATGACGAACAAGTATATGCTTAAAGCGTAGACGCCTTTTCGTTCGGCTTAAGCTTAGCTAAATGTCAGTGGGATAAGACTTATTGCTTATCCAAGTCTTACGTAAGTAAAGCTTGAGCAAAGTCTAAGTACGCTCTATAGATTTAGATCATACTAACTGAAATCGCTTCTACTCAAACATCGGATATTGCTGGTTTGGAATTCTTCAATATTTATTTAGTCTTGATTGATGTCACATGTTCGCAATTAGGTTTTACAAGCAGTGTTGTCCCGTGATTAGTAATTTTAATGGCCAAATACTATAGCTTATTAAACATTTTTACCCCTAAATACGAAGTTTATACCTACCAGTGTGAACAACTATATAACTTACAAATAGTAATGTAACGCATTTTTATTTTAAAGTCTCTAAAATACTCAAAGCCGAATGTTAAATCAATCGCATTGTCGAATTGAATAGTACGATACTAAACCATTATTTATTTCCATGTTTACATACTCTTCAATTACGTAGATCGGAGTTTCGTTCAATGGTTGAGCATGCATCGAAATTGTCGAATCGCTGCGACTGAAAAAGTCTTGTACACTTTATTCCTTATGGATTTGGCATAAGCCCACTCTAAGAGTTTGAACACGTCTCGGGGAACTATGCAAAAATACAATGTAGGGTTTTATGTTATACTGGTCACAATATTCGCATAAGTATCACGGCAGAGCGATGTAACATTTTATAAACATAGTCATTATTATTTTTCTTTATACATTGGCTTTTCTTGAAAATTCAATCGCGTTATATATGATTTATAGTTCTCCGGCTCAAATACACTTAGACACATATTTTACTTATGATAAAGAACAAAATGTTCGTGTCACCGCACGTAGGTAGCGCATTCGTATAAATTCTTTAGCTCTAAAATATTATAGTTATGCTAGAGGAAGTCTAATCATATATAAAATGTAAGAACATTTGTGGACTTGAATAACACTTGTGTAATCTATTCAGGATATCAATCACGTGCCTGCGGGTAAATTAGCTAATCACCTTGACCCTGCGGTGGCGGCGGCGGCGCGTGCGGCTTCGGGTGAGGTCGACTACCGACGAGGGAATGTTGCAAGCGATATCGAGGGGGCGGTAAAACGAATTCCGTGTTTCTTAATGTAGCCTCGAAGTAATACCACACTGAATATTAAAATAATATGATTTTTTTAACACCTAAACATTTTAATTAAATGTTCACTTACTCGTATTTTCTTCGACGTGCCCACCCACTGAAGATGTATCGCCACGATTTCTTTGCCAAACTAAACTACGATTCCTTTGATACGTATAATTGAGAAATGTTACGGTCGAAAACGTGCTTCACGTTCAGCGCTACGGAATTCATTGTGCAGCCACATTTCGTATATTTGAAAAATCTATTCATCACGACGATAATAGCATCAAAGCCGTCACATAAAAATAAAGTAGATCCTCCGAGATTGTAGTCATCTATAAATACATCTAAACGACGAAGTTAAGGTGACCGTATAGCTATTTACGTGTTTAGTACGCATTCAGTAAAGGAAAAGATCGCGTATCGTAACGGAAACATTTGTGAAGTATCCGTGAACATTGGGGCGTGGGCATGCGGGTCACGTCCACGTAACAACGGGAACGACGCCGAGCACCTAGAGGTTTGTTGTGATATTGCCGCTGGTTTTTTCACAATACCTGACCCCACTAGCTCCGAGAGATTCCCCTAACGTTAGTTTGTTGAGATAGCTGCGCTAACTTTTTGTTCTTTTTAATGTTTTACTGGCCAACAACTGTACGTGCCGTTCGGATATCTGTCGCGAACCCTTTTTATCTCTACGACATATTAATTGGAGAGGAACGCTTTCATACAATTATTTAGATGTTTTGCGAAATTTATATCTTCCGTCTTGCTAATGGGATCTACAGGATTTGTAATTACAATTTTAGGTATGACAAATATTTATTAGATAGGCTCAAAGGAATGAGTTTAATTTTTTTTTATAGTAATAGGCGGCAAACGAGCAGACGGATCACCTGATGTTAAGCAATTACCGCCGCACATGGACACAAGCAACACCTCAAAAGTCACAAGTGTGTTGCCGCCCCTTGGGGTTGTGAAAAGGGATAAGATGAGGAGTGGCATGAGGGAGAAGGAATAGGGGATAGGGCCTCCGGCACTCTCACTCACCGAACGAAACGCAACAGTTTAGGTAGCTTTACTTTCAGTCGATTTTCTGTGAGACGGTAGTACTTCCCCAGTCGAGCCGGCCCATTCATGCTGAAATCAGCAAGGCTCTACTAGCGTTAAACCATATAGTACTTTTACGTGGTTAAATATATATTTAGCTAGTACTTCGCAATAATGAGTAGGTCTTTTAAACGTGGTCGTTGTAAACAGAATTTGATGTCTACAATACAGTCACTAGTGTCTTGACATAACCAATACTAGATCGCCTAGATCATCATCATTCTGATTGCGACACAAATTTAAAACCCTAATACTTACAAGATTTTACTTAATTTTAGCGATCACATGAACATTAAGCAGGTTCTAAAATAAATAAAACTACATATTGTTTATAACTAACTTATACATATTAATCAAATCCCGACTTGAAACAGATGTTGTAATTATTATGGATTAAGTATTGGTAACGGAAGGTGACCTGTTTCAAAAATGGAAAGATAATGCCACCTTTTCTTCATTCAATTATACTTGGCTATAAACATGTAGAAATTATTACATTTATTTGTTTAACACATTTAAACTTTCGAGGTCCTACATAAGAATATTTATGTGACGGGCATCAATCGCGTAATTATATGGAAAGATAAGGTAAAATAATAATATATTCTATCCACCTCGTCATTTCGACATGGGGCTCACGATACTTGTACACCAGTAATTTCATGGGAAGACTGATATCTTTCTGCGCCATATCCTTAGGTGTACGTTACGACTGAAGAGCGCTATCTCTTTCGACTCCTAGTTCCATTCGTCCTCTAGACTACTTTTTATCCTTGTATGCCCTAGGTATGAAGCTCGGCTTCAAAAAATCTGCTATCTCTATGAGGTTGAATCAAATATGGCATTAGATAGAGAAATAAATTGGTTAGAATGCAATTATTTACAAATAAATATTAATAAAACTAAAATGATTCAATTTCAAACTTACAACAGCAAACTCATAAAGCTTGACATAAAATATAATAATAACGTAGTTGAAGAAGATAACTCCACATCCTTTCTAGGCATTACCATTGACAAATACTGTAATTGGAAACAACATATCGAAAACCTTTGTTTGAGTCTAGACAAATTTGTTTACGCTTTGTATCGCTTAAGGCAAGTATCAACTTTAGAAACGGCACTTAGTGCATATCACGGATATGTCTCGTCAAAATTAAGATATGCTCTTATAATATGGGGAAACTCGGTAGACGCAAATAGAGCATTTCTTGTGCAGAAAAAATGTATCCGAGCAATCTTTGGTATACATCAAACAGAGAGTTGCGCCACCTATTTTAAAAGGCATAATATATTACCACTACCTAGCCTGTACATTTTTGAAATTTGTGTTTTTGTGCGTAGTCATTCATATTTATTCCCTAAGCACAATAATGCCGTAAAAAGACCTGGTAGACATGTTTACAAATTGTAAATACCAAAACAAAGGGTAAATGTATTTAGTAAGAATGCATACTGCATGTCAATACACATTTATAATAAATTACCTAATAGTTTTAAGGAGATTAATACTTTGAATGTTTTTAAATCTAATTTATATAAATTACTAATTGACAAATGTTATTATAGCATAAAGGACTTTTTAGATGACAAAACATTGTGACATATTAAGTATTATTGACATAAAAGCATGTAAACATAATATTGTGAATTAAACAAGTTGAATTTGAATAATAATAATTAATGTGATATGACTTGTTTGAAAAGACCGATATCTCACTACAATTAACATTTGTACGCCATATTATGGTAGAATATGGCTAGCACTATAATATGTACACCCAGATCTTTTGTAATACCCATATTCTGACAAATAAATGTTTTATTATTATTATTATTATTATGTTTCTCTTTACACGGTTATTCTTCTAACATTTGGTATTAAAAGAATAACCGGACCTTTGGTAGGCTTACACGGGGATATGGATCCAACGTGCAGAGGCCCATAGAGAGTTTTAATCTAAAATGTGATGGGACACGTGCAGCGGAGCCTCCACAACTGCACTATTAAGTACAGCTATGGACTAGCCGCAGCACGTGCAGAACTATTGCTTGAATGTGGAATCTACTAGAATAAGGTTATGAGGATGGGTGATTAATGGACCGGTATGATAAAAACTATGGATTACAGACGGCACCTGCCTGATACTCTTATAGCATCCATCCGCGAGGCAGGTGGTGACTCGCCAACTCACTATTATTATTATTATTATCACTTACCTACTTGTAGTCACATAGATCACAAGTCGGTCTATCACTTACATAAAACGTCGAGCCAAGCGTCTGCTGTTCCATAGTTTTTGAAGATTCATTGCAATCTCAAAAAGCTAGAATATAAGAACAGACGAAGAAAAATTATATTCAATATTTCTGTCGGCATTAAAAGCAGGTAACATACGTGAGTATAAAATATTGTCGCAGAGCGTAAGTGTCTGCGGCTTCGATATTAATTATTATCCGCTTTGTGTGATTCGAATGCCATGACGTGCAATGTTTCTTGCAGTATTTTAGTTCTGAATGATACGGGCTTCACGCATATTTTATCTTAAAATGTTCTAAGAAAACCTTTTCCTTTTAAGTTCTTAGATGTTCGTAGTTTTTACACCAGGCAATTAATACATAATTTGGTAATCAATGCAGCTTCTATGTTAAACCAGCCGATAGTACGTAGTGGTACAATCATCAACAGTGAGCCTATTGCAGTTCACTGCTGGCTTCTCCCAACATGCGTCACAATGACCGGTCCTCTGCCTTCCACATCCAGCTCGCTCAAGCCACCTAAACAGTGGTACGATATTATAACTATTTTATATTGAATCCCACTTCTATTATAAATAGGTGAGAAAGTTTGTGACGATGGATATACAAGTGTGATACAGTTTTCTAACTAGTAGGTACAGGAGATTGTTGTCTTTCCATTAAATTGGAAAATCCTAAACTTAAGTTTAACTTAGTATCAGTATATTTTGTATCTGTGTGTTTTCTGACAAATAAAAATCTTAAAGGGATTTTTATGTTTGACGGTATAAAATTGCAGTAAAAGTTATACAGCTATAGCACATACATACCTCGTAATAGCACACAGGCTACTGCAGCAATTACTGACAACCACGCGAGCGCAGGGTTTGTTAGAAACTACTATTATTTAATAAATAATCGTCGAAATTTCAATTTCTTTCATATACGGGCCAACTGGTTGACTAACACTGTTTGTAGACGCTAGTTCAGTAGATTCATCCATGTAATCTGTAAATATTTGAACAATTTCGAAACAACCATCCATAATGCCTGATAAGAAGCTGACTTGCTTTTCACAGAGATAAGTGAGCAGTAGTGAACAATATATTTTTCACCACAGCAGCTCAAACATGCCGCTTTTGCTGCGAGACAACAGTGAACAAAACGCGATTTTGATTCGAGCGTGAGGCAAAGTAGCTTTTTAATTTTTCGATATTCAGTACCACGAATTGACACTGTCTCTTTCACATGCATATAAAAAGCGACTGAGAAAAACAAACTCCTTCGAAATTCGATTTTGGAATTCGACCTCAAAGAAAACACGTTCGGAAACGCGTTATACCCTAAAATTTAAAGATATACAATTATCTTTATACTAGAGGACGCCAGCAGCTACGCCTGCATTTTTTTAAATTTACCCATTTCGGCCGATTCCGTGAGAATTTTGGGAAATCCCTTCTTAGTGCACCCCTACGGTCCCCAAGGAACATACATGCCAAATTTCGGCCTCCTGCGCCCAATAGTTTCGGCTGTAGCGTGTCTGTCAGTCAGTCAGTAACGCAAGGATTTTATATATTAAGATATAAAGAAATTATGTTGTTTTTTTTAAATTTTATTGTTTATATGTTTAATATATTATTGCATTTTAATAAAAATAAGTCTAATTAATAGTATAAAATTGGTATTTAACCAATATATTTTTATTTGGAATTAAAACAATGATACATTTGAAAAATAAACATCAGGGACGCGGTATCAAAACGCGATTTAAAAAAAATAGCGGGAATAATGTAAACATTTCGCTGATGCTGATAGCGTATAGCGTAACGTGTTAAATTATATTAATATACATACTTAATCTAAAAAGATAAGTGAAACAAGCGGTGATGACAGTACTTTAACACCAGAAGAGTTAAAACAACAAGTGATTATTGCAGAATTTTGTTTTCAATTTATTCCTGTTAATTTTATGTCTCCTAAGTAATATGTGTTCTCACTGCTGAGGTGAAAAGTAATGTGTGCTACACGAGAGCAAAGTTTTGTGCATCTCGTGCTGTTGAGACCCTCACTACGCTCAGAATTCTAACTTTCTCACTCTTATCATAGAATCCTTCGCTTGCTCGGGACTCAAACTCAGCACTCGAAACAAAAAACAACTTTGCTCTCTTGTCGCACAAATAACTATTTACATAGCCATAAAAATTTTTACTCATCTTTTCTGCTTAAACTTAAATTGCAAACAATTTGTGACTTTTCATCACATTTGCATGTTTTCAAACAATTTTTAAACTGTTATGTTCAAAAATCTACATTTTTATTGTATTAAAAAATTGTTTGCGGTCATAAGTATTAGCATAAAATATTATACATACACTTGAAATGGTCGATTTGGAGAAGCTGATTTATTGCTTTGTTAGACGAAGATTTAATAAAGCATCGAAAAACGATGCCTCTGTTTGAGTGAAATATAATACATACATATCGTCACGCCTTTTATCCCCGAAGGGGTAGGCAGAGGTGTATTTCTACACCCACTTTTCGCCAGATATACTTTAGTCCCACGTAATAGGGGGCGAGCCTATTGCCGTACCGGGCACATTTCCAGACTTCGTGCTGCTACTGAGAATTTCGTGACAGAAAAACCCAATAACACTGCCCGACCCAGGAATCGAACCCGGGACCTCCCGATCCCACGCGAACATTTATGGCACGAGACCAACGAGGCAGTCGTATAGGGTTTGATGTCGATCGATTAATAATATTCTTTTTATCACCTTTATAGTCAAAACAATAATTATTGATGTTTCATACTTAATCGTGTCGCTATTTACGACAACATAATATCATTAGAAATGCGGATTTGGGTGCAAAGCCATAAAAAAAAATAATGTGCTCAATAAAAAAGTGGCAATAACTTACTTATCTGGATGTTGATGTTTAAGCTCACTTCAGAGATTCCACGATGATACAGTCGGCGCCTAGTAACATTCTTATAACATTTAAGGCAGTATGCTAAAATGTGTGCATAAGTTTATTATAAAAGATCATTTACTTTATGTTGTTTTATGACTCCTTATTATGCCGTAGTGTTGCTGAAACTTCTCCGATATGAGCTAAACAATCTTAAAACTACTTCATAAAAATCAAAATTAAACATTTGTTTTTGAAATTTTGTCTATGTCGGCGCTCCGAAAACTTTTTCAGTCAGAAATGTTCTCCCCAGACGGCAGAAGTTATTCCTTCTTTTATTTAGTTTTCGTTGGTCAGTGACTCACTTGATTGACAAACTCTGGATTCAACATGGATGTATTCTTTAAGCGTATCAGAAGTAATGCAAGTGAAGAATATTCAAGACTCTGGCTGAAAAGTGCTTGAGAGTCTTGGAAGAAAACCGAAAGAAACGACGTTGCTTCCTCTAGTGGATAATCTTTAAGGGGCCCTCTGTTGCCTTGTTTCACTCAAACAATTCATACTATCACTATAACATCTTGAACAATTTATATATAAACAAGTGTTTACAATTGTGTAAAGATAAAGTCCGAGTCACTGTCTCCGATGACAGCAGGATAATTTTAATTTCCACTGTCGCTGAACTCTAATTTTGTTTTGAAATCCCGATCACACTGCGAGCAGAAAACTTGACCGCCATGACTGAAAGTGTATTCTTCAGAATTGCTTCAGATAGACATTTGAATTTTCAAGTGGTTACTTTTTGTTGGTGCAAAGGGTCAACAGTGAACCTGTGTGTAAGCTCCTAATGTAAGAAAAAAGATGAAAAAGTGCGAAGGACTGGATGCATTGATTTTTAAAATGAGAACAAGAGCGTACAATTCATATTCTTGGCTGAATCGATTACAAATTTACAAAATAATATTTTTATTACCGTTAGTTTCTAGTGAACTACGTTAGGTTGCTACTTCAAAAAAAATAACTTACCAAGAATCGGTGAAAAATTAATGGTAACAGACGTTTGTTTCTCAGAATCTTTATTTAGAGAGCTGGCATGGCAACAAATCAACGTTATCAATAAATAAACATAACAAGAAATCTTTCTCGTTAAGTCTGTGGGTGAAAATATAAACGTAAGTAAATAAGCTAAGCCTTTGAAACGTTTCTATGATATATTTAATACGTAAGAGATATAATTATTTATGAACGATCAAGTACACAAAGAGATGTTCAAAGCAAAATTGTGCGCGGGTGTTTTCAGAACACCAGTCGATATAAAGGTACGGCCGACGCTTGGAGTTCCGTAACAAATGCGATAACATACGATGTTTATTGTTTTACTTGTAATTGTATTTTTATAATAATAGGTCATAAAACATATTTTTATAATAAAAATTATCGTATACGTGTAAGAGTTAGAAAATTAATAAAGTACAACGCTTATGTTAACGAATAAAAATATATGTTTTTTTTTATTTAAATATGACACCAATATTTAATATAAAGTACTTTTTGTATTTCGTTACATTGTATTATTATTATTTTATTACTAGACGTGCTTATTATTAAATCAGTAAGAGCACACCTTACATTCTTAATATGGCTAAATTACTAATTTCTCCCACAAACTGTAAATTAGAAGCTTCATATATGTGTTAGATTTATTACTTAGTTTCAACATAAAAACGTGTTAGATTTATAACTAACTTAGTTTCAACATAAAGCTATTATTAATGTTATTTTTCTTAGTTGTTTTGAAACTGGTAATGTTAACTTAAGCTTCAGAATATTGTTTCAGTTTCGAAACCGTGAATAGACAAAACTATCTAAAACACTAGCTTGATATGAAGGCTAGTAAATTGCATCACATATGTACGTAAGTGACCTTAACATTTATTAACCTTAATTAGTTATTGAGCTTTTTTAAAAACTCATAATTTTTGCTATTTTCTCACATTTCTGTTTTCGGTTGGAATCCCAGATATTAAACGTTCACATCTGAGACGAAGACATACCTACTTATCTTAAAAAAAAAAAACATATGCTTGGGGTCCAATCAGCCTATTCTAACACTTAGGGCTAGCGCATACATACAACTTTTAGTTGAACAACTGTTTAGTTATGTATCATATGTTTAAAAGAATATATTAAAGCGCACATACTGTCAACTCGATAGTTGCTCGACAAAAAATTAAAAAAGCTTATCGATATGCTTTTGAATAAAAAGTTGGACAACTATCGATCAAGCGCTCAATTTGTATTGCTTTGTATTGATGTGCGCAGACCATCGACTAAACAGTCGATCCGCGACTGACCGCGACTGCCAATGTCGTATAAGCATTTGAAGCAACGCCACGTCTCTTGTCACCATGGCGGGAACTATTACGGACGACACGGAGGTGTTCATTAATAGCGTAGAAAAAAGGCCTGCGCTTTACTTAAAGAGTCTAAAAGAGTACTCAGACATCAATCTGAAGAAAAAGCTATGGGAGGAAGTTTGCATGGAAGTCGTATCTGGTGATCTGGTCGTTGCTGAATAAAGACTGGTTGATTTGAGGAGATAAAAAAAGCGATTGTATGCGCACGTCCATAAACTAAACTGTTTAGTTGAGTAGAAATCACGAAAAGTACAAAAGTCGACGAAACAGTTTAGTCGATGCAACAGTTGTATGTATGCGCGCGGCTTTATACTAAAACTGAAACGGGAAGATGCCGTTGGAAAAAACAGCGAAACGCAAATAGCAAAATGTTCTGTTTTCCGTTACTTTTCTTTCTTGTCGTAGACTTAGCTAACATTTATTAAGAAAATAATACTGGCTTATGAGATTAATTAGATCTTATCCTCTTTTTGTGAATATTATCTAAAAACATATTCTAAGTAAATTATATTTTGGTATAAAAATTAACAATAAACAGATAAAAATTTCAGAATTTCAGCTATGAAAAGATTTGTTAACGAAGGTTTTAACGTGTGATTCACTAGAATATTTTTTAATAAAATAATTATCCAGATATCATAGCACTTTTAGTTCATCATCATCAGCCTTTAACAGTCCACTGCTGGACTAGGCCTCTCCTTTGAAAGGAGGAATTGGCCTACTATACCACGCTGGCCAAACAGGTTGGTCTATACCAACCCGTTTGCCGTTACAAACCCTATGGTTTGTATCAAGTTTTCCTTGTCTTACAGTGCTGTTTTCTGCATAATATGCTCCCTCTGTCGGCTCTTACGACACCCATGGGATGATATGGGGTGGTGACATTCCGTATTCTTAATCCGTCTCCACACGGAATAAACACTTTTACTTAGCTCAATATTATTCTCAAATAAATAATATTCGCAAGTAATCATTTTTTGCCTCAGTGTGCACTGCAGGGTTTAACTAAAAGTTAATAAATAGATTTACTTTATTTGATTTCATTTCATATAATAAGTAGGTATTACGTGTTCTTTTAGCGCAACTCAAAAAGAAAAAAAAACACCAAAAACATTCTGTAAAAAAATTGCCAAGTCTCGATGGAGCTGCTTGTTTATCTCTAAAAAGTAATGAAATCTCTAGACACAGTTGAGCCAACTCTGAGGTTCCTTACTGCAATTTCTTAATTATTATATTTTATGTTATGAGACTTGGCCGTTGACTTATACCCTCTAACGTGTAAAAATGTTCACCGGTTGAGTATTTTTCCACGCTCTATATACTGAAAAAAATGCGATCAACGCTTGACCATTTTTACACGTTAGTGGGTACAAGTGAGCGCCATCTAGTGATGTGTGCTGACACCACTCCAAGTCCAAAATTTTCTATTACAATTTGCTCAGTTTTGATAGTTTGCCCTCTATGTGGGCGTTAAACTCTACCTATGTAAAAAATTTCAGCGCTCTTGGTCAATGTGAAGTACCAGTTCTATTTTGATTGTTTTTTTTACAAATAGAACTATTTGATTGTTGTCAGTGTCGAAAATGCGAAACTTTGGCTTCGCTTAGCTTCGGAATTAACTGATCTACCGACTTGAAATGTTGGATTTCAAGTGTGTGATTCCCACTTCGCTGTCAGAATTGTCACAAGGCGATTGTATTTTAGGTTATGTGCAATTATTTCAAATAAATAAATAATAACAAATAATTATTACTTTGAGTAGCGGGTGAGCTGTTGCTTGCAGTGATATTATTTGTTATATTTTTACTTTTCTTTGCGCAAACATAATAACGACATGGAGGAAAGTAAAAGTGAGGAGGACATGAGTGATTCAGAGTTCTTAAACAATGTGGAACGAGCGTTAGGCGGTTCATCTGTTGAACTTCCAGTAGCAAGAAGAAATGTGATTTTAGAGAAAAACGCTATGAAGAGAAAGGAGAGAGACGAAAGTAGTAGCGGCAATAGTATCAATAGCGACGAAGATGGGTATATTACTATATCTCGAAGAAAAACAAAACGGTTGATGAGAAGCGATTCTTTGAAGTCATCATCAAATTTGAGGTTAGATGGTGAAAAAGCTACACAATATTGGAATGCGAGGAGAAATATGAGGTTTGCATGACGGCTATGGAGGCGTTGCCTAAATAGATTGCCATGGCTAAATTGCTAAGAGTACAAAACATAACAGGTATTGATGGCATTAAATATAGAAATGTAAACAAAGCAATTATAACATTTCTTACAAAGAAAGATGCCCCTGAATTGATGCTATCTGAAAAAGTCAAAGATATGGGATACCGATGTCAATTTACTAATGAATTAAATATTATTCATGGTGTTGTGAAAGGTATTGATCTTGACTTGAGCGAGGAAGAACTAATGGTGATTTTAAAAAGCGATGTAGAAATCTTGTCTTGTAAGAGATTGAATAGAATAAGCGCTGATGGTTCATGGGTAGTGAGTGAATCTATTAAAATATGTTTTAAGGGATTGCCCTTAAAACATTTGCTTTACCACAATATATATATGCTTACGAGTGCCGTTTTAAGGTGGATGCTTATAATTTCCCAGTATCGCAATGTACGGGTTGCTGGCAATTCGGACACATAAAAAGTTTCTGCTCCCTCAAAAAGTTGTTATGCCCCAAATGTGGTAATACTGGTCGTGAAAACTGTGAAACAAAGTCATTTAAATGTTTGAACTGCAAAGGTAACCACTTTGTATTAGACAAGACCTGTACTTTTTTATAAGGGAGAAGGAACTAAGAATGATTATGTCTAAAGAGCAGGTTACTTATAGGAAAGCCCTACAAATATATGTTGAAAGTAAGAAACGTAAGGATTTAGATACTCAACCAAGTACTCTAACTTTGGCTAACTCCACTTCATTGAATACAGCAACGGAAAAAATACCTACAGCAGTATAGTAAGCAAGAACTTGCCACAGCAACAATTGGAGGAGATTGACCAAGTCAAAGAAAATGCTGATAATAAACCCGCAAGTTGTGCTCCAATACAACCAACTAGGAAAGCAGGCAGGGCGACTGAGAAGATGGAAAATTCAGAATGTTTAGAGGTAAACATGGACGTTCAATATGCCGAATTGCGAAACACAGAGGAAAGAAAGAAAAGGGATGACCATTTAAAAGATAAGTTTAGCTTTAAGAAATTTTGGTTTAAGATTAAACAAATTAGTATGACGGAGAGTAGTTATGAGGAAAAAGCATTATCGGTGATTAATATTATATGGATAGAAATAAAGAATTTTGTTGTAAGTAGCCTATTTAAGGGGGATGTTCTATGACATATTTTTAACCTAATGGATAGAATACCTAATCATATAAGACTTAATATAATACAGTGGAATGCTCTAAGTTTACGTCCAAAGTTACTAAAATTTATAGATCTGTTAGCTCGTGAAACAGTACACATTGCAATAATTAGCGAAACATGGCTAGATATTGAATCCTATATTAGAATTAGCGGTTATAATATTTATAGAAAAGATAGGGATGATGCTTACGGCGGTGTTGCAATTATAGTTCACAAGTCAATTTAGTCATGTTTAGAGATATTTGGAGTAACTTATAGTGGAATAGAGGTAGTATGTGTCAAATTAATGAACTGCTAGGACTTGGTACATGTTGTTTCTCTATACTGTCCATCCAGTGTACAAACCCAAGTATCAGATTGGGAGGATATCTTTTCTTACTTCTCTAGGAAAACTTTAATAGCTGGGGACTTTAACGGGCATCACATCAAGGGGTTCTCAAATTTTGGATGCTTCTTTAGAAAATAATTTCATTTCGATTAATTATGGTGATTTCACACGGATTAAGTTGGTAAACGGGCATATACAACAATCTTCACCCGACATTTCATTTGTCTCGGCCGACGTGGCGATCAACTTTCATTGGAAAGTGTTTAATGAACATTTAGGTAGTGATCATCTAGTGATTAAAATTTCCTTAAATATTACAGATGATTATAATCTGATAAGAAAGCGCAATTTTAAACGAGCAGATTGGAATAAATATTCGCAAGCTATATTAGAATCTTTCTGTAATGTTAATCAATGCCATGAAAATGTTCAAGAAATGTATGACCACTTTTTACTTACAATTAACACTATAGCAGATAAACATATACCATTTTCTAACGTGTGTACAAACGCCGATCGAAAATTTAATCCAAAAGGCTACTGGAGTCCAGAGCTTTCAAAAGTAGTAGCGGAGAGGCGGTTGGCTTTGCGTCGTTTCAGACAAAACCCTACGCCTTCTAACCTAACATATCTAGAAAACAAAACGAAAGAATCTCAGAAATTAATCCGTAAAGCAAAATCTGATAGTTGGCACAGGTTTTGTGATTCATTTAAGGAAAACAGTTCAGCCTCATATGTTTGGCAGGGTTTGAAATGGGTAAAAGGATATAGGCAGTCAAAGTTTTGCCCCTCTGTTGAAATGGCGCAGAATTTGCTACAGTCCCTAACAGCAGACCATGTATCTAATTTAGAACCCTTAATTACATCGATAAACAATCTGTTGGAATCTGATTCACCATCAAAGAGCTGAAAAGTGTTTTAAAGAAAAAATATTCATCTCCAGGTGAAGACGGTATTTCGTATACGATGCTGTACTATTTACCAGATATAGCTCAACAATATTTATGTAATTTGTTTAATAATGTTTTCAGACAGAGTGTTATTCCTTATCAATGGCGTAATATCCAAATAGTCCCTATTCCTAAATGCAATAGCAATGAAAATGGGGAAATAAAATTAAGGCCCATATCCCTCATATCGTGTATATGTAAAACGTTTCACTTAATGATTTTAAAACGATTAGAGTGGTATACTGAAAAAGAAAAAATACTATCTCCATTTACAGTCGGTTTTCGAAAGTCACAATCCTGTTTAGACTGTTTGACACGTTTAGTTACAAATATTCAGATTGGTTTCTCTAAAAATATACCAAAGTTGGGTTGTTTTTTGGATATAGAAAATGCCTATAACAATGTTGCCATTGACGTAGCGATAGGTATACTAGATAATCTAAAAATCGGTTCAAAACTATGTAAATATCTTTGGAGGTTCTTGAGTGAAAGACATTTAAAAATAAAGCTATCTGACAGTAATATTATAAGCAGGTATATATGGGCGCAAATTAATATATTATGATTATATTGTTACGAAAATATTAATAATATTTAAGATTGATATTTAAATAACTATTTGTGAACACAGAACTGAGAACTTCACTACTTTACAATATTAGACACTGTACTGGCTGCTTAACTGTTTTATAAAGTATTTAATTTATAACTTAGTTATTAAGATAACTACAGAAACTTTCAAAGTAAAATCAATTAGTATTAAATAACATTATTCTGACCCTTATTTTTACCATAATAAATAACATGCGTTTATATTTGCATCCTGTTGATAGCGCCATCTGTTGACAATGTTGTAAAGCAGCGTTTGGTTAATAAAATAAATTTGTTATTCGTGTTAAATAAATTATTTGGTGTTGTGCAAAATTCATTACAATATTAATGTCGATTTTTGATTAGTTTATAATTGTACAGTAATTTCAATTATATATTGTAAAGGAAGTGGCAGTTGTTAAAACATTAAGTGTAATGACTATGACGGTTAGTGTATAAAAAGGACTGTGGGTCGCATTTTAATTCAATTCTGTGCTAGAAATCAACTGATAATAAACCAAGTAATATTACGTGAGTGTTTTTATTATGGAGTCTGGACACCATAACCCTGGCGTATCGCCGACATATACATACAGGGGTCTTGCTCAAGGGGATCCCTTATCTCCATTATTATTTAACTTAATCACACTCAAATTATGTCATAGTCTCCAGAATGTATCAGTGTTACAGTATGCGGATGATTTTGTTGTATATGTTACTAATAAAGATATTAAACTGTGTGAAAGGTACGTTCAAAATGCTTTAAATTTGTCAGTAGAGTTACTGAATGAATTAAGTTCGTCACTTTCTATTAACAAAACACAGTATTGTCTTTTTAGTAGGGGTCATGGAAGAATCTTGCCCGTTCTAAGGCTATGCCAACCTTTAAAGTACGACGAAAATATTAAATACTTAGGGATGTGGCTAAATAGAAGTCTAAGCTGGAGTAAACACATCAATGAGTTGGTTTGTAAATGTTTAAAGTTCCTTAACATATTGAAAGTGTTGGCAGGTAGTTCCTGGGGTGTACATATGACATATATTCGAAGATTATACGTGTCCCTCATAAGGAGCCGTATTGATTATGCTTCCTTTTTATACGACAGTGGTGCTAAAAGTTATATTAGCAAATTAGATAAAATTCAGAATCAGGCGCTGAGAATCGTAGGTGGTTTTGTTAAAAGTTCTCCCATACATATCATGGAGAGCGAGTTACACATTGCGCCCCTTTTCATTAGGAGACAATATCTAGCTTATACATATCTATTAAAGATTAGTTCTTGGTCCACGGAGAATACTATTAATCTCATTTCAGAATTAAGTGATTTATTTCAAATGAGCTATTGGGCAAATAAAAACAAGCCTTTGCTATCACAAACATGTGAAGAAGTTAAACAGATTGATGGCATTTTAGAAGACAAACTAAGAATGTTTACTTTTGAGATTTGGTTAACAGCTATTGATTTCCAGAAACACTTAAGTACTAATATGGAATGTATTTCGTTAGCTAAACCAAATTACGAACCTAATACTTTATTACATAATGTTATAACAGAAATAAATGTAAATTATACCGGGTGGCATAAACTGTATTCAGATGGGTCGAAGTGTGATCAAGGACTGGGTGTGGGATTTTATGATGAGAGTTGTAACCATAAAGCATGTTTTAAAATAATATGTATGTCTAATTTATCTATTATGACACTGGAACTCATTGCAATTCGGCAAGCACTGTACTATGCAATAGAGAAAAAATATAATAAAGTAGCTATCTTCACAGATAGTAAAAGTGCTTTGCAACACGTGGCTCGATGCACCTCTGGTTATAGAGGTACACCGATAGCCTACGATATTTTAGAAATTATTTGGAATTTTAGCAAGAAGAATGCAGGGTTGATTTTGCAATGGGTTCCAGCACATGTTGGTTTACCAGGAAATGAGGAAGCGGACCGTTTATCCAAAAGTGCAGATACAGATGGAGTTGGGATTTGTTTTGTGCCAGATTACAGAGAATCTATACCTAAATTTAAAATTAAATGTTTTAGTAATTGGAGCGATTATTATAACATAAGATGTAAGGAAAAGGGAATTTGGTATAAGACAATTCAAGGCAACTTTCCTCGTTTTCCCTGGTTTGATGATAGAGATTTATGTAGAAGCTTTGTCAAGTTAGCCTTAAGGCTACGATCCGGCGGCAAAGTTTGCATTTTTAATGCAAAAAGCAAATTCACCTAACTGCACCTCGTGCAATGTCATTGAAGATGTACAGCATTTGCTGTTGGAATGTGGTAGGAACCGGAACGAGAGGGAAATTTTAATAAAAGAGTTCCAGTTGAATTTATTGCAGGTAGGGTTAGTGCAAACAATTTTAGCACAATCAAAATCAACCCTAGCAAAAAGATTGTGTCAGCTCATTAACTATATTTAATTTCAAGTATTTATAATATATTAGTTATAATTCCTAATGTTGTTTTTGTACAAGGCATGATGGGGTTGGCGTATCCATATGGATAAAAACCCCAATTCAAATAAAGAATAAAAAAGAAGTGTGTGATTACAGCTTACTAGATGACGAAGAAGAAATTTCAGCGTTCAAATCCCATCCAGAGGTCAAATAGGGCCCTGAAAATGCGGCGAAATGGTTCCAGAAAAGAATGGTACGGCAGTGTTGCTTCGCGCTTGACTTGGCGGGGGCACTGCCCCGCCCCCAGATCTTTTCACTCTATTCACATTATATAAGCATTTTTTTATTCTAAAATTGATGGATTAATTATTAAATTAGACTGCTTAAACAAAAACGTTAAATACCTTTTATTATTAGAAAATCATAAAAACGACATAATCTGAGAGATACAATTCTTTACAAAATTACTAGAATTTCACCAAATAGTGCAATTGGCATAATCCTTGATTATATTCAGTAGTAAAATTATCGCTGACAGACAATTAATTCATAGTACATGAGAATGTAACTTGATTTGAATAGGTAACTAACTACATAATTAATTTAGTGATCTAATCAAATTAATTTATATAGTTATGTTTATCTTAAACATTGTTTCATCGCACACTGATTATTCAGCCTAAATAATGAAGTACATTATTATAATTACATAATGTTTACGCATCAACTGTTTTTGATGACGTAAATAATTATGTGACATGCACATATACTTTCGTCTAAAGAATAAATAATAATTAGGGACGCATTCATATATTTGATTATTAACGACGGTTTTCTCTTAATGTTGAAAATATTTTATTTTTAAATCAAGTCTTGATTTTGGAGCAAGAGCGTTGATTATAGTTATTGAGCTCATACCCAAGAAGAAGGATACATTAAATAGCGACTGAAACTTAACACGAAATAAATAAAAATATTATACAGGCCAGGTAATTTGACATAATAATAAGTGATCGGAAAATCGGATGCATATTTACCTAAAGTTGAGGTATTGGCTATTATGGAATGCACTTTTGAATCGAAAAATCCCGGGATTACGAAATCGACAAATTTCGTGTTTTTATTATAGAATCAAATCGGGTGTAGGTAAATTTACTTATTTTAACTTTTGTACCAAAAAAAAGCTCTAAAAATAATAAAATCCTCTTAATTTCCTTCAATTTTCAAAACATTTATCTCAATACCATTCAATCTCTTAATAATTATTAACTTAGATACAACAGCATCCACTGCCTACCATTCATCTTACACTCAACATACTCATAAATTGATGGGGAACTTAAAATTAACTTCAAGTAAATACACATTAATAATTATGTAATCCCGGAGACCAGTTTCTTTTTAAATAAAAACCACATGATAAAGACGTCGTTTCCTCACCTTGTTATAGAGTAGTTTCACATTCCCGAATTTTCTGGAATCCCGGAATTTATATTTAAAAAAATATGTTTTAAGAAGCCGCTTCCATAATATCCTAGCCAAAAATGAACTTTAGGTGAATATGCCTCCGATTATCCGATCACTGATAATAATATACATGATTTATGTGCCATATGTGGTTCACGACAGGCACTCCGGCCACAAAGAACCAAATCGATATACAATCGCTCTTTATCAGTTGTAATCGTCAATCGACCGCCTTGAAAGGGAGCTTGAATATTTATTATCAGTTTCAGCATGTTTACGCCGCTTATACGGAACATTAGGTAAGAAAGGACGTTCAGCCTTGACATTTTTTACAGAGGAGAAAGGAGCTCATATGAGAAATATTTAGGTTTAGCGATCGCCAACAGCTGACGCGGGCCACGCATGACTCAGACGGAAAATGTACCTCCCGTATGACCTCCTTCACCTTGGAAATAGTTATTTGTGCAACAAGAGAGCAAAGTTGTTTTATGTTTCGAGTGCTGATTTTGAGTCCCGAGCAAGCGAAGGGTTCTATGATTGATTCACGAGCGTAGCGAGTGAATCAAAGTTAGAATCCTGAGCGTGGTGAGGGACTCAACAGCACGAGATACAAAAAACTTTGCTCTCGTCTAGCACACATAATTTTTTACCACAGCAGTGAGAACACATATTACTTAGGAGACATAGAAATGAACAGGAATAGATTGAATTCTGCATAATCACTTGTTGATTTAACTCTTCTGGTGTTAAAGTACAGTCATCATCGCTAATTTCACTCATCTTTTTAGAATATTTTATATATAAATATAATTTAACTCGTTACGCTATACCTACTGTATCAGCATCAGCGAAATTTTTATTCCCGCTACTTTTTGAAATCGCGTTTTAATACCGCGTCCCTGATGTTTATTTTTCAAATGTATCATTGTTGTAATTATAAATAAAAATGTATTGGTTAAATACTAATTTTATACTATTTTTTTTATTAATTAGACTTATTTTATTAAAATCCAATAATAAATTAAACATGTAAACAATAACATATAAAAAAGTAATTTCTTTATTACAAATATCTTTATTTTTTGCGTTGCCGTAGGTGTTTTCTTTGAGGTCGAATTCCAAAATCGAATTTCGAATTCGAAGGGGTTTGTTTTTTCACTCACTTTTTAAATGCATGTGAAAGAGACAGAGCACAGTAAAATTTGAATGTTTCAAATTTATGGCAGAACATTGTCAATTCGTGACACTGAAGATTGAAAAATTAAAAAGCTGCTTTTACTCACGCTCTAATCAAAATCGCGTTTTGTTCACTGTTGTCTCGCAGCAAAAGCGGCATGTTTGAGCTGCTGAGGTGAAATAGTAATTTGTGCAACAAGAGAGCAAAGTTGTTTTTTGTTTCGAGTGCTGATTTTGAGTCCCGAGCAAGCGAAGGAGTCTATGATTGATTCACGAGCGTAGCGAGTGAATCAAAGTTAGAATCCTGAGCGTAGTGAGAGACTCAACAGCACGAGATGCAAAAATCTTTGCTCTCGTGTAGCACACATTACTTTTCACCTCAGCATTGAGAACACATATTACTTAGGAGACACAAAAAATAACAGGAATAAATTTAAAACAAAATTCTGCATTAATCACTTGTTGTTTTAACCCTTCTGGTGTTAAAGTACAGACATCATCACTAGCTTCACTCATCTTTTTAGATTAAGTATTTTATATTAATATATTTTAAGACGTTACGCTATAGGTACGCTATCAGCATCAGCGAAATGTTTACTTTATTGCTGCTTTTTATTTTAATCGCGTTTTGATACCGCGTCCTTGATGTTTGTTTTCAAATGTATCATTGTTGAAATTCCAAATAAAAATGTATTGGTTAAATACCAATTTTATACTATTAATTAGACTCATTTTTATTAAAATCCAATAATATATTAAACATATAAACAATAACATTTAAAAAGCAATATAATTTCTTTATATATAAAGATATTTGTATATCTTAAAATTTTAGAGTATAGCGTGTTTCCGAATGTGTTTTCTTTGAGGTCGAATTCCAAAATCGAATTTCGAAGGAGTTTGTTTTTTTCACTCGCTATTTTATATGCGTGTGAAAGAGAAAATTCACAGCAAAATTCGAATATTTCAAATTTATGGCTGAACGATGTCAATTCGTGGCACTGAAGCTTGAAAAATTAAAAAGCTACTTTGTCTCACGCTCGAATCAAAATCGCGTTTTGATTCGAGCGTGAAATAGATATACACAAATAGATATACAGCCATAAATTTGAAACATTCGAATTTTACTGTGCTCTGTCTCTTTCACATGCATATAAAAAGTGAGTGAAAAAACAAACCCCTTCGAATTCGAAATTCGATTTTGGAATTCGACCTCAAAGAAAACACCTACGACAACGCAAAAAAAAAGATATTTGTAATAAAAAAATTACTTTTTTTTATGTTATTGTTTACATGTTTAATTTATTATTGGATTTTAATAAAATAAGTCTAATTAATAAAAAAAATAGTATAAAATTAGTATTTAACCAATACATTTTTATTTATAATTACAACAATGATAC
This sequence comes from Euclidia mi, assembly GCA_944739405.2. Classification (NCBI taxonomy): domain Eukaryota; kingdom Metazoa; phylum Arthropoda; class Insecta; order Lepidoptera; family Erebidae; genus Euclidia; species Euclidia mi. Next base: position 63,070,764 of record OX123183.2, read on the forward strand.
ATTTGAAAAATAAACATCAGGGACGCGGTATTAAAACGCGATTTCAAAAAGTAGCGGGAATAAAAATTTCGCTGATGCTGATACAGTAGGTATAGCGTAAAGTGTTAAATTATATTTATATATAAAATAATCTAAAAAGATGAGTGAAACTAGCGATGATGACTGTACTTTAAAACCAGAAGAGTTAAATCAACAAGTGATTATGCAGAATTAAATCTATTCCTGTTAATTTCCATGTGTCCTAAGTAATATGTGTTCTCACTGCTGTGGTGAAAATTTATGTGTGCTACACGAGAGCAAAGTTTTTTGTATCTCGTGCTGTTGAGTCCCTCACCACGCTCAGGATTCTAACTTTGATTCACTCGCTACGCTCGTGAATCAATCATAGAATCCTTCGCTTGCTCGGGACTCAAAATCAGCACTCGAAACAAAAAACAACTTTGCTCTCTTGTTGCACAAATTACTATTATCTGTACATTACAATAAAGAAATGGTGAGACGTGAACTTCCTTCAGGAGTGCGCGAGTTAAAAATGTAGTACTACAATAATAAGTATAGCGCAAATGTAATTTTAATTCCCTGTTCATGCTTCCATGAAATGAACACCATTCGTATAAACTCGTTGTAGTACAAAATAATACTATTTAAAGCAAGCTTAACATTCAATGCAACTCGGGATGAATAAGAAGTAAAACAATTTTCTGTAATAATATGACACGTCGAGCATTAAAAATAGAATTGCACTATTTGGAAAAAAAAGCTTTTTCAATATTTTGAGTTATGATGAGTACTATGAACGCTCACGAAGATAGTAATAAACCAGGCTATAAATAGACCGTGTTCGGACGTAGGTACCTAACATCTATTGTGATTAACATTTCATATCTGAAAGTTCAGTCTGTTGTGTGTCGTAAATAAATTGTTATGAATTTATCATGCGTACAATGGAGGCAGTAAATAATTGAATTATCTATCATTGCCTAATTTTTCATTTCCATTCTACGCTTATCAAAGCACTTACTGTATAGATATAATTTGTTTGACATGAAACTACTGGGTTTTAATTATGAGCCTCACCTTTGCAATTCTTTATTTAAAGAGGTAGTAGAATAATTTATGTGGCCCTGAAATTGTTGTGGGCCAGTTAAAGAGATGTTTCGGTTATACACACGTTTAGGAAAAATATATGTGGTAGCGCGCCTGAGCTCGTTTGTCAAGGCGGGCTCGCGCGGGCGGCGCGCCCGGTGCCTCCAGCAATCTGTTTGTCCAGCTGCCATCTTCCTTCTTTTAACAAGAGCTTTGCTTGATATCCGGAAATTTATTTTTCTCACAATTAGTCGAGACGTATCACTGCTCACGGCCGTGACGAGGATTTATGAGAACATGCTCCTCGTCACAAATGTTCCTAGAAGCCCGTTGATTAAACTGGCTATCAATCTCGCGAGCTGAGGCCGCAATCAAAATAATACTGTCTACGATACTCGTTCTCACTACAATTACTTTTAAAGTAAGTGACTGGATATGTTCCAAAATTTTATATTTCATCACTGGTAGAGGGTTAAATAAGATAACCATGTCTTTTTGCCAGGATGTTACCGTCATTATAAATAAAACTAATTCATAGTTAAAAATATATTTTGGGTACTTTAATTGTTTTGTTACGTTGATTGCTGCATAAATACATTATTATTGATTAAATTTTGTATTTATTTAATTTTAAATGAATATGAGTACAATAAGAATTCACGAACAAGAGAATAACTCGTTAATATTAGGTTTACTTTCGTTGCGGTACTGGCGTTTTATAGCAAATGGACAGAACAGTCGAGAATCAAATAAACTTTATACATGCAATTCATTGTTTTCCCATAATAGAGAGTTCGTAGCATTTTAGTGGGCACGTCGTCGGTATGTGCAGACAGAGATTGGCCCTCATCAAATCCTCGGATATCCACGTCTGAAGGCACTTTGACAACTGTATAGTTACAAGTGCACGCTTTACGATCTCATGAATCATTATCTCATTATTCCGAGCGAGCTCAAAACACGTCATTCACGGGAATGCTTTGTTCACGAAAATTATGATCGTCCCTTCGGTTATCCTGAACCATTAGTAACATTATGTCCCCGGGTATTAGCTCAGTTATACGCCTGATATCTTGCGTATGATTTAGCCGACAGGCAGCCCACACACGACGTACATACCTCGTCTCACACCTTGGTGAACACATTCATACTGATATGTACCTGCGTTATTTTATTAACGACGCATTACTAACATCCATAATAATCCACATACACTAGTAACTAAGTAGGCACCGCGCACAAGTAGGTAGGTATTGATTATTTATTTTCGTTAACCAAATCTTTTCCTTCATAACAATAGACGATGTTTATCAAGTGATACGCGTTCACCAAATTACGTTTTATTTGGCCTCGGGCAGGAACAGATTGATGACGGTAGAATCACACAAGTAAGTATGTATAATATATTACTGCAGTAACAGCAATACAAAATTACAAACACACTTACTTTAATTTTCTACGGCATAAGTAATGATGATATAAAGGCATGTTTAGATAAACTAAACATGCCTCTTAGTATAAAAAAGTAATGGTATGTTTAAACTGTAGACTTGTGAGCGTGCATAATTATGAATATTACATAAATAAGATAATTTACAAAGCAATGCTTTTAAAAAGTTTGCGTTCATCACGTTCTACGTTCTAATTTCACGTTTCTAAAGAATATTCAATAAGATATCACGTTTTAAATGAGTTTTATAAACAAGAGACTCAAATTAGATTCCAGTGCCCTATAATAAGTAATAAAATTTTTGCCCAAAACAAATTCTCAAAGACTTTTCTTATTTTCTTACGGTTGACGAGTAATTTTTCTGAGAACCCATTCTGCAAACTATCAAAGTCGTGCAAGATAAGACAAGCCGTGATAATAAAAGCAAACCGTAGTTATATTTGTTTCTCAATCAAATACCAACAGAGCGATGTATGACGAGGAAACTTTGAACACGGAAAGTTAGCATTTACGCCAAGGGACACGGTCTGAATATAATCCCAATTGAGTTGTTTGTTTCGTGGTCATGTCCGGCAAAATGATCGTTTTTTTGTGAACACACTATTACATTATAAGTTCTGGAAAGTTTAAATTGGTGTTAGCGAAATTTCCAAATCTATTTTGAAACTTTAGTAGGTTGGTAGCAAAAAATAACGTGACTGCACACATGTGTGCTTCCTACAGCAGCATTTTCACTTAGTGTTGTGGTTCCTTTGAAAGGAGGAACTGGCCTACTATACCATGCTGGCCAAACGGGTTAGTAGGTATAGGGTTTGTATCAAGTTTTCCTTCTCTGACAGTGCTGTTCTCTGCATAATATGCTCCCTCTGTCGGCTCTTACGACACCCATGGGATGATATGGGGTGGTGACATTCCGTATTCTTAATCCGTCACCACACGGACTCCTTTCAAAGGAGAGGCCTAGTTCAGCAGTGGACTGTTAAAGGCTGATGATGTGTTCTGGTTCCGCTTGAGTTTATTGAACGAGTAAAAGCTCTGAAATATGTCCTCGGAGCACTTACATTAACATACGCTCTATTTCACATGTTTTATCATTTGTTATTAGTGGCAGTACTAAGCGAATGTTTGTTTACATAATGTTGGTAGTAGGTAGCCGGTGAGGCGGCGAGGCGGCGGCGCGGCGGTCATCTGGACGCCACACGAACGGTTGGTAATCCTGCAGTGCATCCATCATTCGGTAATCCCGGCTCTAGCTCACCACCGCTCAAAACGGCTATAAAGGGGCTTTAAACAATTACGTGCGTAAACGCTCCTTATTCGCGTCCAATGTTCATTAAAACTAATTAAAACTGATAATTAAAATAATGTAAGCGCATTGTATCGTACGTAATACTGCTGTAGTATTTCAGTCAAGTGGTATTATTTTTTAGACATTTTATATAGATATTGCATATTTAAAAAAAAATAGTCAACCAGTTTATAACTTTAATATAATTATAACTATACTATTATACAGTTTGCAATTAATATAATGTATATTCTACTTAAGTTCAAAGTAGATTTACCTATCCGAAAAAGTCTGTTCGAGCCGTTTTGATTTCGATTGGACATCAGACGGGACATTCAAAGTCTAGTGAGGTTCGTGTAGAATTAAAAACAAGATTGGCTATCAATCGAATAAATCGGACTTTGAGTGAACCTCAGACCAACTGTTCGCTCTCAAATATCGATGTTTCTGCTGAATATATCAGCGAACGAACATTATTAGCTCACTGAAATCGACCATAAATGGATTCCGCTTTATCAAAGCCACAGGCTATCGTAGAGTACTGTACAGTACAAAGGTATAAAACGGACAGATGTAAAAGTCAACGTAAATAAATCTTGTGTCCCGGGAAAGGATATTGGGCACTTATAGTCTCACTTTTTGACGCGTATAGCCATTGGAGTAAATGCATAATTCATGATATTATTTTTAATGTTTTTTTACCTAAATTCATTGAAATCATTTGTGGGGGTTTCTATGTTCTGTTTGTTTTTCTGAGAGGTACAGTACGTAAGTAACACTCAATTATTATGTACCAAATAATGTTAAAAATGTGCCAGTTTTTAACACTATTGGTTTCAAAACGAATTGTTTTGAAATTGAAATGTAACATAACCTCAACAGGTGAGTCAACTTATGTTTCTTTTTTCAAGACCCAACAATATTTAATTTTGAATTTAACCTTGTTTTAAAGTATGACACTAACCCTTTCTTGTGGTTAATTTTCACTACTTTACTGTGTCAAAAGTTGCGCAACCAAGTGCCATAGTACGGTGCTCATTCTCCTTTGTAAATTTTCAATTAATTGACACAAAGAACACCCAGACTCGAAATAACAGTTTATGGCATAACCAAAGAGTGTGCTCGTGAGGTCGACAAATGGAAGTGCGATTTACACTTAAGCGACAAAACTGTCCTGCGACTCATTATAGTTCGTATGCACACTTTCTACCGAGGTATTATGTAATGTTCTGTACGGTCATGCTAAAACAAGCCAAACTACTCCTTGTAACCCTATTCACAAACTAAAATAGTGTTTTAATTGAACTCGCGAACAATTCGACGGCACATACGCATGAGGTCGTGAGTAAGTAAACGGTGGTTTTGCTTTGATGATGCAGCTGAAATGAAAATATTGGTGGAAGGGACCTTCCTATTTCATCATGCAACTTCTTCAAATACGTTGCTGTGGTTCTATTTCATTTTAATGTAATTTTGTAAGTAGCTTCGTCTCGCCACCTATTACGTGGGATCAAAACACTGGCGAAAAGTGGGCGTTTAATATGCCTCTGCCTACCCCTTCGGGGAAACAGGCGTGAGTCTATGTATGTATGTGTAAGTAGCTTGTTGCTTAACTACATCAGAACAGGTTAATTAAACTTGTCACACACTAATACGTCCATATGCGAAGCGTGTTTAGCTGTGATACTTAAAAAAATCATAACTTATCGAAGATATGCGATCTGAAGGCAAGAGCATAGTATAGCTTAACAGCGGTGAAAATTTTATCCTTATTTTGTTTTAAAAAAATGTTACGTCTTTATGCGTTTTAGGCATCGAAATATGTGCACTGACCGTCAGGTCAGCGCACATATTTCGATATACGTATAGGGTATAGGAACTATATTCTACAGCAGCATTTTCACTTAGTGTTCTGGTGACAGAACACTAAGTGAAAATGCTGCTGTAATATCTCGAGTATAGTATAGAATTTATTTTGATACATGCGAGGCAGTTAACATTAGAAAATATACAATAACAACTTCTTGAAAAGAAATATTTCTCTGTCTCCATTATGAACTTGGTAAGAAAAAGCATCTAGACCCAGAAAAATCATTCTGAAATGAAGGTATAATTCGGCGCAGCATGATTTTCTTGTCGCTTGGGCGAGATCAAATTCAAACCTTTTTTCCAAAGTATCTAAATCGAGTCTTTTTAACAAACGGCCATTAGTTTAAAATTGACTTGTTTATTCTGAACGTCACTTCTCCCTAGTGAGTTGTTAAAGTAGACCGAGGGTTTTTGTTGAGAGCGCTGTAATGTGGACCTGTAGTGTGCACTTAGGAAACGCGCTAAAGTTACTTAAACCTTAAACTATGTTTATCTACGTTTTATAGTCGCATTGTGTTTTATACTTTTGGAACTATTGATCTCAAAACGTTAAGATTCTATACAAATACCTACTGGTTCTACCATTGGTCCTCGAGCGAAGTAAAGAAAAGTTTCCATTTTAAACAGTATTACGAGCAAAGTCAAGACAAAGAATAACCTTAAAACACGCGCTTTTACCTAAGAACAAGTTCAATATGGTCACTGTAATTCAAAAGTGAAACAACTTTTTAAGTATGTGTAACTGAATGAAGTAAGTATTGGCGTACCGTAACTTGCCGTGTTGACAAGGGTATTTACTAAACGGTGTGCCATTAGATTTTTCACAAGGAGGATTACTTTTTTTACTTAATTTGAAAATTGGTCAATCAAATCCATAAAAAACCTTAAAATTATATATTTGATTATTGAGAAATGAATGTACTTACAGGCATTTGCAGACTCCAATGTAATTCGTGGATTGGGTTGAATTTCATGTTCATCTAGGTTCTGGAAAAGAAGGAGATGGTTTTAGCGATATATGAGATATCCTAATCCTATGTTGCAATTATATATATTATTTAAAAGATCCATTAATCGTGTGATGTAACCAATCTTTTGATGATAGATAAAAAATACTGGAAATAAAACACCACGCTGCTAAGTGTTACATTGCACGATTGGGAAATACTTACTCGTAACAGAAATAACATAATAAATCAATATAAATAAACATATTAGCAAAAAATGTTAAACACATTTAATGAATTACGTGGTAAAACATATTCTTTCTAAAACATTCACATTTTAAAATGATTTTTAACAGAAATACCTAATAATATATGTCATAGAAAATATCTCCTATTCCTAGCCTTTTTTTATATATGTATTGCTACCTAAACATAGCCAAGCTGGACTGTCAGTAACTCAGTCTGAATTGCAACATTGTGTAAGAATTTTGTGAGCGAATTTTAAGACAGACCGTCTTCTTCTTTTTAGTTTTAGTGTCTGTAACGAACTGTTTCAAAGTTTCTTTATATGGAGCCAATTGTGACAGAATGAAACCATCATCATTACAAAAAAATAATATTAAGACTAAGGCAACATGCAAGGCCTCATTACAAAACAAGGATTTCGGACTACCAGACGACCAGTAAGGATTGGATTTTTTGAAAAAACTTTTTAGAAGGTCGCTTGTTTCTTTTACAAAATAATTACTTTTCAATCCGTAGGATCATACAAAGAAATTCTGATTCAGTTTCAAGATATAACCCACAAAGGTTTACTAAAAAATAAAATTAAATAATATAAGTAGGTAAGTACATAAAAGCTTGTAATAGATATTACATTTCTCACCATCTCAATGACACAAACAATCAAAAACAAATAAATATAACGTTAAGAAACTTCGACGCACGCAGGGATTGTCAGAAATATATTATATTTATGGGTGTAACTTATATTCTACTTATACCAACAGGTTGCTTGTTTAAAATGACGATCAAAAACCAAGCGATGTTTAAAAATAATTAATAAGTTATTTCTCCTGCAATTTTGTTCAAGTAAGTTACAGTACACAAAAAGTTATATTTTTGAAATCTAAGTTACCTAATATCTATATTTAGATTTGTGAACTAACAAGTTAGCTATAATACATTTAAACTTAAATAAACAGTAAACTATTATGACGTTACTTTCCTAAAGTGAAACAGCGAGAATGCCAAAGTTGGTCTGTATATTTCATAACTGGCAACCTGCTCCTTCTCTTTGGGAAATAATAGCTTAAATTGTAGTGTTGCTGTCTTTTTGATGATGCAAATTACTCAGCGCGAAAGTGGCAGAATATAATTTTGACAATTTAAAGAAATTAGCTTATCAGACTGCATATAAATACAAATTGCACGTGCGGGGTGAGGAATCTTAGAGGATTAAAAGATCCGCCGCAGGGAAGGCCGCAAAAGAGAATTGTTTTTAATTTACATAATGGCGTCGATAGCACGGAGGCTCGATGTGAGCTTATAGCCGATATAAAAAGTATTAAATCATTGAGTGCAGATTAACCCAAGTGCCACCATTCATTAGGTTTTACCATAAAATCTGTTAATTATATTAAACTAGAGGACGCCAGCAGCTACGCCTGCATTTTTTTTAAATTTACCCGTTTTGGCCGATCCCGTGGGAATTTCAGGAAATCCCTTCTTAGTGCACCCCTACGGTCCCCAAGAAATATACATGCCAAATTTCAGCTTCCTGCGCCCTATAGTTTCGGCTGTAGCGTGTCTGTCAGTCAGTCAGTAACGCAAGGATTTTATATATTAAGATTGTGCTTAAAGGACAATGGCAGATCTCCATACATCAAAATGTCTGAAATTAAATTGAAGCGTACAGTAATACAAAATATATCAAAAAAATTGGCGTAAGTAACAGAGTCTATAAATGATTATATTTTCACTCAGAAAAGGTGGAAAAAGAAGTTATCGGTGTTCGAATTTTTAGTTAAGAATGAACAATGTAGGTAAAAGGAAAGTTATAGTATGAAAGTTAAACAATGTAGGTAGGTACGTTTGAATTATCAAATGACATTATGTCAGATTGACATCAAAACGCGGAAGTATTTTGTAGCATCTAACTGTCACAGCCAAAGACAAAAGCAGAGCTGCACATTTTAAATCGATTTTATGTGAAATCGATACAATATTTAAACGATGCTGTGACGTTTTCATTTGATTTAAACGTTGTTTTGCTTCAAAAATATTATAATGTTGATTAAATATTAAATAACTGCATTTTAAACCAAACTAACTCTATAAAGGTCGATCGTATCGATTACTTATTTAATCATCGATACGGATATAGCACTCACGTCTATTCCTGTTACACCATTGTCTATGGCAACAATCAGATAATATTTAGTATTTGTAATCAAATGGAATGCTTTTTATCATCATAAAATAATCCAGCATTAACGAGACAAAGTGAAAATATTAAAAATCGTGGGAAAAAAAACAATTTGTTTTGTTCATATGAAGTTTAAGGTCGCCACAACAAACCCAGACCAAATTCTGCCATTGTCCTTTCGGTACTTACTGATAAACTAGTTGTTGCCTGCGGTTTTGTGCGCGTGGTAGTCAGTCAACAAGACAATACATAGGGTACCTTTTGGTAGCATATTTATTATTTTGATAATAATCTGCACATTATTAAATGAATAAGCATTTTATCATTTTTGCGCATCGTGCGCAAGAAGGACTGTGAGGTTTGACATAGTTAAAATTATATAAAAGAGAATAAGGAGTAATCGGTCGGTAAATTCAAACTGGATTTAAGTAAAGTAAAGTAAAGTAAAGTAGTTCACTATGTTTCAAAATAAGATGTCTGATATTTACGCTTGGGATAAGTAGTAGATCTAAAGTACATAGGTCCAGAGTCTAGACTATTGTGTGCCTCAATTGAAGGTTACCTATCTAAAGAATTCAATTACATACCATAGTGCCGCGAGAGCCTACTCGATACCCCATGATAAGTGGAATAATAAGAGTACGACGAAAAATATAAGTACGACGGCCTACATTTACATATTGAGAATATTAACTTTTTCTTTTATACGAATCAACTTAAGGAAATCTGATTGTTTCTTTCTATTATCCTTATAAATTATTCATCCGTCTTTGAACATTTTCACGTCTATATCCGTATTAAGTCAGAGATCTGTTGAAAGCGTATCATTGTAATTGTAATCTCGTCATCAGCCATCCCATGTTATCTTTACAAATCGTTTATGAGCGTGCTATAACGCGAATGTACTTTTTTAAATGAACCTTGTTTGCGACAGCTAATGTTTCTTATTCAACTTAAACCGCGTCTCGAGTGCTTTGTTTTGTAGCTAGTACTGCCACACCGCCGTCTGTACTTTAAATACCACTCTAGCTGGTTCATGTTTATGTTTGGACAATGTTAATGGTACAGATTTTACTTTATCATTAGCAAGAACTGAACAAAACGATATTTGACAGCATTTTAATATGGTATTTTCATATTTTTGGCTTAGTTTAATATTAAATTAATTTAATTTACACTAAAACGATTTAATTTTTACTAGATTGTTTTGTAAACACTCAAATGAATTATGGGCTATACGTCAGCGCTCACCTCACTTCACTCACTAACCACTCTTTTTGAATATTATGAAGAGGGACCACTCGAAGTGGGTGGCGTAAGAGGACCCCATAGTCAGTCTTATAAAAACTCTCAAACTACGAAGTAGCAAGCGGGAATTATTGTAACAGTGTGTGTGTGCTAAAGTAGTGCTGTATAAAAGTGTGCCTGTAATAATTTAAACTAGAGGTCGCCCAGTGATCGAAATTACTGGAACGGCTTTTAAATACTCTTCTTGGTTATTGAACTCTAAAACAGATGTTAACGTTATGGACTTTTACTTTATAAAAAATTCATTATCTTGCCCTTGCGCAGTATGTCCTTTGTTTCTATACTTCTTGTTATCTAAATTTACAAAGGAGTAAATCTCTTTCATCTATATCCCATCCTCACACAGTCGACTAATTTTTTCTTGACCTGATCATCCTTTTCGTGCCCCTACTTTCATATTCACACTGTCTATCCATGTTGTCTGTGGAAACACTCTTGCTATTCGTCCCTCTTCTTTCGACTTCATTAAAGACTGCATAGTTGGTTGACACTGCGCAAGTATTGTGGTTTCGATACCCACACGAGACAACACTTGTGCGATCCATGGATTGTTGTTTCGAGGGTGAGCCCCCGCGACACAGGATTTATTTTTAGAGCGAAAGTTGTTTTTAAAAGAAATAAAAAAATATATTCACTTGTTTTACCTTCATACAAACAATCTCTTCGCATAACATGTCCTTACCAAGCCAACCGATATTTTCCTTCACTTTTAGTCTATGGGCACTACTTTCTATACTCTACTTTTTTATATATGAGGTAGTCACCTCATATATATTTTATACATATAATTTTTAGGATAGCATTTTACAGTATTAAATTAATTTTAAAATAAAACAATTATAAGTACTTAAAACTACAATGAAATTAAAATAATAATATGCAGCACAAATAAAAAAGAAAATCTATGAAATACAAAAAGAAACAATCCTATTTTATTTACCAATGTTTGTTCTATTCTGCCTAATCGATTTTGTACTTATTTATTACAATATATTTATCTTGCCAAATTTTATTTACACGTTCGATAAAGCATATAGGTAGCTACATAAATATAATAAAAATAATCCATTATTAATTTTTTTAATTATTTAAATAAGAGTTTCAAACTGAAAATAGATGAAATAATTAGAACATTTATGTACATTTTTGTGCAAGATTTGTCCTGTTCTGCCTAATCAATTAAGTATCTTTCACAATACATGTATTTATCTCGGCGCATAAATTAATAAAAAAATTACGCGTGAAATATACAATAATAAGTTATTACATATGTATGGTATTTTATTAATAATTATTATAAGTTTCCGACAAAGTGTAAAATGTAAAAAAATAATCCATAGGAAGAAACAAAATTGCAGGTGTCATCAAGTTTGAATTCAGAACGCCGCGCGCGGGAAATATTACTTACCTTCTATGGTTGTGTTAAATTTAGTTGAAAATCTATTATTGCGCATGTAAGTAAGAAAGAAAGAAGAAGAAAGAAAACATGTTTATTCTGCTTCCCACATTAACAAAATAAACAAAACATAAAAAAAATTGAAGAAATACTAAGGAATACAGAATTGGATCCTAACTCAGCATTGAGCCATCTTGCTCGTTTGCGAGATGGCACTGATATTCTATTAGGTCCAAAAAGTATATAAAATAGATACATATAAATAAATATAACATACAAAAAAAAATTCTAAATATATTTTTGTGTCCACGGTCGGGTGACATTTCTTTATTGCAACACCATTATGAAGAAGGAAACAATATATTATATTTTAAATATACACGACAAATAAGTTCCTTCTTCCATAAACAAGAACTCAAAGTAAAATAAAAAAGATTAAAAATATAAATATTACAAGCAATTTAAAAGGTTTACTGTCAAATTTACAATTTTTTTAGACATTGCAACCCTATTAATACTATATCAATGATGTGAGTCATCGATTGTAAAAATACCTACTTTGGAAATTAATAATTTATAATAATTTACTCGAAGCAAAAATAATATTTTTACTTGAAGCACATAAATTATGACAATTATTAATGCACAGACCAGAAATATAAATATACAATAAATGTAAAGATTACTAAAGACTGTTTAGTAATCTTTACAGTATCAGAATCGGACACACACAAAAACCGTAAACATGCTACCGGCTGTCATTACAACACTGTTTATTGTCTATGCAGCTGGCGTATAGCGCGCGTGGTTTGAATCTTTAAAATAGACGCTAACTAAAGACGCCATACTGAAATAACTGAAAGTCTGAAAAAATATAATAATTTGGTTTCTTCAATTATTACAAATATTATTATTGTGATTTGTGTTGTAGTATTGAATAGTTGTGTGTAAAGTGAAGGAAATTCCGAATATAACAGAATTAACAAATTATGTACGAGCACAGCAACTAACAATCAAGAACAAACAATCATGGAATTCGGAAGGCTGTCGATTAGACCATTGCACAATTATTACTGGTCACACGGGATAGTTAAAGGTAAAAAAAATCTTTGTACTGTATTTACACTCATTCTGACTTCAAGGTTTTACTTGTTCATTTAACAGGAAATGTTTATATTTCTTACTAAAAGTATACACTGATTTTAGGTCTCTCAGAGGAGGTGGCAACTCATTCCAGACCTTGCTAGCTAAAAACCTGTATGTATTGAGCTATTTGTGAATAAAGACTGATATAATACATTTGCTATCTATTGGTTTTATGTATCAATGTAAGATCGCTGGTATTGGTAAGTTTTCAGACCTTTTTCTCATATTTTAAAACTTTGTTTATAAGTAATTATAGTACTTGCAAATGGTCATACTGAAGTAGGGTTCTGGCATGATTGCAATATGATACTGTAACTGAAGCACAGACTGAAGGATTTTTATTGGTACATTGCAGAAAAGTTGAAAATGTTACGATGGACGTGTGAAGTGACAAGAATGGATAAAATTAGAAGGAATGAGTATGTAAGAGGAAGTCTAAAAGTGGTGCACATAGACTAAAAATGAAGGAAAATATCGGTTGGCTTGGTATGGACATGTTATGCAAAGAGATTATTTGTGTGGACAAGAACAAGTGAATATATTTTTATTTCTTTAAGAGACAACTTTCGCACTAAGAATAAATCTTGTGTCGCGGGGGTTTTGACATACAATCAACGGACACAAAGTACATGAACTCGAAACAATAATTCATGGATGACACAAGTGTTGTCTTATGTGGGTATAGAAACCACAATACTTGCGCAGTATCAGGTGACAAGGCGGGCGCTTTTAAACGCCTACGCCAACCATGCAGTCTTAAATGAATTCGAAAGAAGAGGGACGAAAACCAAGAGGGTGTCAAAAGAAAAATGGATAGACAGTGTGAAGATCCGGCCAAGGAAAATATTAATCAACTGTGTATCGAAAGAGATAGGAGTAAATACTTAATTAGATAAGAAGAAGTATGGCAGTAAACGACATACTGCGCAAGGGCAAGAGAATGTATGATTAGATTTATTTTTTAATTAGTATCCAGTTTTGATCAATTATGTGTTAGTTATCATTTTTTTGCTTGCTGCCTCACTAGCAAAACATGTTGTCTCTTATTAAATGCTGTTGTTACAACTCACTGTTTTAGGGAAATAAATGAATTTGAATTGAATGACATTTTTATAAAGTCTTTAAGTTAACATCTATTTCAGAGTTTTATTACTAAGAAAAGTATTTAGTAGCCGTTCCAGTAATTTCGTAAAAGTTTTTCTTTATTTGTATTTGCGCGTATGTGCGGGGAAGTCTGTGATTGTAGTCTTGACAGTACCTGCAATCTTAATAATGTAGAAGTAGAAATTTAACATTTCACGGTGACTGCACGGTTGGCGTAGTGGTTTAAGCGGCCGCCTCGCCGCTTGACACTGCGCCGAGTGTTGTGGGTTCGATCCCCACACGAGGCAACACTTTGTGTGATTCATAAATTGTTGTCTCGAGTCTGGGTGTTCATTGTGTCCGTTAGTTGTATGTTTGTAAAGTCCCCCGCGACACAGGATTTAGTCCTAGTGCGGGAGTTGTCTTTTATAAAAAAGAAAAAAAAGAAAAGATTTCAATAAATTATGGTCGAATTTCGACCACTGGGCGACCTCTAGTTTATTTAAATGTTAAGTTTCTACATTATTAAGGTTTAATTGTCAAAGATTCTACAATTACAGACCTTCCCGCACGATGAATCTTTTATGAAATTACTTGAACGAATTTATGAAATTAATTAAACTCTAAAACAAATGTTCTATAGACTAAAAAATAAAACTATATAACTCCGTTCGCGCATTTGTCGCAAAAAGGGATCAGAAAATGTTGTGGTTGTGGTTCCCGCCTCGCAAAATAATTTCCAACAATCTTTCCATGTGCATGAATATATTAAGAAATAATCCCTCCCACATATATCTATAAGAGGAACACAATGAAATATTACTTATTTCAGAACAGTCTTCCAGATATATAAGGTTTCTTTTCACATTACTTGTTATAATTTCTACTGTTCCTAGAGCCTCAGTCATTTACCAGCGGTAACTTACGAGAAATAGGCCAAATGAACCAAGAATACCAAGGCGCGGGCCCAAATGAACCATGACAGTGGTGGGACCTAGATGCTCCACTTTTTCCAGGACTCAGTTTCATTCCCGCGAATACTGGAGTCCAAAAAACATTGATAAGAGTTAAAATTGGAAATCTATCGAGAATATCGATAAGGTGCAGTAGAACTTGAATTTTTGCGTTTTCAAAAAAAAGCGTTTGTAAAAATTGACGCCAAGAAGTTGAACGAGCAATGAATCACAATCAGTCGCACTCACATTCAATGAAAACTAGCAATTGTAATCAAATTGGGTTTTATCTGGATACATGTTTGCAAAATATGCCTGGAGTGTGTTACCGTAAACCTTATGAATCTGCTTCTACAGTATGTTTACCATTACATTGGTCCACATATGAATATAGGTAGAGCTAATTCCAACCACTATCACCCAAGTAATGAAGACGGTTAACCCTAGGGTAACTCGTTAGACAATTTCAGGCGGTGACTGTGGCCAGTTACGGCTGTAACAGGTGTTCATGTGACAACTAGAATAGCGAACTAAGTCTGTCCGAGCCATTCATTCAGAGGATATTTAAGGCTTCAAATTAATTGAACCTTACCTATATATAACCTTTGCTGGTTTGTTAACTTTTAATTTTTACTAACAGCAAAAACCACCTGGATTTTATATTTATTTTAAATATATGGATTCACGTCAGCTGTATAATGCGTGGGGATCAAATATATCGTACTAGACTTAACTCACGGCTCCGCCTGCGTGGGAGTTCGTTAACGCGACATGTTTTGCCGCAGTAAAAATAGAGACGGTTTATGTCACTCTCCAGTCTTCTAACTACTACTACTACTACCCCTCTACACAAAAATCATACCGTAACATCACTCCGTTGCGAGGTGCAAGAAATAAGTATAAACAAACACACTTTCGCATTTATAATATACCTAAGTGTGGGTAATACTTACAATGATCTCCTTAGTTTATTTTGTTTAATTCATTAATAAATACCTAAGGCAATATATTTACGGGTCGAGTTATAGTGTACATAGCATTAGCTGTGCACAAAACAATTAATGAATCGATCTTTGAATTGTAAAAATACATGTGGTCCGTGTGGTGACGGATTAAGAATACGGATTGTCACCACCCCATATCATCCCGTGGGTGTCGTATGAGGCGACAGAGGGAGCATATTATGCATAGAACAGCACTGTAAGAGAAGGAAAACTTGATACAAACCCTATACCAACCCGTTTGGCTAGCGTGGTATAGTAGGCCAATTCCTCCTTTGAAAGGAGAGGCCTAGTCCAGCAGTGGACTGTTAAAGGCTGATGATGATGATGATATTCCATGTCTGTCATCACAGTTGGGGGTCCCTCGGCTTTGACTGAACCTTTTTCTTTTGTACGGGAGCAAGTTTCCTGTTTGATTCGGTGATACATAGATTGTAATTAAACGATTAAATTATATTTGCCGTACCAGTGCGTCTAATTTATGCAATTTCCGAATCCGCCTTTGGGTAAGAGTGGCCAAAATGCCAACTACCTAGGGGCCCTGGGTCTCCGGAATATGAGGCATGTTTAAGCATTGCGACTTTCATTGGGGCGTTATGACACTTACACCACCTCGGTGTTCCTCTATGATCCCATTATACAAAATACACGATAGTAAGTCATATACCGTGTCTTTTCTTTTCTAAATCGGTTCAATTCATACGTTCAATTTGTACGTTACGTTTTTATGTAGAAGCCGTACCTAATATTTAACGTCTTAAGTATACGAAGTGTAAAGGATGCAACATTTTTACATTTCATATGATTTAAAATGGCTCCTTTACCTTGACATCGTGTGTCGCTTAGAGAGTTAAGCTGATGCTTTACTTCATGCGAGGCACCTCGAGGGCAGTAAATGTAACGTTAGCTAAAGATTTATAAGATATATTTGTAACTTTAAATCTTTGATGAATCTTTTATGTTTGTCTATAACTGGGATTTATGGATTCTACTCGTTCATTTCACTCAGTCGACAACTTCATGATTGAGTAAAATTAGAACTCAATGTGCGACTGAGGTAATAATTTCCATTTATTATTTTAAACGTTACTTTACCTGTGTCGTTAGATAGCAATGAGTGAAACATAATGCGAAGCGACATTAAGGCCGAGCTCACATTGGCTACCAAGTAACTCTGTAGTACAAAGTGTACGCCGGGCGCACGCCGAGGAACGCTCATGCTCAATGTGAGGGAGGCCTACTCATGCGGTTATCGTTCCCATTGAAATTTCCTGCTAGTATGAGTACTTGGTGACTCTGATTGCTCAGGTTTGATGCCCACCCGGGATAAAATGATGATATACAAGTGTTTGTTCCATGTGTATTAAAGCGTACATAAACATGTTTATCGGTTGTCTGATGGCCATACTACAATCAATTCTAGTTAGGGATCGAATGACCATGTGGAAATTGTTGCACAACATACTTACTTAATAGTCTTAGGTTACACTTTGTTCGATTTACTCGGGTCGCATTGCATTGTTTGACATCCCTTATGTCGGAAACTAGGTAGCTAAATTGTGCTGGAAACTCGAAAATGTTAGCAGTGGCTTTTTTATTTTGTACGGGCATCGAACTTCTAACTCCACATACGAAACAATTGGACTATCGTGAAAAATCAATCATTAGCTCTACGAATCACTATTGTACAAGTGAAATGTATTGTATCAGAACTTACATCATTAAGAGCGTATTGTATGGCATTATTGCATAAATGTAATATTAAACCGGCAAAAATCTTGTTTCATTTTGAAGTAACAAGGATGGTGTATGTTTAAAGTACGTGAGAGTAAAAGCCCAATTAATCGCTATTAAAACATTCACGCTGTTAATTCTGAAGCATCATGCCGGCTTGATATGGTATTCGTATTAAAGCGTATGTTAAAGAAACAGCTGTCTATGTATAAAATTAATTGCTGTCCGTTAGTCCCACAAAATCTCCAAAAGCGATGCACCTACTTCTCCGCCAAAACTTTTGCCATTATATGGGTTCAGCTCTTCTTGTCTTTTTTTCCATTAAAACTCTATATTTTTTTATGTGGAAATGCATGCATCAAATTGAATATTTCTTATTTTTGTGTTGGTCTAAAAGTACAGGTAAAATGAACAAGCCTAAGTGATCGTTTTAGAAGACGAGTCGTCTTATAGGTACCCGTACCCGTTATATTAATTAAATAAATTACAGTACCTTTATATAACTCAAGAATGAAAATTAGCAACCCATTTCTATAAACAAAAGCTTTTGTGCGCTCTATATGAGTCTGCCAAAACATGCAAGTAATGCTCACCAATGTTTTATAGTGTAATTAATCAAAAATGTATATTAATTTTTCGATTTAATAACAATGTATTGTAGCGTGGTAATGAGAAATTATACACATTTAACGCTACGGATTTCTTTTTGCTCATAAGTATAATAGGTATACGTTTATTATTATTACATTATTGAGTATTATTTATGGACAAACAAGCATTAATGGTCTAACAGATGTTAAGCACTTGCCGAATTCTACTTGAGATTTAGCACGGGTAAAGGCTCCACACGTCTCCCTCGATTCGTCCGGAGTGCGGTGCAATCTGAGTTGAGAATGATCTAACCTTAAGGCGCTGTCCTAAGCAACTGTTTTGGTAAATGAGGGGGTGAAGCAGGGGAAGTGAAGGGAGCTTAGCTCCGTCTACTGCGGGGCGCCCCCCTTCATTCTCGTCGCGTGCGGCCGTATTCTGGCGACATCCGTATTCCAATATTTCAAAATCGCAAGCACAACGTTTTAGCATAGCATATTGAATTGAGATACTGATATTAAAATTTATATTAACATACATCAATCTGTTTGTTCAATATAGGCATAGCGCAATTTTTGTTCTCAGTGCAGCCACGAGCAAAACTAGTTTACATTAGACGTTATAGGTATTAATAGTTGACGAAAGTAGGTAAATACCTACGTGCCGTAAGATGATAAAAATAATTAAGTCAGTTCCATGTATGGCGAGGCCATTATTATGTTTGTTTTGTTTTTGTATAAAAATAGTGAAGCAGTTCATAGAATACCTACATCTAATTCCATTCCTGCCAGTTTTCAAATCTGTTTTGCAATAAATTGGCTGTGACATACGGGCGGACAAACAGACAGACATTGCGAATCTATAAGGGTTTTTACAATTTTTGGCTACGTTACCCTAAAAATCACAATACTGCTCTACTAAGCGCAAAAGCCGTATCTCAACTAAAGCGAGTTACGAGATAATTAAAGTTTAGTAAAAGTTGATTTCATTTATTTATTTATGGATGTTTATTGTTATTATAGGTATAATTATTATGGTAAAGGTTTCGAAATACGTCGCCGTTTTTAGGGGTTGTGAGTGATTGGAGGGGGAGGAGGGGAGGTCTTGAAACCCCCCTCACCATTTTCACTTGCCGGAAATACTTGGTTTCCTCTGAAAAAAAATCTCCAAACATCGGTGTGTATGGCACTGCCAACTTCCACATTCATCACACTAGTTTAATAAACTAAGGTTGACGGAGCCCTGCGAAGGGCTCCTATTTTCGGATTAAGGGTCAAAAGAGAACCTAACATAACCTATTTAGTTACTTATTACAGTCGCACCTAACCCTAGGCACTCGAAAGCAATGACGCACAAATTTGACATTAGCTGTCAATATGATCATTCCAAGATGGCAATTTTGCGTTTCGTTTCACGTTTTTCACATAAAACCAAAAAATGACATTGGTAAAACTGTACTAAAGCATAAAAACTATGTTCCGTTTTGCATAATAGGCTATTTGACTAAAAAAATCTAAGTAGTCCGTCAGTTAGATTATCGAAAAATATTGGATACGTATTTTACTTTAGTCACGTAAACAAAAAATAAAGACTACAAACTTAGCTGAAAACTCGTGTGACGTCACTTGCCAGTGCACTTTTTACTGGCAAGTGACGTTACAAGCCCCACTCCTAGACGTTTCTCCATCTTTGATGCGTTTTATCTTCGTAATTTTTTACTGATTTGAAAAAACAAAAAATACGTATCCAATATTTTTCGATAATCTAACTGACGGACTAATTCGATTTTTTTAGTCAAATACCCTATTGCCGAAGTATTTATGAAATTTTGGAAATTGTTTAAAAATATTTAGACGTAACTCCGGTAGCCAAAATTACTTTTAGGGGATTAAAACGAACTCCCTTAAGCCCCCTACACTACCAGTACCCTCAAATTCAGGCGACTCGTTTCGAAACCCAACCCATTATTATTTTTCAAAATAGATGAAACATCAAAAATATATGTGGATATACCTAATTCATGAGATACTGCTATGTCGCTTAGAAAATTATAGAATTAGAATTTGAGTTAGGTACTGCTTTTTCGTTAGCTCTCCTCATACATGTTTGTATGGAAAAATATAAAAATTTTCTTTCGCTTCAAATATGTGTTGTTTTAAAGAAAATAAATATTAAAAGATATTTATTTATATTCATTTATCATTTATTAACGAAATACAGAGTTTACAGCTCATCAAAAGTTAGCTGTCTGCTACAACCCGGCAGATTTTCTTTATTCTCATCGAATGTTAAAGGCAGTGTGTGAGGTGATAAGGCTTCAATACTTATTATTTGCTGTTGTTCACGAGGCACAGTTTCATTTACTTTCCTTTTACGGCTTGGTATTGTAGAAATTTCAGGCACTGATGAAAGATTCCTCTCCGTGATCTCGCAATGCCATCCCTTGAGCTTGACGAGAATCAACAATTTCAGGCAACTGCCAATTCATATAAAAACGCCACAAGCTTTTCTTCTCCCAGAAAACATCATCACTTTCTACAATTTCTATTTTTAGTGGTATACTTTCGCCACTCCACACAGCAAATAAACACTTTTGTTTGCGTGTAACGTGGCGTTGCCCCTGAATTTGGTAATAAGAATTACAATATTTGTTTAGACTAGTCAGTTCACTTTTTTATCATGTTTCCATATTTGTATTTTATTTGCTCTTATACTATTCTCCAGGCCATTCTTATAGGCAACTATAGAACATTAAATTTCCACAATCGTGTTTGGACCTATTAATCCATCTGGCGTGGCACCAATAAACGGATAATCCACAAGGCTCGATTGCTACATTTTCTTGCTTCGCCAGTTGTTGCAAAGCCAGTTGTTCATTTTAGATTCCATGCGCAACTGATTTTGCATTGCAAATATTTTATTGGTACAAAAGCTTTTTTTCTAAGTTGGCTTTACTGCTGTTATCTCTTCTTGTTACCACTATACCAAAATTTCAATCTGTCAACATATTTTTACGCAATTCGAACCAGTCACTGCTAGCCCTCTTGTAATTTTTGCTTATCACTACGGAATTTGAGTCAAATTTGTTAAAAAAATTGTTTGGCATTTCTTGGCTAGCTCTTGAACAGATCGTGTTAGGAATGACTGCAGTCAAATGTGTGTAAGACGTTGCAGAACTGTTATCTTTAAGTTCACTGTAATTACAATAAAGATAATTAGTTACGTACTTGATTATTAAAAAAATACTATATCTTGTGTTATAGCAAACAGAGAAGTCACCTTTTTACTTATAAATGATTGATTTTAGAAATTAAAAAGATATTAAATGTACTGAGACATACCTAATAGTTCATGAATAATCAAAGTTTTACCCGATGTCCCTAAATAGGTTTATGTTCACAACACAATAATAAAACATTCGTTACTGCTTGTGTGCGGATTGCGGAGCGCCATATTAGCGCTGTTTATTGTTCGCCGTGGCAGCATCTTAGCGCTCCAGGCGCTCTGACAAGCTAATGAATTTGAAATATAGGTACATAAAATGATTCGATTTTATGTTATTACTCTTTCAAAAATTGAAAACTGTGGCAGCTATGTATTGTGAGAATAATTTATATAATTATATTATGCATAATCGATAATCTATAACATAGTTAGTCATAAAAGACTCTTATCAAAATAATTTGTGTAAAAATGTTACATATTTCATAATCACTTGGCCATGGATGGATTTCTATTTTATTACGACGCTTTCTTGTACAAATCCTTCGTAGAACTTCATTTCTCTAATTTTCCATATTTTATTCTTCTAATTATATATTTATAAGCACAGAAAAAATAATACATTAAACGCAACAAGAGTATAAACTTAGGTCCTAATTATATGTGCCCATAGTTACATGAAAAGCCTATTTGATTCAAAGTATTTAGTCTATAACATAAAACATGAAATTACGAACTCAAATCGGCGTATTATAATAACAAACAGGTTTACGTAAAATTTCGTGCAGCGGAGACGTAAGCGACATGACTTATCTCTCACAGGGCTCATAGCCGAATGATGAGGTCTGGGCGGGGCGTAAACTAGCAACTGACACTCAGTACACCGCTTATGCTAATAAGGTTTAAATTGCTGAAGCGTTTGATATTGATGGGATCTACCGAGCGCCAAAATCATAGACGTTTGGCAGATTTTATTTAATTTTACAAAATATACACGTATAATATGAAAATAAATAAGTTAATTCTTTAGTTCATTAGATTTCCGACTATATTATCAAATAAAATATGACAGCTTACGATCAAAATATTGCAAACAGTGAGACAAAAGATTATTTTCTGCCTCAATTTTGTGATTTTTTTACCGTGATTCTATTTTACATACATGAAAAATTCTTTCAAAAGTCTTTTGTTCAGACTTTTGACTTTAAGCTATATTTTTTGCTAGTTTGTAATATGTACCGTTTTGGCTAGATGCGCGACGAAAAATTAGGTGTTTCACGACTTCTGAGGTATAACAGAGCCTTAAAGAGTTGCAGTAAATGTGCCGAACGTCGATCGAGGCGAGACGTGAGGTCGCGCACTAAGCTCTCTGCAATAGTAATAGTAGCCATTTCGCACTGATATTGTTGATAGCCGTCACGGTGGAATAAGGAAGGAAATTTTTGCTGTAAGCGGAACTTCCTTAACTATTTTGATAACACATGGGATCAAGCTTATTTCGTGGTGACTCATACCTACAAAGAGACGGAAGAATGGAGAAGGTGGAGTTTGTTGTCTGAGGAAAGAAATGAAAGTGACTGTAGTAGGCTTTCACTAATTCACAATATTTATGATGTTTAATTTCATTGATGCTATTATCAGTTTACGCTGAAACCGCAACACATTTACACGATTTATCTATTTATAGCTTTTATATACGTCACAGTGTGTGGTTCCGACAAGTCATGTTCACTAATTTATTCGACATAAATAGACATACACATATGCTATGAAAAGCCAGTGAGACTATATTTATACCGATTATATAAAGTTACAAGTCATACTTACATACATTTGTAGACGCTCACGCGGTCATAGATACGTCTTGTGGGGTGGGCCAAAATATTAAGAACTTTTTATAGGAAACTAGCGGTTGCCTTCTCTAAATTTAATTCTAGGAGCCAAAAATTACATCCCCTATTTTACCTCAGTGTTTATATTGTCACAAGTCGTTGAACATTTACCCCTAAGGTATATTCTTAAATGCTTCTATAGCAACTGCCTACTTCGTAGCTGCTGTGGTCACACCTTACAAACTGTAGCACCTTTCATGTTTTTACTAGTAATGCGAACTTGATATATGCGTGGGTAGATATTAGCTATCACTCATAAAAACAGCACCGCTCCGGCACGGTCTCTGGCTTGTCAATGGGATTGGACCTTGGGTCGATATTTGAACAGCAAGATGCAATAATTGGTAGCCCATCGCCGAACCTCAGAGTGCTACAGTCAATGCCAAAATTTGCCATTATCCACAACACAGGGGCGCGGTCTTAATTGCAACCCGAGTTGGGTTGGTGTGGTTATATGTTCAGATTGTTTATGGTAGGGCATCGGTTAAATTATTATTACTTAAAAATCTTTAAAAACGTAATTTGTGAAGCACTGTGGCTGTGAAATGAATAAACGGCACAATTTTTCACAAAGACTAGATGTTAAATGTTATTGAACAAGGGCTCTCAGTCCAATAAGTGAAAGAAGGCTATAACTAAGAATTTAGATAAATCCAGACCTTAACTGAAGATTCAACCGAGCCATTGAAAAGTTTCGACATCTTTTATACTCGTCATGCCAGTTGAGAAGTTCTTTGTCACTTGAATTCATTTCACAAATGCAGCATTTGGGGAATCCGCTGGTACTAAATTATTCCTTCCAAAGTCAAGAGGTGTGTTAAGTCACGGTCGATCTGCAATTTCTTACTAGAAGCTCCTGATAGAGCTTTATTTTACTGGCAAATAGTTGATGACCACATCTAAAATTGAATATTCATCTAAACTTCGCCTAAACTCAATTCCGTATTCTTCAGAAACTATTCTATAGCTTTTTATTTCATCGAATATGATTTTTGTTGGCTTACCAATCGTTAATATGCAAAGGAATATTTATTAAGTTTGTATAAATTCCTATCATCTTAAATAATACTTTTTTTTTTATGTAATAATAGGCAGCAAACGAGCAGACGGATCGCCTGAAGGTAAGCAATTACCGCCGCCCATAGATACCCGCAACACCACATGAGTCACAAGTGCGTTGCCGCCCCTTGGGGTTGGGAAAAGGGATAGGATAAGGAGTGGGATGAGGGGGAAGGAATAAGGGATAGGGCCTCCGGCACTCTCACTCACCGAACGAAACGCAACAGTTTAGATACTGTTACTTTACGTCGATTTTCTGTGAGAGGGTAGTACTTCCACGGTCGAGCCGGCCCATTCATGCTGAAATCAGCAAGGTTCTACTACCTCGAAAAATATAATATTTTACTTTTAATTTTAATTACATAATTTTTAAATTATTAACCGGCCGAGTACCTAATGACTGGGCCACAGATGTAGTTGTGCCTCTTTATAAAGGAAAAGGCTCGCAACAAGATTGCAAAAACTATAGAGGCATTAGCCTTCTCAGCATCGTTGGCAAATTGTATGCAAAGGTACTTATTGAAAGAGTTATGGAAGTAACCGACAAGAAAATATGGGATGTACAAGCGGGATTCCGAAAGGGTATGGGATGCACGAATCAGGTTTTTTCCTTGCGAAGCATAGCCGAAAAGTTTTTGGCCAAAGGTCAAAAGGTCTATTGCGCATTCGTGGATTTGGAAAAGGCTTACGATAAAGTGGTGAGGAATGAAATGTGGTCGGTGCTGTCAATGAATGGGGTGGACTGCTGACCACTGTAGAGGCTGCTGCCTCATTCGAGCTCTAAAATCCCTTTATGAGGATTCTAGAGCTTGTGTGAGGATAAACGGGGCATACACTGACTGGTTTACCATCGAGAAAGGTGTTAGACAGGGATGAGTAGCGTCGCCGTGGCTGTTTAACCTCTTCATGGACAGTTGTTTGCAAGATTTAAAACATAGTGACTGCGGATTAAGGATGAATGGGTTACTCGTCAAATGCCTCCTTTATGCTGATGATCAGGTAATACTTGCATCTTCAGCGGAGGAGTTGCAGGAGATGGTAGCAATCATGCATGGTGCGTTAGAGAGGAAAGGAATGAAAGTGAATGTAAGAAAAACGAAAGTTATGGTTTTTGAAAAGGAGGAATGCGTTACGGCTTGTAATGTTTTGATCGATGGACAGCGAGTGGAACAAGTACAATGAGTTTGTTTACTTAGGTACGTTGTTTACAAGAGATGGTAAGAATGAAGAAGATATTGAAAGGAGACTTAATACAGGTAATAGTGTTAATGGAACTCTGAAAGCGTTTATGAACAGTCAAAACGTGTCCAAAAAGGCACGTTTGGCTGTACATAGAGGTGTGTTAGTGCCTACCCTTATGTATGGTAGTGAAAGTTGGGTATGGCAGAAGAGATTTGAAAGTAAAATAAATGCTGTAGAAATGAGAGCACTGAGAAGTATGTGTGGTGTGTCTTTGACCGACAGAGTTAAGAATTGTGTGATACGAGAGTGGTGTGGGGTAAAAAAAGATGTAGTGACAAGCATTGAGAAAGGCATGTTAAGATGGTTTGGCACATGGAGAGGATGGATGACGGTAGACTGACAAAGAAGATATATAAGGCAAGTGTGAATGGAACAGGACAAAGAGGAAGACCTAGGCGGACGTTCTCTGACCAGATTGGAGACATCCGGAAAAAAAGACCAGTCAGAAGTACCCTTAACAGAAGAGCATGCATGAGAAACTTGATGGGAGTGAGTGAAGCAAGTGAGGTATGTCAGGATCGTTGCAAATGGCGTTCCGTAGTCTCTGCCTACCCCTCCAGGAAACAGGCGTGAGCCTATGTATGTATGTATGTAATTTTTAATTTTAATTAATATTTTCAATAATTTGTAATATCTTTTAGAGTATAGGTACATAAAGTTAATACGACAAGCCTCTCCGATAAAATAAACTCATACATTGATTGAACAATTTCTTATCTAAAAAAATATTATTTGGCACATTTATTAGACTTGCTCTGTTTACAATTATCTAGGTAACTTAATTAATAAAAAATGTACTGATTTTATTATATTTATAAAATACGCTAATATTGTTCACATAATAAAACATTTACACGCTCTTTAATAGCTACCTGCCAGTAATTACCTTTGAAACTAATGTTAAGTATCGCACATAGCACCGCTAACTGTTTTTAGCTTCGTTATATATCGTCTTTGTGTTCCAACATTTTGTCGTTTCTACTACGCTCCGCCAAGATACGCTTTATACGTTCTTAGCTTAATTGAATGTTTTACTTTTAAAAGCTTTTTTATTACTTCAAAGTTTTAATGGTGTCCACATTTTATGTTTCTGAAGTGTTATTTTTTTGCTTTAACTCAGTTTTAATTATTTAATAACGGTAACCACACATTTGTAAATAACAGATGATTAAAAGATAATGATTTATTTCATGAAACAGATTATGTTCATGTCGAGTGCAGCTCTTTAAGTGCTTAATTTATATGATAATGTTACATTACGTGTGGTTTAACATCATGTGCTCTCAAACTTGTTGTTAATCAAATATTCCATGTATCAAATAGCCTGTAGAATATCGGAATTGAAGGCAATGTATAACAAAGAAACTTTACAATTAGGTTACTGTTATTTAACTTCGAGATATAGGTACGCAAATAAGAGCTCTAAATGTATTGTCCGCGTTCAAGTTTGCTCGAACTAACGTATGAAACGAATTAAGTAAACTGAAGTAATAACATGATAAAATCTCAGCTAGTTCTGAATCTTATCTCGGTGCTCTCTCTGCACTACAAAGACTACGTAGAGACTAATTTTAAGAAACAAGAATGCATACGTTTAACAAAATATTGTTTACACACGTAAGCACTTGTAAGAAAGTATACGGCAAATATGTTAAATCTGTACATTTAACCTTTCATGTATGAAAGGTTGCTTTAATCAGTTACTTAGATGTAAAGCTAGACAGAGACAGAGAGTAGGATCAGTGTATTTAACCTTAGCTAATATTTAATACGCTACTGTTTGATTTGGGTTAATCTTAGTCTAGACAATATGGTTGCTTACGTGTATTTATAGATAAAGCGCGCTCTGTAATCGTCTTCAGCTAACTACTCACCTCAGCTCATAGTAAGTTAGTCCAAGGTTAGGGCTGTTGGACAATTATACAGGTTTCTCTGTAATTGTAACGAGTATTGGATTATAATTGGGATCAATGGCTTTTAGTGCTCCGCGACCCATAAACGGGTCATGTTGTGTACCTATGTAAGAGTCAACCCTCGAGGGACTGAGCATACACAATAGACCTGCGTGCTTGACTGGTATCTAAAAGAATTAACTCACTAGATGTTACCCACACCCGAGACCTTTATTATTCGATGTTGCATGCGTACTTGATTTTCGTCTCTGTCCTTTCTTCGCAAATTATTAAACATTTTGTACGGAGAACTTGTCTTACAAAAGGCTGCTTAGTTTTATTCACTTCTGAGTGTAGCAGTAAAAATCCTATTATTGATACAAATAGTATCTACTTTAAGACGATTTTTATGCTACTTTTAATAGTTATATCAGAACACCACAGGGACACATGAAAAAATCATCAACGAAAGAAAACATATCTCACACGACCGTGCTATTTTACAAAGCTTCTTTTCAGTAGCTCGTTAATTTGCAGCAAAATAAAACAGCTGCATATGCGACGTATTAGTAAATGTGAAGACGCAGAGTGGTTGGGTAAATAAAGAATAAAACAGACAGCGACACATCGTGGCTCGGTCCACACAGCACAATGCGGCACGCTGTGGGACGACACGAGTGTATACGAGCGGTTTCAGATTAGCGTTTTATACGCGCGTTTAAGCTCGTTTTAGGAAGCGCATGTAGGCGCGTATAGGCGCGCCTTTTGACAAACGCGCAACTCGTACGAGCGTTGACGCGCTTCTAAGCTCGTATCTAGTGGCAGCCGTCAGAATCTATGTTGACATTGACAAGACGTCGCTACAGTTTCGAGCGAACACGCCCGTTTACGTGAGTCTGGTTTTTTGAAGCGCGTAATGTAGCGCGCGTGTAAGCGCGTATGCTGAAACGACCGTATACGCGCAGATAAATACGCTAATCTGGAACCGCCCTAAGCCAGTTGGAACTACTGGCGGTGACAGCTACAGGCACACACACTCGTACACACTACATTATTTTGTTTACATTCGTTTAAGTGAGCCAATATTTCCTTTCGAACGTTTCATGAGACTTCCTTAATAATCGTATTGTCACAGAATAGATAGTACTTACGTAGTATTGTGCCCTAAATATGTACATTGAGCTTAATTGAATAATTTATTGGTTAATATTTGACGAATAAGGCACTTATATGCCTAAATAATTTTATGATAGATATTTTGTGAAAAATAATGATCGAATATATTCCAAAATGTATGTAAATTCACCTGCATTTTGTTAACATAAATATATTTAAAAGTAAATGCAGTAATCACTTAATCTATCGTATTTGAATGATTATATCTGCATACATTTCGTCATAAACGAATTGCTTAAACATTTATGCATAATTAAATTGAATTGAATGTATTTTATAGAAAGACATTCATGGCAACATAATTACATTAAAGAAAAGAGAAATACTTAACGTAAGTATTACGAGGATACAACAATTAATTTGAGCGAATGCCAATTATTTGAACATTTATTCTGTAAGCTCTTTTGTAATAAGAATATCTAGCATATCGTTGCAGTATTTTAACGCAGACTTCAGCATAAAAAGGGAAAATATTTTCATTATATTTTTATTTAATGATAAAAACTTGACATATGCGAATAAAATATGAATATAAATGAAATTTTCTTACATGGTGATATTACGTTGGATTTGGACCTTCACAGCAGGCGTCCGTAACTAACGATAATGATCGAATGTCGGTGTAATTATTTTGTAGAGCAGGTGGATGTGTCATTAAGTGTTGTCATCGGCCGTTATCGATATTGTACCTATATGTTACGGACATTTTTTTTTATATTAGAGACTGCGATGCCGCGTACTCTTAGCTGTATTTCATTTGATTAGTTTACCTGAAGGGCGTTATGATAAACGATACGTGTATATAATTACATACACGATATTTAATTACTACTCAGGGTCTAAGTGAAGCTCCTATAATTCATAATTTAGAACCTAATATTCCATCAAATATAATTTGAGACAGTGTTGCTAGTTTCTTAGATAACCGTATTCTAACGGACGAAATCCTAGTTTGTGATTTTAGTCTAGTGCTTTATAGCCTTAGCACGTTTGTAATTACTTAGAATTTGTCTTCGCTTAATTGCGTTTGATCTGTACTATGCAGCTCGATTTTGATTTCAAATCTAGCTTCAGATTTATGTCGGGTAGATTTTACAGCTATTAAACATTGATCCAGAAACTGAGAGCCGTGCTGAGTAGCGACAGAATAACCATTTATTATGATAAATTGGCTCGCCCGATTTCAATCCAATGCAAATTACTGCTTAACTGTGATGACTATAGCTAGTTAAGTTATCATAATTTTGCCCGTAGAAATTGCAACGCTACGGGCAATTAAATCGACCAGTATGTTTATTTTCTAAAATATTGTCACTTCATAGTATAACACAATGTCTGCCTTCTGTCTGTCTATCCATATGATTTAAATGCGGTTTTTTAATAGATAGAATGATTCAAGCGGAAGGTTTATATGTATAATACATATGTATATGGCGGTACGAAGTTCGCCGGGTCAGCTCGTTAAATATAAGCTGTGGCTAATATATTCTCTGACAAATATGTTTATATTAGAAAACGGACAGCTGCTGGTACCAAGGCTTGATTCGGATGTAATAGGGATGGATAGTGATGGAACTAGAACGATGATCATATGTGACTTACGGCCGGTCCCGACCTTTGACTTATCCATGGATTTAGCTCCTAGAGATACAAGCTCCATACAAAACATGTCTTAATATTTACAACATAACCTGCCGTATGGGCTCTATAAATGTCGATTCATGATGTCATAAAAATGTATATGTATTAAATCTGAATTAAAAAGAGATATAGTATTAAACTGGATTCGTAATATACCTACTTACCGTGTGATGGTTATTGGAAGGAAATTGAGCAGATGACGATATAAACTGACTATGGGTAATCTTATTGTTGTCGAAATTACGTGTATAAAGGCACCTTGAGTGCTCTAACGGTATCTATGTAGATGATGATTAAAAATTTAAATTAACTTTCAGTAAATATAAAGATTTATTTCCTCCTAGCTGACCCAGCGAACTTCGTACTGCCATATATTTAAATATTTGCTATATTTTTTTAAATAATTTTTTACTAAAAGCCTTCTCCTGAAAATAACGAACACATAAAATAAAGAATTATTCAATTTGGTGCAGTCGTTCTGAAGTTATGCGAGTACATACATTTCGGCGATTCGTTTTTATTTATATAAATAATATACTTTCTTTAATTTTTCGTATAACGAGTGGCAAATGAAAGTCAAATTTAGTAACTAAAAAAACGTATTATTAAGGGTTATTTGAACATTTTATTAGACAATAATTACTCAACCATTTGATGAATATGTATATTAATTATACGAACAAACCAGTACATTTTAACTTGTTTTACTTTATACTGACGGTGGCGCACAATTCTTCTGTAACGCATTTACTTATAACATTGTATTAGCATATTTTAAGATCTGTAAAACTATCAAAGCATTTTATAATTCCATCTTTTTATCATTTCAAAGATATATTATAACGTTAGCATAATAAATATACGGGCACAATCCTTACACAGGAATATTCTTATTATGCTTGCAATTCTTTTACTACGCAAGGATAAGTAGAAACGTTGATAAATGAAAGGCTCACAATATCTAAAATGTAAGAGAGCTTAAGAAAAATGGTCAATTTAGGTTTACACCAAAATTGACCATTTTTCTTAAGCTCTAATAAGTAATGAAATAGCACAGAGGTACTTGAAATTCTACACACATGTTTCTTGCAACAAAAGTATCCGCTAAGGACAGGCTTTTCAAATTTCCACTTCCAAGAGGTTAAGGGGTTTAACGTTTGTATGAAGAAAATATAGTACGCATGCCAGTCTACGCGATAGCTTTATATTATACCTACTCGTAGAACAGTGTTCCAATAAACTAAAATAATCTGTTATATTTACGCGCTAATATTATTTTAGTCGACACATAATTACGTAGGACCATATTTTCTTGCTAGCAACCACATTTTTAAATATCGATAACAGTGACGACACCGAAGACACAAGATCGGACATAGCTTATCAATCTATATATTTGGTTCAAAATCGAACTTATTTATAGTTAATCACATATATTAAAAACACAAACATCAAGTAATGATTTGGTAGTCACTAAAATCATTTTGCGTAGAGAAAATATGAAATCGATTAAGAAGAAGTGATAATCGATTTAATATTATGATTTCTTTACTGGAAACTTCTGATCTATTACGTTTTGGCTATTTAGATGTGTTTACAACGTCTAAACGTTGTTAACACATCTTTTTAAACATAATTATTGACTAAGTTTCACGGCACACTTCTAGTAATGCCTATAAATCAAAAGGATTATTCAACAACAAATTAATACTTTCCTCGCACGAACGCTTTCCTCATGTTTGATAAGAGACGAGGTACTTTTGACTTGTCAATAAAGTTTTCAGAAGACTCGGAGCTTTGTATTAATTTTACTAGTCGTTTTATATGTGACTGACAATTTAAGGGTGAATATTTAAAACTGTTTAAAATTTACAACCACATGATGTTTTCAGACAACTGACCAATGGTGATTGATTGGCATTTAGTAATTTACACACCTATCGCATTGTGGATACCTATGATAAAAACTTTGCTTGTGTTAGCTTTTAACGATACAGCTAAATGGTTTCTCAAAGAAGACGAACGGCAACTTTTGCCATATTTCTATGTAGAAAAATTATTTATAAATTCCTAAAAAAATCCCTGACTCTATCTGAAACATACTTTATTGGGGATTGTAGCAAGCTTTGAATCTATACCTTATGCTGGCAAGGAACACATCACATTTGTAGATACATATATCGCGCTACTATCATTAAGGAAATAATAATCTACTACATTCGAGAACCTTTTAAATATAAAATAAATAAACTTTTAAAATATAAGGAACGATCTGATATTGTGAGCCTCTCTGTTGAGCGAGTTATAGAGATATCATGTGTTGAGTTCGAGTAGTTCATTGTTATGAGTGTATACAAGCCTCCATGTGCGCCTTTTGAAAGTTTTATAGTAGTTATGGAGGATGCCCTAAGCAAAGTTAATAATTGCCATAAAATGGTTGCTGTTTGTGGTGACTTTAATATTAACATTTTAGAGAAAAGTTCTTTATCAATTAATTTTTTAAATCTTTTTAAATTTTACAATTTAAGTCATACTTTTTTAGAACCAACTAGAGTGACTGCCACAAGTGCTACCTGCATTGATAATATATTTATTAACACTAAACCTTTACATAAATCCTTAATTAATATGCTACACTCTGATCACAGTGGGCAGTTAGTCTGTTGTCCAAGAAAAAGCCCTAAGGCTCAGAGTAAAATTATAAATTATATACCTATAAATGAGAACCGATTGGAACTTTTGAAAAATAATTTAACTATTAAAATGCGTTGGTTGCCTACTCCTGACCGTCCGGATCAGTTATATAATTCATTATTTAAATTGATTAATGGTGAATTTTCTACTGTATTTAAACCCAAAAAAAATAATGTAAGTGACCGTCTGACGTTTAGTGATTGGGCAACTGAAGGCATTCATAAAAGTCGGATTAGGTTATATGAACTTTACAATGAAAAAACTTTTAATAATAGTCCAGCCTCTATTAATTATGTAAAAAAATATTCAAAAACATTCAGACAAGTTTGTTATGCTGCAAACTCAATTTATTTAAATCTGGTGACACACAAACCCCTCAAATTTTCAATCATTTGAATAGAAATAATCTTCTTCACAAGAAACAGTTCGGATTTACGAGGGGTTGTTCAACTACTGACGCAGCAGTTGAGTTACTGAAAAGTATTTTTACGGCTTGGGAGAAGTCGCAAGATGTGTTAGGTATATTTTGCGACTTGTCAAAAGCCTTTGATTGTGTACATCATGATACTCTTATTAGGAAACTATATCACTATGGCAAGAAGAACAAAGCTCTCGATCTCCTGACTTCTTATTTGGGCAACAGAATCCAGAAGGTTGAAGTTAATGGTAAGACATCTCCAGGTTCGGCTTTAAAAATGGGCGTCCCACAGGGCTCAATACTCGGTCCATTTCTATTCTTGATATATATTAACGATTTACCTAATTATGTAAAGAACAATCATGAGATTGTGTTGTTCGCGGATGATACATCTTTGATTTTTAACATTAAAAGACAACAGATTAATTTTGACGAAGTAAACAATGCACTCTCTAAAGTTGTTAATTGGTTTAATGTAAATAATCTATTATTTAATAATAAGAAAACTAAACTTTTAAAATTATCTATGCCTAATGTTAAACAAATGGAAACCAATGTGCAACTTAATGAATCTAGGATTGAGCCCGTCGAGACAACCATGTTTTTAGGTATTATGCTCGACACCAAACTACAATGGGGTCCACATATTGAAAGGCTATCGGGCAAACTCAGTTATGCAGCTTATGCAGTCAAGACAATTAGACGCCTCACAGATTTAGAAACAGCTAGAAAGGTTTATTTCAGTTACTTTCATAGCTTAATGTCGTATGGGATCCTTCTCTGGTTGAATGCTGCAGACCTAAATACAATATTCGTTCTGCAGAAAAGAGCTGTAAGGGGAATTTATAACCTCGGTCCAAGAGTTACTCTAAGAGAAAAATTCAAAGAAATAAACATTTTAACTGTTGTATCACAATATATTTATGAAAATCTGCTATATGTACATAAAAATATTGACAAATTTAGTAAAAAATGTGATATACATTCTGTAAATACAAGACACAGGAATAATCTCGTAGTTCATAGCACTCGTCTTCACAAAATAAGTAGCTGTTTTATGGGGCAATGTATACGCTTTATAACAACCTCCCTTATAATATAAGAAACTTATCTATAAATAAGTTCAAAATTATTGTAAAAGCGAAATTGTGTTCAAAAGCATATTATAAAATATCGGAATATAAAGACGACCAAAACGCTCAGGACTGAGCTGTTCTAATTCGACACACAAAAATAATTGTATGAAATGTTTTTTTTTAATGACGTTTCGTAAGTACTTGCAAAGTTTATACGAAATAAAGAAGTATTTCATTTCATTTCATTTCATTTCAACCTCATTTTTAATGTGCCTACGCTACAAGAATCTTGTGAGTAAGAATGCCCGCTGAGATATTTAGTGGTGGCGTAGCTGTTTTATATTAGATCATGTTATATATACCAACAGCTCTTCATAACTTGCATTTGAATTCTAATGTCATGTTAACAATTGAAGCCTGTCGAATCATGATCTTTTCACAAACTTGTTTCATACCTTCACAAAACATTCAAACATACAGAAGAAAATAAATAATTGTTTGAAATAGAATTAGTTTTTATTATAAGTCAAATCGATTATATCGATTAAGTAACATTTTGTTTAGTCTATTGAAAATTTCTGACAATGGTCACACTGGACTGTCAACTTATGTTCTTGCCTTGAAAAATTACCACGTGGTCGTCTCGTACGTAAGATATCGCCTTTTGAAAAGCATAGTTAAACCAGCTTCGCGAATTGAATTAACTTGTAAATACTTATAATTGCCGCTTTTGACTTCCGGCAAAGTTTGTGACATATTGAACATTGACTTTGGAAAACTGAATTGTGAATCCTGTGAACGTGCATCGTGCCCTCGTACCAACGGAGATGACATCAAGTTGGAAGGAACAGCTAAGTGGATAATTCATTCAATCTATCGTGGCCACCTTAGTTTTGTTTGTTTTTCCCTAACTTAGTTCTAGGCCTGACATCGGTGAAGACACAGGTAATTGTACATTGTTTAATTCTTAGCGCCAAGAAACTTGGTCCATATGTTAGACCTTTGCCCTGGGCTAAGACTGGATGAATTAATCGCTTCCACTGATCTCTGTTAAACCTACCCAATTTTAGCCCGGACTCTAAACATAAATTTTTTGGTGCAGAGCTGTAGTTGAAATTTAGCCGCTGTTGCATTACTGAGTACAAACCTCAGATTGGTATAAGCTTGTATTTTATCACCTTGTAGACAGTATTGTAGTGTTTGTCAGGTCAGTTATTGTCTAAAATACATAATATTTAGTTGTATAAGTTGACCTAGATAATTTGAAACACATTGTCACACATAACCTCAATCAGTAATTGTTTGATTTAAATTGTTGAAATCTAGCATAGATTTGTTGCTGTTACTATTAATGAGTCACTTTGATTGGATACATATCAGTTATATGTATCAATTGATTTAGTTTATTGCATATATTGATATATTAAGTTTGAACCTTACATTGCTAAACCTTGTTATAAATATATAGATAATATTGTTAGGTAACACATATTCTGTGCTTACTTACTATTGTATATCTCAAATAACACAGCCAGTCTGTCTGTTGCAAGTAATTAGTTAATTTATTTGAATATTTAACTTTAATTAACTTATTTGAAGTTTCAACTTTTGATAACTTTGACTTTGTTTTGTGTCAATATATATTGAAACTATTAATTTTGTTGGACAGTAGATACCTGTCACTTGCTTGTACCAGCAGTAAACAGGCTAATACTTTGTTGGTTTCAAAGAATTAAGAAAAATTAAGTTTTGATTGTTAATATTATTTAACGCTTGTCCGGGCTCTTTTGAATTTTGATTATGTCAGCTATCAAGGACTTGCGTGCGGCTGCTGGTGCTATTGCATCAGATTTGCGCTGGTTTGCCTCGGCCAGTGCCTTAGTGAACCGGCCTGATCGCCAGCAGGCCTTACTACAAAGGTACGAGCGGATCGATGATCGCCTGGCAAGTGTGGAACAGCAATTCCGCACTTTCAGCACTTGCTGTCTCGAAGTGTCAGTCATTGATTTCACCGCTGACCAGCGAAATAAGGTCAGCGAAGACTATGCCCAGGTCTTAGACCTGTATGATTCTGTCTCCAATAGTGCGAGACAACTAGTTGCTGATAGGGAAGGGCAACCCGGCCTGAAGCAGGAGCTTCCTAGGTCAGCACCGGGGCTGGTGACTAGGCTACCTACCTTAGACCTCCCCCATTTTGATGGCTGCCTAGGAAGCTACCTGGGCTTCGTTAATTTGTTTGACAGCCTGGTCAATGATAGGGCTGACCTTCGGCCGGCACAAAAATTGGCATATTTGATGTCGGTTCTGGATGGGGAGGCCAAGGGCCTCATCCAGCACTTGCCCGTGTCTGACGAGGCGTACCACACGGCTCGGGACCTCACCCGTAGGTACCATAATAAGCGTGGCCTCGCCGACACGCACATCGAGCAGATTTTGGGTTTACCGACGCTCACCCGGGTCTCTGGGTTGCGCACCCAACTTTTGAACCCGCTTTTGGTGGCCATCAACGCACTTAAGTGCCTTGACCTGCCCGTGGACCAATGGTCCTATCTATTGGTGCACATTGTGCTGAAAAAGCTGCCTGCCGACCTAAAGTCGCGTTTTGAACAGCGCTTTGGTGGGGATAGCGCGACCCATCTGCCCCTCTTTGCTAACCTGGAGAGGTTCCTGGAGGATGAGTGCCGGGTCTTGGACAACTCCGGTGGTGACACGCCGGCTAAGATGCAGCCGCCCAAGGTCAAGGAGCAGGCCCGCGTTCACACCCGAGCCAATGTTGACCGGCGCCCTCCTCGCTTTGCAATCACGCAGAGCCCAGCGGAGTGCTCTTACTGCAAGGTCACGGGGCACAGAACGGCCAGTTGTAGGGCATTCTTGGACCTACATGTCGCCTCTCGTAGGCGCATCGCCAATGCCCGCCGCTTTTGCTTCTCTTGTTTGGGGTCCCACTACCAGCGAGACTGCCCAAATTCTCGCCCCTGTCCTCACTGTGGAGGACAGCATTTGGACATTCTCTGTATGAATGCCAGAGAGGTTGGCCGCTTGTCCAACCAGCCGACGCCGCGCACGGGCGGGTGTTTTGAAGGTGGCAGCCGAGGCTCACCGCCGCGTAGCCGAGAGTCACCTCGCTCAATTGATCGCCACTCGCCCCGCTTGGAGAACCGTAGCGTGCGCACGCCTCCTCTCTCTCGCGCACCTGAATGTACTGTTCAGCGTCACCAGCACCATGACTGCTGCCCCAGGTATTCCCCTCCTTTGGCGGAGCGTCCCCGCCTTGACTCGCACCCACCTCGTTTTGGGCGGGTGCGTCATTACGACCCCCCACAGATGGCGCGCGGATCGAGTCATCGCGCCTTTGCGGACTTCAAGCCGCACCGTCGCTTTGATGTGCCTGGTCCTGGCCAACGGTCGCCGCCCAGGCAACAATAAGTCATTGACTCCTGCCCTATAACGCCAACCTCCCCCATTGAGACCGTTATCCTACCAACGGTTGCTGTTAGGATCTGGGGACCCACGGGGACCTCTGTTGTTGTCCGTGCTATATTGGACACAGGTTCACAAGGTTGCATTGTTTCCACTTATTTGGTAGGGCAGGTTAAATTAGATATGGGCTCTTTTCCGAATTGTATACGGGGAATAGGTGACGTAGCCTCTAATGTTGAAGGGCAAGTTAGGGTTTTGTTTGCCCCTGTTGGATCTTCACACTCGAGGATTAAAACCTCGGCTATTGTGTTGAAGAATATTTTGGGTATGCACCCACAGAAGCAGCTACCTGCTGCTGTGGTGAATTTGACATCGGGATTGGAACTGGCAGACCCCAAATTTGACACACCGGGATAAATGAAATGAAATGAAATGAAATGAAATGGTTTATTTACTGAATATGTGTATACATAATAGATGGTGTAATGTCAGAAGTAGCAACATATTCTGCCGAAATCTCGGCGTGTAAATTTCAATTAAAGGTAGGTAAGTACATACATAGAATCTATAAAATTATTATTCTCGGTAGCAAAACAAATCTATAATCGCTATTACATTAAATTTAAGTCAATTATAACATTAGTCAACACTTATAACTAGCTAATTAAATTCATACATTTTGGATAAATAATTGTACCCATGTCACTGAGTTCCATAACTTAGAAACTCCTCCACAGAATAAAAACACTCGTCTGCAAGCCAATCAAACACTTGTGATTTAAAACATTTCAACGGCTGCTTTTTAATTCTTTCAGGAAGTTTATTAAACACTCTTATAGCCATGCAGTATGCGTTCCGCTTATACAATTCAAGTTTAATTTTCGGCAAACATAACTTGATACAGCCACGCGATGTGGTTTTCCATTCAAATCGGTCTGGATATTGCTGAACAAATATGTATAATTGTCTTATATACAAGCATGGCAAGGACATTATTCGCAGCATTCTGAATAATGGTTTGCAGGAATCTAAGAAATTACTGTGACATATTGCTCTTACGCACTTCTTTTGCACCAAGAATACACGATTTGCCTCTACTGAGTTACCCCAAAGTAGTAGGCCGTAATTTAAAACCGACGAAACGTAACCATGATATGCAGTCAAGGCTGTTTCTCTTAAAGATATATTACTTAGTCGCCGCAGAGCAAATATGAACTTGTTCAACTTTTCACAAACTTTAACAATATGGGCTTTCCAGTTACAATGTTTATCTATGATAAAACCCAGAAATTTTGTGTCTTCAACCTCCTCTATCAGCTGTTCATGAAAATTGATCGTTAGAGGATGCCTGATACTCTTATATGTTTTAAACTGAATTAATTTTGTCTTCTGTATGTTAATATTTAGTTTATTCGTAGTCAACCATTCAATTGTTTGGTGCATAGCATTATTGATGTCATTATGTATATTCTGTTTTACAATCAAAGTAATGTCATCAGCAAACATAATACAATTATAGTCAATTGCAGCTGGTAAATCATTTATGTAAATGAGAAAGAGTAGCGGTCCCAAAATACTACCCTGTGGCACACCGCATTCATTAACACAATATGAGGAATTGGCGGAAACTAATTGTTTAAAGTTATCTACGTAACTGATCTCAACACATTGACTTCTGTTTGAGATATAGCTCTTCAACCATTCGTAAGCCTTGCCCCTAATTCCATATATTTCTAACTTCTTTAAGAGAATGGAATGATCTACTTTGTCGAAGGCTTTCGACATATCAAGAAATATGGCTGCGATTGGGCTCTTTTCATTGATATTTTCTGTTACAATTTTAATAAAATCAAAACCTGCTAAAGTTGTAGAGCTCCCTTTTCGAAATCCGTATTGTTGTTCATTGAGTATATTATATTTATTAAGGAAGTTGTTGATACGGCTAGACATGACCTTTTCAATTATTTTAGACATTATTGGAATCAGTGTGATCGGTCTATAATTGCCCATTAATTTCCTATCACCTTTTTTATATATTGGTTTAACTATTGATGTTTTTAAAGCTTCCGGAAAACAACCACATTCAAAGGACAAATTGATGATATAGCTTAAGGGCTGCGATATATATGCTGCGCACGATTTTATTAGTTGCGTCGATAAGGAGTCATAACCTACAGCCTTACTGTTATTTAAAGACATTATAATCTTAACGATTTCCTTTTCTTCAGTTGGCTTAAGGAATATGCTATTCATATTGTTTATCAAATGTGAAAGATCTGGCTGAAGATTATTATTTGAAGAACTTGAAACATTAGTATTAATAAAGAATGTATTGAAGCATTCCGCTATTTGACTTTAATCCGTGACAGTTGTGTTGTCTATATTAATTGCTTCAATTTTTGTAGGTAAGACTTCGGCATCGACATTCTCTTTTATTAATTTCCATGTAACATTTGTTTTTTGCATTTAAAATTAATTTGTGATTGGACATCGATTGTTCGATCAATCAATCGATTTGTTGATTGGCTCTGATGTCCTAGGTGGAATTTTGATTGGTGGGAAACGGGTCTTGGTGCCAAATGGTTTGACTGCCATCCCGACCATATTTGGATTTGCTTTGATGGGACCTGTACCTAGGGACCCCCTCCACCCGAACTTGATAATTTGTTGGCTATAGGCTCTGCTCTCTTTCTGATGCAGTTCAGAGGTTTTGGGAGATAGAGGAGCCTCCTCAAGCTGCTCGTTTGAATCCAGAACATGAGGAGTGCGAGCTGTTCTTCCAGAACAACACTGGTCGACTCCGTTCTGGTCGGCTCATTACGAGGCTACCTTTTCTGTCTATTCGGCCTCCGCTTGGTGAGTCACGAACTTTAGCCGAAAAGAGATTGTTGGCTATGGAGCGTCGCATGGGCCGTGATCCGGAGCTCAGACAGAAGTACATTGAGTTCATGAGGGAATATGAACAATTGGGACACATGTCTGTGTCAAATTTGGATTGGCGTTCGGTGGAGCACTACTTTCTCCTGCATCATGCGGTATTGAAGCCATCGACTGGCAAGCTGCGCACAGTATTTGATGGTTCTGCGCAGACTTCTACGGGCGTATCCTTGAACCAGTGCTTGCATTCTGGTCCCAAGTTGGTCAAGGACCTTTGTGACGTCATCACCAGCTTCCGACGACATCAGGTTGTCTTTGTGGCCGACATAAAAATGATGTTCAGGCAGACGATTATCCACCCTGATGACCGTCGCTTCCAGCTGATCCTTTGGAGAGAGTCTCCTCGTGATCCCATGGTCGTCTACGAGCTCAATACTACGTACGGGTTAAGGTCAAGCCCCTACTTGGCAATACGTTCTCTTTGGGAGCTCGCAAACCGCGAAGGCTTACGTTTCCCACGAACCTCCGCCATCTTGAAGGACGATAT
Source organism: Euclidia mi (assembly GCA_944739405.2). Classification (NCBI taxonomy): domain Eukaryota; kingdom Metazoa; phylum Arthropoda; class Insecta; order Lepidoptera; family Erebidae; genus Euclidia; species Euclidia mi. The sequence goes on from OX123183.2 coordinate 63,112,197, forward strand.
TTACGTCGATGACATTTGCTCGGGCGCCTCATCAGCGGACGAGGCGATCCTCCTGCGGGACGAATTGATAGGTATTTTGGCCTCCGCTGGTTATGAGTTGCACAAATGGATTTCCAACTCACCAGCGCTTTTGGAAGGCTTGCCAGAGGATCATCAGCAGGATCCACATTTGTTTGAGATTGTTGACAACCCCGCCATGATGGCTGTTCTCGGCGTTCAGTACAGACCAGTCCAAGACATCTTTACGTATAACGTAGACTTGAAATTGCCTTGTTCTTGGACTAAACGTCTCACTGTTGTCTACTGTCGCCAGAACCTTTGATCCGAAGGGTTGGATTTGTCCTATCATATTTTGGGCAAAATGCTTCTTGCAGAAGCTTTGGACAGCAGGATTGACCTGGGACGAACCTCTGCACGGCACTCTTGTTGAGGAATGGACCTCCTTTGTATCCTCACTTCCTGCCGTCAACGAGATCTCCTTTCCTCGTCCCATCCTTCCTCCCGGGAAGTACAAGGCCACCCTTCACGGGTTTTGTGATGCCTCGGAACGTGGTCACGCGGCCGTGGTGTACTAGCGCACAGTTAGTGCCTCAGGTTAGGTGAGGGTTTCCCTGATCATGGCGAAGAGCAAAGTTGCACCCCTTCGGACATCTCTGACCATCCCGAAATTGGAGCTCTCGGGAGCAACCCTACTTGTACGCTTATTAAACCACGTGTCCAGTACTTCGGGTAAAAGCATTTGTATTAATGGGACCTACGCCTGGACAGACAGCCAAATTGTACTTTGTTGGTTGAAGGCGTCTGTCCACACTTTGGAGGTATTTGTCGCTAATCGCGTTTCCCAAATCCAGAAATCCGAAGTCAAGCTTGTTTGAAGACACGTGCCAGGTGAGCTCAACCCCGCTGATTGTGCCTCGCGCGGATGCTTGACGCCTAGCTTGATAGGTCATTCGCTGTGGTGGGGTCCGGAATGGTTGAGTCGACCAGAAATTGATTGGCCTCGAACGCCAGTTTTGAATACTTCTAATTTGCCGGGTCTACGAACACTCGCTCTTGAGAAGGTAGAATGCGCCTTCGACCCCGATTTCTTGTTGAATCACTACAGCTCTCTTGACAAGTTGTTAGGTGTTACTGCTTGGATAAAGCGTTTTGTTTTTAACTTTAGGCACCCACAACAGAAACGACTGACACTGTTTATCTCACCACAGGAACGACAGGAGTCTCTCACCTTTTGGGTTTGTTCTGTGCAATAGGCGCATTTTGAGAAGGAGATTGCTATCCTTAAGTCAAGGAAATCGAAATTGTCGGGAGCAATATCTAAATTGAACCCCTTTTTGGACGATACGGGTCTCTTGCGCGTTGGAGGGCGTCTCAAGAACGCCAACCTCCCTTACGGGTCACGTCACCCCCTGTTGTTACCTAAGGACGGTAATTTGGTACGCTTGTTGGTAACTGACCGTCACCTTAAAAATTCGCATGCTGGTTGTAATACGCTGTTGGCCATTTTGCAACGTGAGTTTTGGATTTTGTCTGCCCGAAGAATTATTCGGAGTGTAGTCTTTCGCTGCATCCCTTGCTATAAGCTCAAGGCTTCTACCATGCAGCCCTTGATGGGAGACTTACCGGCAGATCGCGTAACTGAGAGCAGGACGTTTGACGGTGTAGGCACGGACTTTGCTGGTCCCATTTTGGTGAAAACATCGACACTTCGAAACAGCAAAACTGTTAAGGCATACTTGTGTGTCTTCGTTTGCCTCTCCACAAAGGCCGTACATTTGGAACTGGTCTCCTCGCTTACGACCGAGGCGTTTGTAGCCACATTTGACAGATTTGTATCCCGCAGAGGGCTGCCTTCCTTGATCCGTTCTGACTGCGGTACTAACTTCAAGGGCACCTATTATTATTTGATTGATGTTGCTAATTTCCTTGAAACCAACAAGGCTGATATAGGTGATAGGCTTGCCCGACGTGGGATAAATTGGTTGTTTTCCCCACCAAATTGTCCACACTGGGGTGGTATTTTTGAGGCCGCTGTAAAATCGGCCAAAACACACTTGCGCAGGACAATCGGTGAGTCTGTCCTTACATTTGAGGAACTCGCAAGTGTTTTGTAAGATCGAGGCCGTTTTGCACTCTCGGCCATTGTGCCTGATCTCCTCAGATCCGAATGATTTGGAGGCCCTTACGCCGGGCCATTTTTTGATTGGTCGATATTGATACGAGACCTGGTCGCCTCTCGCGTTTTGAATTGGTACGCCAGATTACTCAGAGCTTTTGGAAACGCTGGAATTTGGAATATTTGCGCATACTCCAGCAACGCGTTAAGTGGACCGACAAGACCGATTCACCCAAGATTGGTGACCTCGTTTTGATCAAGGAGGCTAACCTTCCGCCACTCAGATGGCGCAGGGGGCGCATTCTTCGTTTGGTAACTGGGGCTGATGGAGTTCCCCGATTTGCTGAGGTCTTGGTGGACGGTTCGATTCTGAGGAGAGCGGTTGCAACATTGTCACGTCTACCAACCGATTAGCGGACCGGTAGGCCGGTAGGTGGATGTTTGAAATAGAAATAGCTTTCATTATAAGTCAAATCGATTATATCGATTAAGTAACATTTTGTTTAGTCTATTGAAAATTTCTGACAATGGTCACACTGAACTGTCAACTTCCCTTTCCGGAAAAAGACGCTTTGGGTTTTGGGCTAGCTCCGTTTGTAATATTGTAATCAATTGATCGCCTTTTGAATTAACGCGAATTGAATTAACTTGTAAATACTTACAATTGCCGCTTTTGACTTCCGGCAAAGTTTGTGATAAATTAATGAACATTTGTGAAATATTGAACTTTGTAAAACACGTGTGTGAATTCCTGTTTGGTGCCTGGAGTAGGACTTCGCTGAACTGGAAACTGGTATCTATTCGATTCTCTTGTTATTTTGGCTAAGATTATGAGTTAATCATATAGGTCCACTCAAGAACAGCATCAGTAAGAGTTGGTAAGACATTTTATTAATATTAGGATTATAATTCATCGCTGTGCTACCACAGTAAAGGTGTTTAGATATATTGTCTATCGTGGTCAGGTGGATGTATTACACCTTCCACTGCGCACTTCTGAAAATCCCTACCTGGCTACGGTAATTCTAGACATATTTTCAGAAGGCCATAATATTTGTTTACTATAAAATAGGTTTTATGATTATATGATGTGTTTTTAGACAAAAGGTTTAATATTTTTTTATAACAGTACAATTACAATGCCGACTGCAGTTTTGCTGCATTGGCTAAGTGGTTATCTGGCACACTACTAATACACCGCGTGTTGTGGCTTCGATCCTTACGTATGACAATCAATTGTGTGATTCACACTAGTGAATCACACAATTGATTGTCATACGTACACTTGTACGCACCAGTTGGACACAACTACTAAGTTGTGTCCAACTGGTGCGTACAAGTGTAGTATCTTTTACATACATAGCGTATTCTTATATTAACCCTTTCAGGACCATAAGGATACGGGACTATATATTACGATAAAAACTATACGAAACAGTTAATATATTTTTTTTTTTTTTATAGACGCCTGTATCCCCGAAGGGGTAGGCAGAGGTGTAATATTACACCCACATTTCGCCAGGAATTTTTAGGTCTCACGTAATAGGGGGCGAGCCTATTGCCGTACCGGGCACATTACCAGATTCCGTGCTGCTACTGAGAATTTCCTAACGGAAAAACCCGATAACACTTTGCCCGACCCGGGAATCGAACCCGAGACCTCCCAATCCCACGCGCACATTTATGCCGCGAGACCAACGAGGCAGTCCGAAACAGTTAATAAGGCAACGAATAAACATAATTTTAACTTAAAATATCATAAACTGTTTTGGATTTTTTGGAATTCTTTGGGACACATATGTCCCTATGGTCGTTGGTGGTACCTTTTGTTCTAGTAAATTATATTAAATGTTTTAGAGATTTTATAAATTTTGCAAATTTATTACATAAAAATTGTTTGTTTATCGATAGGTATACAATTTAAAGTAATAAGCTTGTAGTAATTCGGTAGAACCCAGTGAAACATTTCTATTCATTAGTCTAGAAAAGGTGTACTTTGCAACACAATTACTATTTTTTCGGATCTCTATTATACATTGAATAAACTGAAACATCTCTTCCAGAAGTTTGGTTATCAATGGGGTGTGTTGGAAACTGTCTTCGTCTGACAGTTCTGGAGTTCCCAGAACTGATCTGGAAACTCAACCTGATTTTGAAGTAGGATCGTCATGCTGCCTGACAGAGAAGCCGTTTTTCCAACTTGAACTTGTCTGAACTGCAGACTAGTTTTGATTTTATCGTGAAGCCTTGAGTAGACAGTATGCGCAGTATCCACTGAGATATCTAAGAGATCAAAAATTATCGAAGATAGTATTTTATTTTCAATCAGCAATATATTTCATAACACTATGAGATCAACACGTATATAATCTACTCATCCCATATTTTTGTCATATGTGATACAATTTTAGGGCATTTCACTTTTTACGCTGATCCACGTTTGCGTCGTCTTCTAGTGTCTATGTCTAAAGGTTTCAGAAAGTTGATCAATAAGTATATTCCTTTATTTTCCATCAACTTTACGCACGATATGCCCCAAAACTTGTGGTGAACATGTCCCTCTCCTTATGTCAATGCTGTTTTCGGAAGATGTTTCCGATTTGTTCGAACAATTCTATATGCCAAAGTGCTTATACATCAGCATCAACTATTTGAAAATCTGTTCTTCGCAGCCATTATATTTAACATCACAACAATCACGAAAATTATTTTTCCTTACTTCTACTTGAAAACTGGTTTTTGATTACTTTGTGCTCCAGTGATGGGTAAAAGAGTTGTAGACGTCGATGACACAGGTGCCAGACTTATTGATTCCTGAAATTGAACAGGCACATCTTCATATTCATCAACAGAAACATCAGAAACCCCTTTACCCTGTATCAAACTCCTTTGACCTTTTTCGTCAAGGTGTAAATCATCTTCTTCATCACTATTATCATCCATCAAAATTTATAGAAGTACCTACATCATCCTTGAATTCAAATAGCTAAGATAATCTTCCACAATATCAATATAAATGAAGATAATTTACAAAATCATCAGTTGAATAAGTTAACAATTTATTACAAATAGTGCCCCTTCCGGACCACTGGGACACTGGTGTCCCTTTATGTTTATGATGTCTTATAACTATTAAAATATAAATAATGGTTTTATTAATAAATATAATATAAATTTACTTACCAAACAAAGATTATAGCACAACAAAAAACAATATAAAACATTTTGAATTTCCTAAAAACTTTTGAGAAATAGGGCAAGTGCGCGCTTGGCGCACAGTCATAATATTTTTTTTATAGAAAATATATCGTACTAGCTAGGTTACACCGTCAATGAAAAAATATTAATAATATGTTTGATAACAAAAAAAAATCATAATTGGTAATAGGCTTCTTAATTATTAATATATTTCCAAATTATGGGCTAGGGACACATGTCTCTTGGTCGTCAAAGGGATAAGCTTATAAATCTTTTTCTTTATCAACAAAATGTAGTGTATGTTTTATATGGTATTCTGTAATGTAAATAACTTGTTGGTCAATAAATATTATTATTATTCCTTAATACTGGTGAGATGAGATCTATGTAGGTAAAAAAGTGATGAATATGCATGTAGAAGGACGAAAAGGGAGAGGACGGCCAAGGAAAAGATGGATGGACTGTGTGAGGATGGATATGAAAGAGAAAAGGGTAAATGATCGGATGACTGGTGACAGAGAAGTATGGAAGAGAAGGACATACTGCGCCGACCCCAAATAAATTGGGACCAGGGCAAGACAATGATGACTGGTTTATTATACTGTTAATGTCAACGCGTACCTTAAATTTATACTATATGGATGGCATATGATTACAAAATTTTTGCGATTAAGATGTTTACCATCAAGCAATAAAATTCTTGCTAGTACTTTTTGCAGGATGGTCACTAGGTCATCTATGGCTACAAGAATTATATTAATATTAAACTTGTGGCTTTTGAGTCTACCGATTCACCAATTGACTGTTTGTTATATCACACAAAGTATACCTATTACCTATGCCATACTAATTGGTAAAATATATGTTTAATTCTAAGTACTAAGTTGTATAAGTAATGCTCTAATATAGACCTAAATCCTTACTCAATTTATGCTTGTATATCACAAGGGGACAAGTAAAAATCAAGTATTACAAAGAATGTAACTGAACTGCGGATAACAAACGTGCAAAGAATAGTAGTATGAAAGATGGTAGTTACCATTAATTGTTCGTCGACAGTTGTTTTCTGCGATCAATGATAGTGCAAAAGAACGATAGTGCGATGAAGTCTGCATTGACAGAACATTTTTGTGAACACCTCGCAGCAACACTTCGCCAGTCATGTTTTTGGCTCTAGCCTTGTACTGCTCCCTGGTACTACTATCATGCTTACTGCATTAAAAAAATTAATAAATTCTAGAGGATGTCTGCAGCTTAGCTCGCACACATAGTTACACGTGACATATACTTTTTTAATTTAACTTTTTTTCCGATACCGAGGGAATTTCGGTAAATGCCTTCTTAGTATTCCCCTACAATCCCCAAAGAACATATGTACATACCAAAAAGCTTATTGCGTCTAGTAGATTTGGCTATGCGATGTCTGTCAGTCAGTCAGTAAACAAATGATGCACAAGAAATTGTACAGATTCAGGGAAACATCGCGTGCAGTTTGAAACATGTTAGACTATCGCTTGCATTTGAATTACCCAATTGTTCACTCAACAATGTTTATCCGAAGAGGACAACTATATTAATAAATATTTCTATTAATAAAGGCATATTACTTGAAGAGTAATAAATGTGTTATTTACAAGTGTCACGAATGATTCCTTCCGTTGCGTGTCCTTTTTCATAAGCGGATTAGGGAACACGACCGGATGTCGCCCGTGACTTTAGAACTGTGTTATTATTGACCCTAATTACATCAAATGTGACAATACATATAATTATATTAGTGTAACGAATGCTACGTATATCTATTATTAAGATTGAGACACATTAACGTTACTATAGAAGATATGTCGAAACTGCTCTAGAGAGGTATTTATAAAATAAACATGGCTCAGGTTGAGATCTGTACAATGAGCTTAGCTCTTTGCTCGAACTTAACTTTGTAGTGAACACAAAGTCGGTTTATCTAATACTAGAGGATGCCCGCGGTTACACCCGCGTTATTGAAGGCTACTGCTCCGCTCCCGTCGCTCATAGCGCGATGTTATATAGCCTATAGACTTGCTCGATAAATGGGCTATCTAACACTGAAATAATTTTTCAAATCGGACCAGTAGTTTCTGAGATTAGCGCATTCAAGCAAACAAACAAACAAACTCTTCAGCTTTATATATTAGTATATAAGATAGTTTTTATGTTTTATAAAATGGGTTCTATCAACTGTCAATTAATCTTAAAACTTATTCATCTAGTTACAATGCATACCAATAAAACGTAATAATGAAAACTGATGCAAAATAAAAGAATGCATTTGTTTTTATTTCAATTAATAAACGAACAAATTGTTTTTTAGACTCCGGTTACAATCTATGTTGTATAAAATGTTTTTTTATTTTTATGACGAACAAGTATATGCATAAAGCGTAGACGCCTTTTCGTTCGTCTTAGCTAAAGCTTAGCTAAATGTCCGTGTGATAAGACTTATTGCTTATCCAAGTCTCACGTAAGTAAAGCTTGAGCAAAGTCTGAGTACGCTCTATAGATTTAGATCATACTAACTGACATCGCTTCTACTCAAACATCGGATATTGCTGGTTTGGTTTAAACCTACAATATTTATTTAGTCTTGATTGGGGCCAAAGTCATAGAGCATAGATATTTATATAGAGGCGCATTTCTTATGGGCGCTCTGTAGACAAACTTTCTGTAACCCAAATTGCCGCTTGGCGGCGTCGCAGTCGCGCTGTGACAGCTGTCTCTATGAGTGCAAGAGAGACGAACTGACGACACCCGCCAACACGCCATTTGGAATCGGCACACGAAATCCTTAAGAAATGCGCTTCTATTATATCAATCTGTATTCATTGCCCAAGTCTCCTAAATAAATATAGTTTCGATATCATGTCAGTGTCATACTTACGTCACAAAAAGCGTAATCTTCTAAATTTTCTGATTATTGAACGAAGTTGTAACGGGATCGCAAATTGAAACGAGTGTCAAAATATGTGTCAACGACGAACAGTTTATTTCAAATTATACGATAACTAGCCGTTTCCCGCGGTTTCACTCGCGTCCTAGGGGGAACTACCTACTTCGCGTACCCGACAAACCAAAATATCTTAGGGACCCCTATTTTTTCAGAAGCTAGATATAGCCTATGTTACTCGCAGATAATGTAGCTTTCTAATGGTGAAAGAATTTTTAAAATCGTTCCAGTACTTTTTGAGTTTATTCATTACAAACAAAAATACAATTTTTTCCTCTTTATATATATATATATATATATATATATATAGTATAGATGACATTAGGTTATCAGAATACAGCTTCCGAGTCAATTCAAAATATAATATCAATGTCATATAAAAATAGGAGTATTTTCCCCCACATGTTCGCAATTAGGTTTTACAAGCAGTGTTGTCCCATGATTAGTAATTTTAATGGCCATATCCTATAGCTTATTAAACATTTTTACCCCTAAATACGAAGTTTATAGCTACCAGTGTGAACAACTATATTACTTATACAAATAGTAAGGTAACACATTTTTATTTTAAAGTGTCTAAAATACTCAATGTCGAATGTTAAATCAATAGCATTGTCGAATTGAATAGTAGGATACTAAACCATGATTTATTTTCATGTTTACATACTCTTCAAATACGTAGATCGGAGTTTCGTTCAATGGCTGAACATGCATCGAAATTGTCGAATCGCTGCAGCTGAAAAGTCTTCTACACTTTATTTCTTATGGATTTGGCATAAGCCCACTCTAAAAGTTTGAACACGTCTCGGGGAACTATGCAAAAATACAATGTAGGGTTTTATGTTATACCAACTGGTCACAATATTCGCATGAGTATCACGGCAGAGCGATGTAACATTTTATAAATATAGTAATTATTATTTTCCTTTATACATTGGCTTTTCTTGAAAATTCAATCGCGTTATATATTGTTACGAGCTGGGGTTCGTGATAAATTATATACACTATGCCATATCTAGTGTTATTGTGTTATTGAATAAAGTGCACTTTATTCACTAACACAATAACACTAGATACACACACTTAATTTTCACTTCACTAATAAAACACACTATTCACACCACTAGAACAACACTAAACACTTCCGACTTATTTCCTTCGCTTCTTGTTGATCGCTTCGATATTCAATTGTAACTGTGTTGTCTCGCGCGCTCTCGCTCTATTTATACTGGCCGGATAACATCACTAGCGCATTCTAGACTCTTCCACAAAACTGTCGAAATAATCTCGAACAGTCAATACTCGATACAGTAACGCCATCTAGTACAGAGTAGCTGAATTACCTTTAAACCACCGATACATTCAATCTCTTCTAGTACCCCCATTCACCGATAGATGGCGTAACACTGCCCCCCTCTTAAACGTGTTCGTCTCGAACATCGTTGGACCCATAGTAACGAGCCAACCGGTCCACATGAACTACCTTCGGTGCACCTCGCGACCCCTTCTGGATTCGATAGGTAACGTCGTTCATCCTGGTAATTATGCGATATGGCCCGTCCCATCTGGCTTGTAACTTAGTAAGGTCTGCAGGTAAACGGAGTTCTCTACCGAAATTGGCAAAAGCTGGTGTTACTCCTGTAGTTTCGTGGACCGCACTGCGATATGACAGGAGAAATGGTTGGATGTGCTTGTCCCAATCTCTTTGTTTGCTCTCCACGACCTTCGCCAGGTACCTTTCCAGTGATTGGTTAAACCGTTCAACCATGCCATCTGATTGCGGATGATAAGCCGTGGTCCTGGTTTTATGTGCACCCATTACGCGACAAGTCTCCTTGAACACCTCAGATTCGAAGTTCCAGCCTTGATCACTGTGGATTTCCAAGGGCACCCCGAACCGACAAAAGACTTCATGCACCAGCTTATCGGCCACTTCGGTAGCTTCTTGATTTGGGATTTCAAACACTTCAGGCCACTTCGTGAAGTAATCCATCACAACCAAGAAGTATTTCTTTCCGTCCTGGCTCTCAGGAAACGGCCCAGCGACATCCAACGCTATGCGCTCCCATGGAGCTCCCACATTGTACACCTTTAATGCACCTCTGCTTCGAGTATGTGGCCCCTTGACAGCCGCACAACTTGTGCATTTGCGGCACCAATCCTCGACGTCATCCCGACAGTGGAGCCAATAAAACCGCTCCCGGATCTTAGTAAGGGTCTTCTTAACTCCCATGTGACCTCCCGAAGCACCATTGTGATAGAGCTGCAAGACTTCCGGCACCTTAGTTTTGGGCACTACCATTTGCAAATGGCACTGGTTACTGCGAGCGTTTTCCCATTTGCGGCACAGAACTCCATCCTGGACGACCAAGCTTGCCCACTGTGCCCAATAACTCTTGGTGATGGGGCTCATTGCTGCGATATCACTCCATTTGGGCCGAGGCGCATCTGATTTCTTCCATTAAAGAATCGGCTGTACATCCTTGTCATCTTGCTGATCACTCTGCAAAGCTTCTCTCCATTCGTCGCTTAGATCCGTCTTAAACATCCTCACTAGCGCTGCCTGCTTTGCTTCCTGTCGGCTACAGTGCTTGCACTGGTCGGGACACGGCCTACGCGATAGGGCATCTGCGTTACCATGGGACTTGCCGCTGCAATGTTGTATTACAAAATCAAACTCTTGCAGTAGTTCAATCCATCTAGCTACTTTTCCTTCTGGGTCCTTAAATTGAAGTAGCCATTTCAGCGCTGCATGGTCGGTTCACAGGTGGAATTTACGGCCCAACAAGTATTTGTTGAAATGCTGCAACGCCTTTACTACAGCCAAGAGTTCCCGCCTGGTGACGCAGTAGTTTCTTTCGGGGTTGGATAAGGTCTTGCTGAAGTATGCTATAACAACTTCTTGATCACCCTTCTTCTGTGACAGCACGCCGCCAATTCCGGTGTTACTGGCATCTGTGTCAACTATAAATTCATGCTCATTGTCAGGGTAGCCTAGAATAGGTGCAGTACACAGATGTTCCTTAAGCTTCTGGAATGCAACGTCACAGCTCTCATTCCAACAGAACTGCACTCTGTCTTCGTTGAGCTTATGAAGAGGTCGAGCAATGTCAGCAAAGTTCTTCACAAACCGTCGATAGTAGGAGCATAATCCGAGGAATGCTCTGACCTGCGTTATGTTCTCTGGAACTGGCCATTCCTTCACGGCAATGATCTTATCCGGGTCAGTTTGAATACCGTTCTCCGAGACCACATGTCCTAGAAAGTTCACTTGCCGTCTGAATAACGCGCATTTCTTCGGACTCAGCTTCAAATTAGCTCCTCGTATCTTTGACAGCACTTGCTCCAAGTTTCGAAGGTGATCCTGGAAGGTGCGCCCCACGATGATGATGTCATCCAAGTAGACCAGGCAGGTGTCTCCAATCAGTCCCATAAGCACTCGCTCCATCAGTCTCTCAAAAGTAGCCGGAGCGTTGCACAATCCAAAGGGCATGACGTTAAATTGCCACAATCCTTTGCCTGTGGAGAATGCCGTCTTCTCTTTATCTCGAGGATCTATTTCCACCTGCCAGTAGCCACTTTTTAGGTCTAAGGTAGAAAACCACTTCAGCCCCGTCAGCGTATCCAGTGTGTCATCGATCCTTGGCAGCGGGTAGCTGTCCTTCTTCGTGATGTCATTCAATCGGCGGTAGTCTACACAGAAGCGTATGCTGCCATCCTTCTTCTTAACTAGGACAACCGGAGAGCACCACGGGCTGGACGAAGGCTCGATTACGCCTTCGTTCACCATACCGTCGATCATAGCTTCCACTTCACGTTCCCGTGCTACTGACACACGTCTTGGTCGCTGCCCAATCGGTGCTTCACTTCCCGTGTTTATTTTGTGCTGGACTAGTGCTGTCTTCCCTATGTCGGCATCACTGGTCGAGAAAATATCCGCGAACCGGTTCAACATCTTCTGAGCCTCGGTCTTCTCTTCTTCTGACAGGGTACTTTGGCAGTCCTCCAAAAGTGAAGACACGTCGAATCGTGCACCCTGAACCTTGTCGCTGGTAGGTTGCTCTTGACATCTACGCATCCAAGCCGCTCCTTCATAGGTGCCCAATTCCGTCCCTTTCTTGAGCGACACTTACTTGCATTCAGTGCGCGTACTGATGAAACTTTGGTACCCCTTACCAAGGTTCGTGCAATCTTCCACGGGGCCTCTTTCTCTAGGCCTTCGATTAGTACGCAGCGGTTCTCTCGACCAGAATTCCCTGGTAGACAAACTGGTATAACCGTTTCCGACCGCGGGTGAAGAATGACATTCTTCAGGCAGTACACTTTTCCTGAAGTTGCACCTTCCATGAAGACTTCTTCCGAGCCACACTTCAACACTCCCTGGTTAACATCGATCTCGCAGCGATACTTCCGCATGAAGTCTAGGCCCAGGATGCAGTCGTCCACTATATCGGCTACGATGACTTTGTGACGGTAAACTTTGTTGCCTAGCTTCAGATCCACCTCCATTTCACCTCGGACGGTTATGTGCTGACCGGTAGCTGTTCTCAGATTCACACATTCATTGTTCCTGAAGCAGCCCCGAAGAACCCGTCTTGCCAGATGGAAACCGATGACTGTGCGAGAAGCACCCGTGTCCAATGTCAGCTTGCATGGTGTTCTGTTAATTTCACCTTCGATGATCAGGCTGTTCCTGTCGCATGATTGCGAGATCGAGATACTTGGGGCTCTTCCATTACCAGCCAGCACTCGCCCCGCAGTCCTGGCTTCTACTCGTTTCCCTGCTCTCGCTGCCTGGCAGGCACATCAGGCGACCCCTTTGGTGGAGACAGGGTGTCACCAGGCTGCCTACGCTTTGGGCAGCTCAAGCGGATATGGCTTCTTTCTCCGCAGTTGTAGCACCGAAGTGACGACACAACTTCCCTGATGCGGTGACCTCGATCGTCGCGTCGCACTGCTTCCACCTCCAGAGCGTGGGCTAAAGCGTCCTTGAGGTCCTTGAAGTGCCCAAGCCTCACTGCTGCTCTTACCTCCAGGTCCCGGATCCCATCCGTAAACGCCTGTACGAGGTTCCCGTCAATAAGCGCAGGCGACGACTGGTATGCCTTCCTGACCAGCTTTTCCACCTCTAGAGCCCACTGCTGCAGAGTTTCTCCAGTGCGTTGTGTCCTGTCCTTCAGCTGAGCACGATAAACGTGTTCAAGGTGCGCGTCACCGTATCTCGCCTCCAGCGCCTCCAGGAGCTTTTCGTAGGTGTCGTCTTGCCCGAGTGCCTCCAACACTGTCAAGGCCCGGTCGCGAAGGCCCAAGGTTAGGGCGGTTAAGGCCTGTTCTTTGGTCCACCCATTCGATCGCATCACAGCCTCGAACTGGATCTTGTATGCAGACCATGATGACGAGCCATCGAATGGTGGAACCTTAAATCCACGAGGTGAGGGCGCTACAGCCGCTGGTGTCACTTCGAGCCCACGCAACTTCTTCTCCACTTCAGCAACACAGGTCTCGTGGTGGTCGTGTACACGCTTCTCTATAAAGGCGACGCGAGTCTCAAGCTTGTCGTGTACGAGCATCTCTACGTCGCTGATACGGGCCTCGTGCTGCTGAAGTTCCTCCTTGACCGCCTTCAAGTCCTTCCCTACAGCGGCGCTGAGGTCCTTCATAAGCACCACCTGCTCTTCTAGGCGGCGCGCGTGCTCCTCCTTGTCGCGCTGGAGCTGTTCTTCTAGGCGGCGCACGTGCTCCTCTTGACGGCGAGCCTGCTCCTCCTTGTCGCGCTGAAGCTGTTCCTCCAGGCGGCGCGCGTGCTCCTCTTGACGGCGAGCCTGCTCCTCCTTGTCGCGCTGAAGCTGTTCCTCCAGGCGGCGCGCGTGCTCCTCTTGACGGCGAGCCTGCTCCTCCTTGTCGCGCTGTCGCTGTTCTTTCATGCGGCGCGCGTACTCCTGCATGAACGCCATCAGAGCCGCGATGTCGGGCACCGCCATGGAGTGTGCGCTTGCAGGCTCCACTGCAGCCGCGGAGTCGCCTGATCCACCAGACGATGGAGAAGGAACGTCTCCGAAGCGTCTCTGGTCCAGGTCTTGCTGGCGCTGGTTCCTGGTACGCACTCCGTCAGTTTCTTCCTTCGGCATAACCGGCATAATTTATCCCACTTCTGACACCAATTTGTTACGAGCTGGGGTTCGTGATAAATTATATACACTATGCCAGAAAAACTGCACTTTATTCACTAACACAATAACACTAGATACACACACTTAATTTTCACTTCACTAATAAAACACACTATTCACACCACTAGAACAACACTAAACACTTCCGACTTATTTCCTTCGCTTCTTGTCGATCGCTTCGATATTCAATTGTAACTGTGTTGTCTCGCGCGCTCTCGCTCTATTTATACTGGCCGGATAACATCACTAGCGCATTCTAGACTCTTCCACAAAACTGTCGAAATAATCTCGAACAGTCTATACTCGATACAGTAACGCCATCTAGCACAGAGTAGCTGAATTACCTTTAAACCACCGATACATTCAATCTCTTCTAGTGCCCCCATTCACCGATAGATGGCGTAACAATATGATTTATAGTTCTCCAGCCCAAAAACACTTAGACACATATTTTACTTGTGATAAAGAATAAAATGTTTGTGTCACCGCACGTAGGTTAGCGCATTCATATAAATTCTTTAGTTCTAAAATATTATAAAAAGTGCCCTACTTGAGTATTTGTACGGTATTTTAAAATCATTTTTACAAAACAGGCATTTTATCGTTTAGAATGGCGAAGCAATGTCTGACCTGTGCCCAATAAAAGCAGGCGTGCCACAGGGTAGCGTGCTGGGACTAATACTGTAACTTATTTTTAGTGCAGACCTACCCACGTCCAACTCAGTTACCACTGGCACATTCGCCGATGATACCGCAATCTTAGCCACGCATAACGACCCGCCAACAGCCTCACAGATATTACAGGAAGGGCTAAACAGCATATCACATTGGCTCAAGAAGTGGCGCATAAAAGCGAATGAGGCCAAATCTGTAAATGTGACGTTCACACTCAGAAGAGGTTCTTGTCCAGCAGTCACATTAAATAGTAAAGCAATACCTCAGGCTGACCATGTGAAGTACCTTGGACTGCACTTAGACAAAAGACTTACCTGGCAAAAGCATATATTTACAAAAAGAAAGCAACTAGGTATCCAAATAAGAAAGCTTTATTGGCTTATTGGCCGTAAGTCACAACTGTCTCTAGAAAATAAAATACTACTGTACAAGGTAATACTAAAACGTAGATAGGTTTTAGTATTACATTGTACAGTAGTATAGGACATATGGGATCCAACTTTGGGGAACGGCGTCCCATTCAAACATCGAAATATTACACAGGTTTCAAAACAAAATGCTTAGAATGATTACCAATTGCCCTTGGTATGTACCAAACGAGTTCGTACACCGAGACCTAAGAAAACCTACAGTGGAGCAAGAGATACTAAGACACACAAAATCTTATAAGGAACGCATAGCAAACCACCCGAGCACTCTGGCCCAGTCATTAATGGACGATGAACAACAAGCGCGTCGGTTCAAACGGAAAATACCACAAGACTTAGTCCAGACACAGTAGACCTGCTGTTTTAATAAAGCGGATGTGGCACAGGCCGCATACCGAGCACGCCCATACAGCAATAACCAACATACTGCTGAATGTCCCAAAACTGGAGACAGATTGTAGTAAAGTAAGACCAAAAAAAAAAAATATTATAGGTATGCTAGAAGAAGTCTAATCATATATAAAATGAAAGAACATTTGTGGGCTTGAATAACACTTGTGTAATCTATTCAGGATATCAATCACGTGTCGGCGGGTAAATTAGCTAATCACCTTGACCCTGCGACGGTGGCGGTGGCGGCAGCGGCGGCGTGCGGCTTCGGGTGAGGTCGACTACTGACGAGGGAATGTTGCAAGCGATATCGAGGGGGCGTTAAAACGAATTCCGTGTTTCTTAATGTAACCTCGAAATAATGTTACACTGAATATTAAAATTATATGATCGCTGTGACACCTAAACATTATAATTAAATGTTCACTTACTCGTATTTTCTTCGACGTGCCCACCCACTCAAGATGTATCGCCACGATTTCTTTCCCAAAGTAAACTACGATTCCTTTGATACGTATAATTGAGAAATGTGACGGTCGAAAACGTGCTTCACATTCGGCGCTACCAAATTCATTTTGTAGCCGCATTTCGTATATTTGAAAAATATATTCATCACGACGATAATAGCGTCAAAGCCGTCACATAAAAATAAAGTAGATCCTCCGAGATTGTAGTCATCTATAAATACATCTAAACGACGAAGTTAAGGTGATCGTATAGCTATTTACGTGTTTAGTACGCATTCAGTAAAGGAAAAGATCGTGTATCGTAACGGAAACATTTGTGAAGTATCCGTGAACATTGGGGCGTGGGCATGCGGGTCACGTCCACGTAACAACAGGAACGACGCCGAGTACCTAGAGGTTTGTTGTGATATTGCCGCTGGTTTTTTCACAATACCTGACCCCACTAGCTCCGAGAGATTCCCCTAACGTTAGTTTGTTGAGATAGCTGCGCTAACTTTATGTTCTTTTTAATGTTTTACTGGCCAACAACTGTACGTGCCCTTCGGATATCTGTCGCGAACCCTTTTTATCTCTGCGAAATGTTAATTGGAGAGGAACGCTTTCATACAATTATTTGAATAGATGTTTTGCGAAATTTATATCTTCCGTCTTGCTAATGGGATCTGCAGGATTTGTAATTACAATTTTAGGTGTGACAAATATTTATTAGATAGGCAAAAAGGAATGAGTTTAATATAGTACTTTTACGTGGTTAAATATATATTTAGCTAGTGCTACGCAATAATGAGGAGGTATTTTAAACGTGGTCGTTGTAAATAGAATTTGATGTCTACAATACAGTCACTAGTGAAGTAGAATGATTTTTCTAATAGTTGGTTTCCTTATGGTAGCGCTTAGTGCCATCTCATCACATGTGTAGGTTTAGAACTATGTGGTCAGCAAGAGCATCATTTACAGATTGACAAACAACCCTGCCTTATATATTAGGATATGTATAAGCAATTCTCATAGTAAGATAAATTTAAAGTTAAAAAAATTTGAATTATTCGTGAGGCAACTAAGGCAAGTCTTGAACTTACGCCCACGAATAAATTTTTCTATTTTGTAATAAAAACAACCGAATATGTTTATAGATTCTATTATTTTACTTAAATAAACCAGCAGCAATTAATTCCTTTTATTAATTAAAATAAATTAAATTATTTAAATAATCTATTCTTATTATGTTGACGAAATATTGTAGGCAGAAAACATCTCTTCTGTGATGTAAATAGTCTTTGCAAATGCCAATGAACAGCCAGTACCATTAGAGAACTATTGGCTACTCATTGGTAAGATGCCAGGACTGGTTATTGTTGATTGGCTATAATAATAACTAGACACTGTAAGTCATTGGCGCTGCTAGCGCCTGCGTGTTGCGCTTGTACAATTAGACGTCATGCGTTACACAATTTGAACAAAATATTCATAGGGAATGCTCCATCTATCGTTAGAGTATATGTCAATGTCAAAATATGTGTCAACGACGAACTGTTTATTTCAAATTATACGATAATGACATTAGGTTATCAGAATATCGCTTATGAGTCCATTCAAAATATAATATCAATGTCATATAAAAATAGGAGAATTGGTCCCCTGATTGCGACACAAATTTAAAACTCTAATACTAAGAAGATTTTACTTAATTTTAGCGATCACATGAACATTAAGCAGGTTCTAAAATAAATAAAACTACATATTGTTTATAACTAACTTCTACATATTAATCAAATCCCGACTTGAAACAGATCCATGTTGTAATTATTACGAATTGAGTATTGTTAACGGAAGGTGACCTGTTTCAAAAATAGAAAGATATTGCTACCTTTTCTTTATTCAATTATATTTGGCGATAAACATGTAGAAATTATTACATTTATTTGTTTAAAACTTTTAAACTTTCGAGGTCCTATATAAGAATATTTATGTGACGGGCATCAATCGCGTAGTTATATGATAAGATAAGTTAAAATATATTCTATCCACCTCGTCATTTCGACATGGGGTTCACGATACACCAGTAAGTTCATGGGAAGAGTGATATATCTTTCGACTCCTAGTTCCGTTCGTCCTCTAGACTACTTTTTTCCTTGTATGCCCTAGGTATGAAGCTCGGCTTCAAACAATCTGCTTTTGATGTTTCATACTAAATCGTGTCGCTATTCACGACAACATAATATCTATTCTAATGCGGATATGGGTGCAAAGCCATAAAAAAGAATAATGTGTCATCATGCTCAATAAAAATGTGGCAATAACTTACTTATCTGGATGTCGATGTTTAAGCTCACTTCAGAGGTTCCACCTTGATAAAGTCGGTGCCTAGTGAAATTCTTATAAAATTTAAGGCAGTATGCTAAAATGTGTGTAAAATGTGCTTTATGTTGTTTTATGACTCCTTATTATGCCGTAGTATTGCCGAAACTTCTCTAGTATGAGCTAAACAATCTTAAAACTACTTTATAGAAACAAAAAATAAAACATTTGCTTTTGAAATTTTGTCTATGTCGGTGCTTCGAAAACTTTTTCAGTTAGAAATGTTCTCCCCAGACGGCAGAAGTTATACCTTCTTTTATTTAGTTTTCGTTGGTCAGTGACTCACTTGATATGCAAACTCTGGATTCAACATGGATGTATTTTTTAAGCCTATCAAAGGTAATGCAACGGAAGAATATTCAAGACTCTGGCTGAAAGGTGCTTGAGAGTCTCGGAAGAAAACCGAAAGCAACGACATTGCTTCCTCTAGTGGATAATCTTTAAGGGACCTCTGTTGCCTTGTTTCACTCAACCAATTCATACTATCACTCTAACATCTAGAACAATTTATTTATAAACAAGTGTTTTCCAATTGTGTAAAGATAAAGTCCGAGTCACTGTCTCCGATGACAGCAGGATAATTTTAATTTCCACTGTCGCTGAAGTCTAATTTTGGTTTGAAATCCCGATCACACTGCGAGCAGAAAACTTAACCGCCAAGACTGAAAGTGTATTCTTAAGAATTGCTTCAGATAGACATTTGAATTTTCAAGTGGTTACTTTTACTTTGTGCAAAGGGTCAACAGTGGACCAGTCAGTAAGCTCCTTATTTAAGAAAAAATATGAAAATGTGCGAGGGACTGGATGCATTGATTTTTAAAATGAGAACAAGAGCGTACAATTCATATTCTTGGCTGAATCGATTACAAATTCACAAAATAATATTTTTATTACCGATAGCTTCTATCTAGTGAACATTAGATACCTTAGATTGCTACTTCAAAAAAAATGTACAAATTATACTTACAAAGAATCTGTGAAGAATTAATGATAACAGACGCTTGTTTCTCAGAATCTTTATTTAGAGAGCTGGCATGGCAACAAATCAACGTTATTAATAAATAAACATAACAAGAAATCTTTTTCGTTAAGTCTATGGGTGAAAATATAAATGTAAGTAAGCTAAGCCTTTGCAACGTTTGTAAGATATATTTAATAGATAAGAGATGTAACAGTACACAATGTACTTATTTATGAACGATCAAGTACACAAAGAGATGTACAAAGCAAAATTATTGTGCGCGGGTGCTTTCAGAACACCAGTCGATATAAAGGTACGGTCGACGCTTGGAGTTCCGTAACAAATGTGATAACATACGGTGATTTTTGTTTTAATTGTAGTTGTATTTTTATAATAATAGGTCATAAAACATCTTTTTATAATAATAATTATCGTATACGTGTACATAAGACTAAGTAAATTAATAAAGTACAACGCTGATGTAAACGAACAAATATATATGTTTTGTTAATTTATATCGTTTTATTTATTTATTTATAGTCTCACGCCTGTATCCTCGAAGGGGTAGGTAGAGGTGTAATATCACAGCCATATTTCGCCATGAATTTTTAGGTCCCACGTAATAGGGGGCGAGTCTATTGCCGTACCGGGCACATTACCAGACTCCGCGCTGCTACTGAGAATTTCCTTACGGAAAAACCCAATAACACTTTGCCCGACCCGGGAATCGAACCCGAGACCTCCCAATACCACGCGAACATTTATGCCGCGAGACCAACGAGGCAGGCAATTTATATCGTATACATAAATATTGGTGTCAAAATGAAACAAATAAGTACGTTGTTTTATTTCATTTTGACACCAATATTTCATATAAAGCACTTTTTGTATTTCGTTACATTTTCTATCACTACATGTACTTACTATTATATCAGTAATAGAAAGATATTTTATTATTCTTAATATGGCTAAATTACTGATTCTACATTAAGGACTGATGAATTTTCTCCCACACACTGTAAATTAGAAGCTTCATATATGTGTTAGATTTATTACTTAGCTTCAACATAAAGCAATTGTGGTTTAATGGTATTTTTCTTAGTTGTATTGAAACAGGTAATGTTAAAACTTAAGTCTAGTGCCTAATAATAAAATATGCCCAAAACGTTATTGTTACTTATGCTTATATTTAAAACTGTATACCTTCTAGCAGCAAATTAACCTTAACGGGTGCTTCAGAATATTGTTTCAGTTTCGAAAGCGTGAAAAGACAAAACTATCTAAAACACTAGCTTGATATGATGGCTAGTGAATTGCATCACATATGTAAGTGACCTTAACATTTATTAACCTGAATTAGTTTATTACTATTTTCTCCCATTTATGTTTTCGGTTGGGATCCAAGATATTGAACTTTCACATCTGAGACTAAGACGTACTTATCTTTAGAAATTTAAAACGCCACATGCTTGGGGTCGAATCAGCCACTAATTTTATGATAAATACGTATTCTAACACTTATACTAAAATTGAAACGGTACGACGCCGTGGGAAAAAACAGCGAAACGCAGATAGCAAAAAGTTCATCTTTCCGTTATTTTTCTTTTCTTGTCGTAGACTTAGCTAATATTTATTAAGAAAATAATACTGGCTTATGAGATTGATTAGATCTTATCCTCTTGTTGTGAATATTATCTAAAAACATATTCTAAATAAATTATTTTTTGGTATCAAAATGATCAATAAACAGATAAAAAAAATCAGCTATGAAAAGATTTGTTAACGAAGGTATATTTTTTAATTAAATAGTTATCTAGATGTCATAGCACTTTTACTTAACTTAATATTATTCTCAAATAAATAATATTCTAACGTAATTATTTTTTGCCTCAGTGTGCACTACAGCGTTTAATTAAAAGTTAATAAATACTATCATTTATTTATTTTATAATACCTTAAATATTTCAAGCAACTTAAGTATGTCTTAAAATTAAAATAAGTATAAAGAAAAATTAACTAGTTCTTTAAATACTATACAAAGAAATATATACAGAACATACAAATAAATACAGAAAGAAAAGAAAATAATTTAGAGGGCATCATGAAATTCATCCACATCGCCGTTAACTTGAAGCGTTCCCAGAACGCTGGCAGCATTGCCACGTTGTATGGCGATACTGAACTTCTGGACCAAATACAACCCAGCCTTCTGGTCACGCGAGGCGTCGACCAGTCTCTTTGCGAGGTCTCTAAAAAGAGATCTCGCACTTGGACCCCATGGCCCCAACGTTTCGACCCCAAACGGCTCAAATACGTAATCCCCTACTAGGTTTGCGTACTTGCGCCGTTTGAGGGTCTCCGATGATGATGTGATGGCGCGAGGGTATCGACGCACGTTGCGTCCCGTACCAAAGGCCTACCCAACTTCCATGGCAGTAAAGACATACCGTCTGGTCTTTTGCCGTTGTCGCGTACCAGGCCCTGAGGTTCAAGGTGGGCTGGAATGCCAGCGGTGACAAGAGCCCGACGAAGAATGTCATTAAGGTTGCCGTGTCGTGAAATACGACCTGCGCTCCTGCTACACGACAGGCCATGGTGACCAAGGCTGTCGACAGCCTCTCCACAGTGACAGCGATGTGGAGTAACACATGGCGCGCCTAAACGGAGGCAAGAGGCGATGCGGAAGGTCATATCGTCCAGCATGGTACCTATGTTGGACCATGGCAGTGCTTGAAGCCAGAGGCCCGACTCCCACTCTCCCACAGCCAGTAGACAAGCACGCTCTGCAGCATTAGACGATGTGCTAAGAAGGTTTTCTCGTAGTCTGCTGCAAAGCGGTCCATCCCACTTCCTCTGAGAGTATAGGTCTCGGGGTAACTTAGTGCTTGGACAAGCTCTTCTCCAAGCATTCATGGCATCGGTTTTACACGGCACCTCAGAATCGACCAGTGTTGGTTCTAAGATTTTCCTGGTCAATTCTGCAGTGCTGTGGACCGAGGACAGGAATGCTGGTAGGCTAACATCGGAAATTTTATGCTTAGGATGCCTGTAGCCACAATCGGTCATTCAGTGCTATATTCAAAATTTGTATAATTTTATTATATAAGAGTATTTTGTATAATTTTTTCCGTTTCAATGAGTAGGCTCGAATTTTTCCAAAAAGGCAAAGCTCGAATAGCGTGGGTAAATTTAGGCACGAAAAGGCAATACCGAATTATAGTGAAAGCCGAATGAATGTTAATTTTGAGGAGCCTGTCAGAAATTTTACTAAAATTTTGAATTTTTTCATGAATAAACTTCGTCTAAAATCGGGGACCCAAGGAGGCGAATCGAACTTTTTTCAATGTGGGTTAATTTGGGAGTCAGAAATTGAAATTTGGAGAGTATAGAGGATTTGTTTAAATTGTCGTTTATGAAAATTTCACATTTACTTGGATTTAGGTCTAAGCCTATGGATGAAAATTTAGATTTTAAGAAAGCCAGATCTTGATAAACAGACTGTACATCGCCTCCCAGGGTTCCATCATCTAGGTACCAGATATTACATTTTGAATTTAACTGGCTGATGATTGGGTGAATAGCTAAGCTAAAAATGAGTGGTCCAAGAGGGACACCTTGTTGACAGCCAACGGCGGATTCCAAAAGATTTTCCTTGAAGATCAATTTTGAAGGGTTTCTGTAACACTGCCAAAGAAAGTTGTAAATTTTAGGTGTTTCAATTTTAACTTGTGTCAACAAGGTGTCCCGGTTCACTGAGTTAAAGACGTTCTTTAAATCAACCTTCAAGATAACCTCACCCCTATTGCAGCCAAGGTACGTTGACAGGGCATGTAAGGCAGCCTCGCAATCTCCCTTGGATCCAAATCCGAGTTACAGGGGTTGCAATTTATTACCTAAGTTGGTACTATAATAGCGGCAGCATATCTTGGCTGCCATACGCCTGTACGTACACCCCACGGCAATGGGACGAAAGCCACCGTCCCTCTTTCGCAAGGCACCGAGATTGGCGCCGTACAAAATAGGGACGATGTCATCGTTCACACTGCCGGAGAGCATAAGGTTGATTAGAGCCGTTAGCTCCCTCAAAAGCGCGTCCCCAGCAGCTCCGGCGCTCACACACACGAGATCCTTGAGGTGCTGTGGTGTTAAGCCGTCGAGACCGCCAGCAGACCCGCTTTGGAAAGAGCAAACGGTAGCAACCACGTCCTTGGCTGTAACGCTGAGACAATCTGAGTTAGTGTCAGGATGGTCAGGAAAGGAGAGGTTATCTCCTGGCGCTGGATGCTTGCTCTGCAGACTCGCGAGTGTGTCGGCAGAGCAAGGCGCCACCACATCGCTACTAAATAAGAGCCTGGAGGCTCCCCTGATATCACCTTCCCTGAGTTTTGATTCTACGTGATGGTAGATGGGGCTATTGCGATATGGTTTAGGAGGGTGAGGATTGAATTGGAATGTCGAATTAATACAATTTTCTTTAATTTTTGAAGTAAGTGTTTTTTTTTTGTTATCCGGTCCTCCTGTGCATGCAAAATTCTATAGGGAAAGGTGAGTAACTGCTCCCAAGCGGTTATATAATACTCCCAGGTGACAAGACCTATGCAGAGGCTAGATTTTGGGCTACTGAAGGTCTTGCACCACGAGGAATTCGCTTTAACATCGAAATTGAATTTTTTAATTGACTTAAATGTTGCCAAAAGGGAATTTTGGGGGAGACTGTGTTGTTGTCTGTTTGTGTGGACGTATTGGGGCCAGAAAGTACATTCTGGCTTTTATGAATTTTACCAAAATGTACTTTTAGGCCCCGCTCACCTTTAAAGTAACGAGCTTGGGAACAATTCGGGCAGCGCACCAGAGTAGACGAAGTGCAAGGTTGATCTGCACCTATTTCATCATCACCCTTACCACCGTTAAGAGACATAAACTTAAAATATCACTCACTAAAAATAAATACTATCTAAATAACAACGCAAATATCAAAATAACAACACAAAACGCTTGACTGCGACACTGTCTAGTTTTTAGCAGGCCGGCATAGCGTAGCATCAGGCCTGCTGGCGGAGGCTGCACGCTGTTGCTCACGCCAGCCAGCAAAAGATTTTCCTTATTTCTTGCCTTCTCTTGCGCCAATTATTGTTTTATTTGATAAGTTATAGATTTCCGATTTCCGCAAAGAAATTGTGACACCAATCACACTTTTTCTTTTTCATCAATAATAGGTGAAAATTATAAACAATTTTCCGAGTAATTTTCAGAATACATAGAGAATCATATTGTAGCGTTTGATATTGCCAAGCGTCGGACAATTTTTTAATATATTTTATTTAATTTATATTCATTATTTATTTTTCTTCACATGTCAAACTCGACTCATAGTTTGGTTTGAAACCTGCCAAATCCTGCCATCCTGGTTAATAAATAGATTTACTTTATTTGATTTAATTTCATATAATAAGTAGGTATAATGTGTTCTTTTAGCGCAACTCAAAAAGAAAAAAAACCACCAAAAACATTCTGTAAAAAATTTGCCAAGTAAAAAGTAACGAAATCTCTAGACACAGTTGAGCCAAGTCTGAGGATCCTTACTTCAATTTATTTATTATTATATTTAATGTCATGTGACTTGGCCGTT
Source organism: Euclidia mi (assembly GCA_944739405.2). Lineage (NCBI taxonomy): Eukaryota > Metazoa > Arthropoda > Insecta > Lepidoptera > Erebidae > Euclidia > Euclidia mi. Next base: position 63,137,569 of record OX123183.2, read on the forward strand.
GACTTATACCCTGTACGTGTAAAAATGATCACCAGTTGAGTATTTTTTCACGCTCTAGATACTGAAAAAAATAAGATCAACGGTTGAACATTTTTACACGTTAGTGGGTACAAGTCAGCGCCGTCTAGTGATATGTGCTGATACCACTCCAAGTCAAAAATTTCCTATTACATTTTTCCTAGTTTTGATAGCTTTCGTACTTATTACTATTTATTATGTATTATACTACTTATTATGTACGAAATTTCAGCGCTCTAGGTCAATGTGAAGTACCAGTTCTATTTTGATGATCCATGAGTCAGTGTCGAAAATGTGAAACTTTGCTTTCGCTTAGCTTCGGAACTAACTGATCTACCGACTTGAAATTTGGGATTTCAAGTGTGTGATTATAGCTTACTAGATGAAGAAGAAGGTGTTTCGGCGTTCTAATCCCATCCAGAGGTTCTCAAATAGGGGCCTGAAAATGCGGCGAAATGGTTCCAGAAAAGGATGGTACGGCAGTGTTGCTTCGCGCTTGACTTGGCGGGGGCACTACCGTGCCCCCAGATCTTTCTTCTCAGATCAGATCTTGAATAGAGTGCTATTCACATTAAATCATGAAAATGACATAATCTGAGAGATACTACCTATTCTTTACAAAATTACTAGAATTTCACCAAATATTGCAATTGGCATAATCCTTGATTATATTCAGTAGTAAAATTATCGCTGACAGATAATAATTAATCCCAACAGTCTAATTCATAGTACATGACAATGTAACTTGATTTGAATAGGTAACTAACTACATGATGAATTTAGCGATCTAATCAAATTAATTTATATAGTTATGTTTATCTCAAACATTGTTTCATCGAACACTGATTATTCAGCCTAATTAATGAAGTAGGTACATTATTATAATTACATAATGTTTACGCATCAACTGTTTTTGATGACGTAAATAATAATGTGACATGCACATATACTTTCGTCTAAAGAATAAATTATAATTAGGGACGCATAATATTGAAAATATTTTATTTTTAAATCTAGCCTTGATTTTGGTGCAAGAGCGTTGATTATAGTTATTGAGTTCATACCCAAGATTGAAGAAGGATACATTAAATAGCGGCTGAAACTTAACACGAAATAAATAAAAATATCATACAGGCCAGGTAATTTGACATAATAATATACATGATTTATGTGCCATATGTGGTTCACGACGGGCACTCCGGCCACAAAGAACCAAATCGATATACAATCGCTCTTTATCAGTTGTAATCGTCAATCGACCGCCTTGAAAGGGAGCTTGAATATTTAATATCAGTTTCAGCATGTTTACGCCGCTTATACGGAACATTCAGTAAATAAATGACTTTCAGCCTTGACATTTTTTACAGAGGGGAAAGGAGCTCATATGAGAAATATTAAGGTTTAGCGATCGCCACCAGCTGACGCGGGCCACGCGTGACTCAGACGGAAAATGTACCTCCCGTATGACCTCTTTCACCTTGGAAAATGTCATTTATCTGTACATTGCAATAAAGAAATGGTGAGACGTGAACTCCCTTCAGGGATTCTGCGCGTTAAAAAAATACTTGGTAGCGCCATCTACCTTCCTATCTATAACTAACCGCACCAACATCAATCGTTCCACGTACAAGTGTGAGCGATACCATATTTCCGTCTCCCTCTACCCCACTCCCTGGAAGAGGCACTGCCTTTCGCCTGATTCGTCGCCGCGATCGTGGACGCGAGTGACAGTCCAGAACATTCCGCTCGCTGAGAACGCCGACTCGTTCGTATCGCGCCGCATCGCTGAGACTGCCCTACGGAAACGAAGAAGGTTGTATAAGGTAAGTGCCCTCCATCCTTGAAATATCCTATACCCACTCAATCACCCCTTCCCGTAACCATCTCCTAGGCGGCGAAGAACCGCTATCCTCTGTATACAGTCCATTTCCTTCTCCAAGTCGCCTAGAACCCTACGGTTTCGGTGTAACGCCGAACCATTTTTTTGATCCATACGAGTCGGATTTATTTACGTTTTTATACGTTATATCGCTATACCTAGGCAGTTATAGCACCTAGCTATACTCCTAATATATTCACATAACCGTCACATGGTTATTTCCGCCCGCATTAGTAGGTAAACTTTTATGTAGCTACCTACTTATTAAATTATTACTTCTGCAACTATCATAGTTGTCTTATAAATCTCATATTTCAATCAACTTTAATTCCTCGGCTCTAAGGTGTTGCCTACTTAGCCTACTTAGGTAAAATAATAGATACATTAGATATTCTTATTTTGTTTCGGTCTCATTAGCTTATACTTACGTAAGCATGTCACAACAAAAGAAGTCACGCGTGTCGGAAGACAAAGAGATGACAATCTTAGAAGCAAAACGCAATATTCTATTTGAGCGCATTCAAAACATCTATGAACGATTAAAAACCGCATCTATGTCTGACAGTAATAGCGAAGCATTTCTCAGTTATTGTATAACAGTAGATAGTATTCGAACAGATTTTCATAAGTTGTTAGACGATTATAACGCAAGATTACTTTCTATCAATCCTGATGAAAAACCGAACTATCAGGCGTATACCTCATTCGAAGATCTTTATTGTATTATTAAGCGTATACAATCGCAATTGGAGGGTAAATGTTCAGCAGAGCCCGTTGCCCGCAAACCGAGATTACCACCAATCGAGATTATGTCGTTTGACGGAGATATACGAAATTGGCCGTTATTCTATGCGAGTTTTAAGTCTACAGTGCACGATAATGGTTCTCTGACAGATGCTGACAGGTTGTACTATTTAATAGGTAAACTGTCACCGAAGGCCAGGTCCGTATTTGCAGGTGTCACACCCAGTGCTGAGAATTATCAGGTCATATTTCAGTCACTACTTGACAGATATCAGGACACGCGCGTCCTAGCGTCTACGTACTTTGACCAAGCTTTAAATCTCAAATTGTCCGGCAACGCGTCTGTCTCGAATTTCCAGCTGTTTATTGATAACTTCATAACCGCGGTTAATTCTCTTAGGAATTTAAAATTAGAAGGTATTTCCGGCTTTATGTTGCTTCAACTCGCTTTAAAAAAGTTTGACACTGATACAATTCGCGCATTCGAGATGACGGAACGCAATAATAAAATACCTACACTAGATAGTTTTATTTCGTTCATAAAAGATCAGTGTCGAATATTTCATAATACGCAGTCTGGTTCACCTGGCCCGTCTAACACTAACAGCAACAAACAAAGGTTGAATAAATCGCGAAATAGTAATAATAACTCGGTCCCTAATCCACAATCTTACGTAACATGTTCGGAATCTAATAGTAATAATTCACAGAAGTGTCTGTGCAGTAATATAGTGCACGACCACTTATACAAGTGTCCCGCCTTCGATAATTTGCATGCAACCACTCGTTTTAAATGCGTAAAAGATAACAAAGCTTGCATTAACTGCTTAAGCATAAAACATAAAACAAGTAATTGTTCTAGTAAGACAAAGTGTCGATCATGTAATCAAAAACATCATACACTGTTACATTTCGATAAAAATAACCGGTTGTCAAGTCAAGCCGCTAACCTTGACACATTCACGCCGCAAGTGCAGAACACGGTAGCTGCGCCTTCCACGCCTCACAATGAGATACCGTTGTGTACGACATCCATTGCGCGGGCGGCACGCACGCGCGGACGGCCTTCGCACGCTTGTAGTGATCAGAGCAGTGCCAGGCCGCCATGTATGGCGTCTAAGACTGTTCTGTTAGCGACAGCGCAAGTTATCATATATTATGTCAATGGGTCGCCGCACATGGTACGTTGTCTGCTAGATAGCGCATCTCAGACCAATTTAAGAACGTTAGAATTGTTCAAACGCCTCGGATTATGGAATAACTTTAAAAATACGAACTCAATAATCCGAGGGATAGGCGGATCAGAAAAACATTGCAAAGGTTCCGTAGATATTAAAATACATTCGCGTTTTGATAGGGACATTAATTTTAACATTTCTTCGCTTATCGTGGAACGTATTACGGACACGTTGCCAAACGCTAATGTGGACGTGTCGCTCCTCACACATCTCTAGTCATTACCACTAGCGGACTCGGAGTTTGCGAATCCGGCAGACATTGATGTTTTGATCGGAGCCGCAATATTCCCGCACTTGCTACTTACTAAAGTGGTACGTAGTGAGCAAAATAACTTACCGCCCGCTATTGAGACGGTATTTGGGTATGTGATTATGGGTACCGTACCTACATTACATACTTCTCAATACGTTACGTCTTGCTGTTGTTCTGTTCTTCAAGAAAACAATATTGACTCTCTTCTCAAGCGATTTTGGGAGCTTGAAGAGGTTACCGCACCGCCCTCGATGAGCCGTAAAGATCTCGAGTGTGAAGAGCATTTCCGCGCTACCACTGTTCGTGACGACAGTGGCAGATACGTTGTGGCGTTGCCATTCTGTGGTGACCCTTATTCGTTAGGCGACTCGTACGCTGCTGCGCTCAGACGTTTCCATTGTTTGGAACGTAAACTTGATGCATCACCTAAATTACGCAGCGCCTATAATGACGTCATTCGTGACTACATAGATAAAGGTTTTTTGAGTGTAGTTGTAAACAACGAGGGCAACTCTCTGCCCTCATATTATATCCCGCATCACGGCGTAGTTCGCGAAGATAGAACGTCTACTAAACTTCGTGTGGTTTTAGACGCTAGTTGTAAGACTACATCGGGTCAGTCGATTAATGACATTTTGCATGCCGGCCCCAATCTATAGGGTGATTTATTTAACATCATAATAAAGTTTCGTCTTTTCCAAATCGCTCTGTCAGCTGATTGTCGCCAAATGTTTCTCAATATCGGCGTTCGCGAATCTGACCGTAGATTTCAACGGGTCTTTTATCGTTTTGACAAGAAAGAACCTTTATCTGTGTATCAGTTCAATCGTGTTAGTTTTGGACTCAAGTCTAGCCCATATCACGCGTTACGAGTTGTTCGCCAGTTGATCGCTGATGAAGGCGATCACTTTCCCGCCGCAGCGGCTGTTGCCACTTCCGCTTTGTACATGGATGACATTGCCTGTAGTGTCATATCCGCTCCGCTAGCAATTTCGCTTTGTGAAGAGCTTATTCAGCTTTTCAAGCGAGGCCAGTTTGATCTTGTCAAATGGACAAGCAACTCTAAGGAGGTTCTCGCACGCATACCAGATTCTCATAAGGCTTCTCCAGACATTGAGTTTGAGAAGTCTGTACCGCATAAGGTTCTCGGTTTACGCTGGGACAAATCCTGCGATAGTTTTCGGTTTGACGTCTCACCACCAGATGATAAGTGCACCAAACGCACTATGCTGTCCACAGTGGCTCGACTATGGGACATAATGGGTTTTGTGGCTCCCACAATTTTGTACGCCAAGCTCTTGATCAAAGAGCACACAACACCCCCTGACCATATTGTCGCCGCTTGGGCCCAGTTTTGTATTGAGCTTACCGCGCTCAATCAAGTTACTATTCCGCGTCATCGTGGGTTGGTAGACGGATATACCATCAACTTGATAGGTTTCGCTGACGCCAGCGAGCGTGCTTACGGCGGAGTCGTATATCTGCAAGTCCGGATTGGTTCTAACTACTTGGTGCAGTTAGTTTGTGCCAAGTCTAAGGTCTCGCCTATTAAAACCGTTTCAGTTGCGAGACTGGAGTTGTGCGCGGCCCTTCTGCTCTCTCAGTTGCTCCGCAAGGTTCAAGACACAGTTTTGCCTCACTACCCCATTAATAAATTATACGCATTTTCCGACTCCAAAGTAGTGCTCGCTTGGATTCATTCTTCTCCTCATCGCTGGCAGACTTTTGTCGCCAACCGCGTTAGTAAATTGATTGAACTGGTTCCTGCTACTTGTTTCAATCACGTCGCGGGTATTGAGAACCCCGCAGATTGCTTGTCTCGTGGTGTCACTCCACTTAATCCTCTGCATCTTCCATTGTGGCGTCGTGGACCTTCTTGGATCTCCCATGATCCGTCAGAATTGCCCATGCAACCCTTTGACCACAGTGCAGAAGACGAAGATGTACCCGAACGGAAGTCTGTTTCTTATCCCGTGATTGCTGAGGTTGCGGAGTCTCCCATCTATGCACTCGCACTACGCATGTCATCGTGGTCTAAGTTACTCCGCGCCATCGTTTATGTCTATAGGTTTCTTAGGCACCTACCTAATGAGACTTTTGTATCAAGTACTGATATCAAATTCGCAGAATGTAAGTTACTACGAGCTGTACAAGCTGTTCATTTTAGTAACGACATTCAAAATTTAAAAGACAATGTATCTTGTTCTCCCGCTATCCTTAGACTCAAGCCGTTTCTAGATGAACACGGCGTCATACGCGTTGGGGGTCGTCTGTCAAATTCGGATGAACCTTATAACTACAAACATCCTTGTATTCTGCCGCGACATGATCATGTTGTCGACCTTCTTGTTGATTTTTATCACAAGAAGCACCTCCATGCCGGTCCGGAGTTGCTTATGTCCTTACTTAGGCATAAGTATTGGATTTTAGCCGCTCGACGAATAATTCGTCACAGAATACATAAATGTAACGTCTGTTTCAAATTTCGTCGGCGTCCGACTTTCCCTCCCATGGCCGATCTCCCTAGCCAGCGCGTCAACCAGGTTGCTAAAGCGTTTACACACACCGGTTGTGATTACGCAGGACCACTGCAGTATACGCCAGGTCGAGGTGTTAAAAGCCGTAAAGCCTGGCTATGTATTTTTACATGCTTAACGAGGCGCGCTACGCATATTGAAGTTGCGACAGATTTAAGCACGATGTCATTCCTGGCATCCCTTAAACGATTTCTCTCACGGCGCGGCCCTATACAGTGTTTGTACACGGATAACGGCACTTGTTTTGTGGGCGCAAGCTCTTATTTACGCGACCTTTATAAGTTTCTCAGGGAAGAATATCGTACTCGTCTTCAGGAAGAACTTTCCATAAATCATATTGACTGGAAGTTTATTCCACCAGCATCACCGCATTTCGGTGGATGTTGGGAAAGCATGGTCAAAGTAATTAAAACGCATCTCTTCAAGGTTATAGGTCAACAGATCCTCTCTTACGAAGAGCTTTTAACTGTCCTTGCACAAGTCGAGGCACTGATCAACTCGCGTCCGCTTACGGCATTGAGTAGTGACCCTCCAGAACCATCCGCGTTAAGCCCTGCACATTTTCTGAACACAGTGCCATTATCGTCATTTCCGGCTCCTGAAGCAGACTCTTCAAGCTTGCTCCAGATGCATACTCTGCTGGATAAACTCGTGCAGTCGTTCTGGCGGCGCTGGCGTGCGGAATATCTACACCAGCTTCAGGCTAGATCCAAGTGGAATAGTCCTGCATCCCCTATACAGGAGGGTACGTTGGTCGTCATAATACATGATAATGCTCCGCCGCTTTCATGGCCGTTAGCCATCGTAGAGAAATTGCATACTTCCAAGGACGGTACAACTCGCGTTGTTACCGTGAAAACCGCCAAAGGGAGTTACGTGCGCCCTGTTGTACGTCTCTGTCCGCTTCCAACTCAGTGAGATCTAGCCTAAAGTTGGACCTACCTCTTAGTATAAGTATTTAGTTAGTAGTTTTCGCTATTATTGCGTTTGTAGTTTTCGCTAAGGTTAATTTAGATTAATTTTGTCTTAGCCTATTGATGGGTTATGCGGTAGTACACCCAACATAGCTAAGTTCAATTCTATTCCTTTTTTAAAGGCAACCCTTTAGGGCCGGGGGGATATGGTAGCGCCATCTACCTTCCTATCTATAACTAACCGCACCAAGATCAATCGTTCCACGTACAAGTGTGAGCGATACCATATTTCCGTCTCCCTCTACCCCACTCCCTGGAAGAGGCACTGCCTTTCGCCTGATTCGTCGCCGCGATCGTGGACGCGAGTGACAGTCCAGAACATTCCGCTCGCTGAGAACGCCGTCTCGTTCGTATCGCGCCGCATCGCTGAAACTGCCCTACGGAAACGAAGAAGGTTGTATAAGGTAAGTGCCCTCCATCCTTGAAATATCCTATACCCACTCAATCACCCCTTCCCGTAACCATCTCCTAGGCGGCGAAGAACCGCTATCCTCTGTATACAGTCCATTTCCTTCTCCAAGTCGCCTAGAACCCTACGGTTTCGGTGTAACGCCGAACCAATACTACTACAATAATAAGTACAGCGCAAATGTAATTTTCACCACAGCAGCTCAAACATGCCACTTTTGCTGCGAGACAACAGTGAACAAAACGCGATTTTGATTCGAGCGTGAGTAAAAGTAGCTTTTTAATTTTTCAATCTTCAGTGTCACGAATTGACATTGTTCAGCCATAAATTTGAAACATTCGAATTTTACTGTGCTCTGTCTCTTTCACATGCATATAAAAAGTGAGTGAAAAAACAAACCCCTCCGAATTCGAAATTCGATTTTGGAATTCGACCTCAAAGAAAACACCTTCGGAAACGTAAATAAAAAAAATATATTTGTAGTAAGGAAATTACTTTTCTTATATGCTATTGTTTACATGTTTAATTGATTATTGGATTTTAATAAAAATAAGTTTAATTCATAGTATAAAATTGGTATTTAACCAATACATTTTTATTTCGAATTACAACAATGATAAATTTGAAAAATAAACATCAGGGACGCGGTATTAAAACGCGATTTAAAAAAGTAGCGGGAATAAAAATTTCGCTGATGCTGACAGTGATACAGTATAGCGTAACGTGTTAAATTATATTAATATATAAAATGATCTAAAAAGATGAGTAAAACTAGCGATGATGACTGTACTTTAACACCAGTAGAGTTAAATCAACAAAGTGATTAATGCAGAATTTAATCTATTCCTCTTCATTTCTGTCTCCTAAGTAATATGTGTTCTCACTGCTGTGGTGAAAAATTATGTGTGCTACACGAGAGCAAAGTTTTTGTATCTCGTGCTGTTGAGTCCCTCAGTACGCTCAGGATTCTAACTTTGATTCACTCGCTACGCTCGTGAATCAATCATAGCATCCTTCGCTTGCTCGGGACTCAAAATCAGCACTCGAAACAAAAAACAACTTTGCTCTCTTGTTGCACAAATATCTATTTAATTCCCTGTTCGTGCTTCCATGAAATGAACACCATTCGCATAAACACGTTGTTGTACAAAATAATACTATTTAAAGCAGGCTTAACATTCAACCCCACCGTGGGATCTCCACCTTGTCGTGGTGGGGGGGCTTAGTAACCGTGGATTTGATTTTCTCCCACGATGAAGCTAAGCGGGATCCCGGGAGGGGACGCTCCACGTGGGCTTGCGTGAGGCCTGCGTAGGATGCGTCCATAGGTGCGGGTGCGGGGGACAGTTCTGTCTGTCCCTCGCAGCCGGGTGCGGTCGCGGGAGGAGAGGCGTGTCGGTGTTGCGTTGCCGCGCGCCCTATCTCCCGCGACCAAATGCGGGCGCACCATCGTTGCGTCGCGGTGTGGCCGCAGAGGAAGAGGAGATGCGGTGTTGCGTTGCCGTCCTCCCTATCCTCTGCGGCCGCTGGGTGTTTTGGTGACGGAGCCCAACACCTTCATCCGCCGCCAAGGGGGTTTCGTTCGGGGCCCGCCTGACCATCTGGCGGGCCAATACCCGTCGGGGGTTAGCGAGGAATGCTTAGGTGAAACCCTACCCTCCGACACATGGGTACATGAGTAGTCAGTAACAGTCTGACAGTCCTTCCCCCCCAGGGCGAAGGGACTCCATGAGGATTTTCCAAAAAAAAAAAGCTTAACATTCAAAGCAACTCGGGATAAATAACAAGTAAAACATAATTTTCTGTAATAATGCGACAAGGTGAGCATGAAAAAAAAGGATTGAAATCTTTGGAAATTTATAAGTTTCTTCAATATTTTGAGTTATATTGAGTACAATGAACGCTCACGAAGCTAGTAATAAACCAGGCTATAAATAGACCGTGTTCGGGCGTAGGTACCTAGCATCTATTGTGATCAACATTTCATATCTGAAAGTTCAGTCTGTTGTGTGTCGTAAATAAATTGTTAGAATTTATCATGCGAGCAATGGAGGCAGTAAATAATTGAATTATCTATCATTGCCTAATTTTTTATTTCCATTCTACGCTTACGAGAAAAACTCACTGTATGGATATAATTTGTTTGACATGAAACTACTGGGTTTTAATTATGAGGCTCACCTTTGCAATTTTTTATTTAAAGAGGTAGTAGAATAATTTATGTGGCCCTGAAATTGTTGTGGGCCAGTTAAAGAGATGTTTCGGTTATACACACGTTTCAGAAAAATATATGTGGTAGCGCACCTGAGCTCGTTTGTCAAGGCGGTCTCGCGCGGGCGGAGCGGCCGGTGCCTCCAGCAATCTGTTTGTCCAGCTGCCATCTTCCTTCTTTTAACAAGAGCTTTGCTTGATATCCGGAAATTTATTTTTCTCACAATTTGTCGGGACGTACCGCTGCTCACGGCCGCGACGACGATTTATGAAAACATGCTCCTCGTCACAAATGTTCCCCGAAGCACGTTGATAATACTGGCTATCAATTTCGTGAGCTAGAGGCCGCAATCAAAATAATAATGTCGGGACTGTCTACGATACTCGTTCTCACTACAATTACTTTTAAAGTAAGTGACAGGGGATATGTTACAAATATTGATGTTTCATTACTGGCAGAGGGTTAAATAAGATAGCCGTGTCTTTTTGCCAGGATGTTACCATCAATATAAATAAAACTAATTCATAATTAAAAAACATTTTGGTACTTTAATATTTTTTGTACATTGATTGCTGCCTAAATACATTATTGTTGATTAAATTTTGTATTTATTTCTCTTAAATTTATGTGAATACAATAATAATTCACGAACAAGAGAATAACTCGTTAATATTAGGTTTACAATCGTAGCGGTACTGGCGTTTTATAGCAAATGGCCAGAACAGTCGAGAATCAAATAAACTTGAAACATGCAATTCATTGCTTTCCCATAATAGAGTGTTCGTAGCATTTTAGTGGCCACGTCGTCGGTACGTGCAGACAGAGATTGGCCCTCATCAAATCCTCGGATGTCCACGTCTGAAGGCACTTTGACAACTGTATAGTTACAAGTGCAGGCTTTACGATTTCACGAATCATTATCTCATTGTTCCGGGCGAGCTCAAAACACGTCATTCACGGGAATGCTTTGTTCACGAAAATTATGATCGTCCCCTCGGTTATCCTGAACCATTAGTAACATTATGTCCCCGGGTATTAGCTCAGTTATACGCCTGATATCTTGCGAATGATTTAGCCGACAGGCAGCCCACACACGACGTACATACCTCGTCTCACACCTTGGTGAACACATTCATACTGATATGTACCTGCGTTATTTTATTAACGACGCATTACTAACATCCACATATAGTACCTAGTAAGTAGGCACCGCGCACAAGTAGGTATTGATTATTTATTTTCGTTAACCAAATCTTTTCCTTCATAACAACAGACGATGTTTATCAAATGATACGCGTTCACCAAATTACGTTTTATTTGGCCTCGGGCAGGAACAGATTGATGACGGTAGAATCACACAAGTAAGTATGTATAATATATTACTGCAGTAACAGCAATACAAAATTACAAACACACTTACTTTAATTTTCTACGGCGTAAGTAATGGTGATATACTGGCATGTTTAGATAAACTAAACATGCCTCTTAGCAAAAAAAAAATAATGGTACGAGTATGTTTAAACTGTATACTTGTGAGCGTGCATAATTATGGATATTACATAAATAAGATAATTTACAAAGCAATGCTTTTAAAAAGTTTGCGTTCGTCACGTTCTACGTTCTAATTTCACGTTACTAAAGAATATTCAGTAGGATATTACGTTTTAAATGAGTTTTATAAACAAGAGACTCATATTAGATTCCATTGCCCGATAATAAGTAATAAAATTTCTGCCCAAAAGAAATTCTCAAAGACTAGCAACGCTTGACGAGTAATTTTTCTGAGAACCCATTCTGCAAACAATCAAAGTCCTCCTTTATTTGTACAAGCCGTGATAATGAAAGCAAACCGTAGTTATATTTGTTTCTCAATCAAATACCAACAGAGCGATGTATGACGAGGAAACTTTGAACACGGAAAGTTAGCATTTACGCCAAGGGACACGGTCTGAATATAATACCAATTGACTTGTTTGTTTCGTGGTCATGTCCGGCAAAATGTTCTGTTTTTTGTGACCACTGTTAAGTAATAAATTCTGGAAAGTTTAGATTGGTGTTAGCGAAATTTCCAACAATCTATTTTGAAACTTTATTAGGTTGGTAACAAAAAATAACGTGACTGCACACATGGCTTCGCTTGAGTTAATTGAACGAGTAAAAGCTCTGAAATATGTCCTCGGAGCACTTACATTAACATACGCTCTATTTCACATGTTGTATCATTTGTTAGTAGTGGCAGTACTAAGCGAATGTTTGTTTTCATAATGTTGGTAGTAGGTAGCCGGTGAGGCGGCGAGGCGGCGGCGCGGCGGTCATCTGGACGCCACACGAACGGTTGGTAATGCTGCAGTGCATCCATCATTTGGTAATCCCGGCTCTAGCTCACCACCGCTCAAAACGGCTATACACGGGCTTTAAACGATTACTTGCGTAAACGCTCCTTATTCGCGTCCAATGTTCATTAAAACCAATTAAAATTGATAATTAAAAGAATGTAAGCGCATTGTACCGTCTGTAATACTGCTGTAGTACTTCAGCCAAGTGGTATTATTTTTGGGACGATATTATATGAATACTGCAAATTAAAAAACAAAAAGTAATAGTTTTATATTGGCATACTTTTAATATTATTATAACCATACTAGTTATATACAGTTTGCAATTAAATAAAACTATTAATAATGGATATTCTGACCTGTCCCCCTTATTTCGCTTTCTTTCTACTTAAGTTCACAGTTGTATTATGTGTTAAGGATTGCCTACATCATGTCCCCACCGTGTGTGCTCAAAGTAGATTTACCTATCCGAAAAAAGTCGGGTCGAGCCGTTTCGATTTCGATTGAACATCAGACGAGTACATTCAAAGTCCAGTGAGGTTCGTGTAGAATTAAAAACAAGATTGGCTATCAATCGAATAAATCGGACTTTGAATGAACCTCAGACCAACTGTTTGCTCTCAAATATCGATGTTTCTGCTGAATATATCAGCGAACGAACATTATTAGCTCACTGAAATCGGCCATAAATGGATTCCGTTTTATCAAAGCCACAGGCTATCGTAGAGTACTGTACAGTAGAAAGGTATAAAACGGACAGATGTAAAAGTCAACGTAAATAAATCTGGTGTCGCGGGAAACTTTGTAAATTTTCAATTAATGGACACAAAGAACACTCAGACTCGAAAATTTGTGGCATAACCAAAGAGTGTGTTCGTGAGGTCGAAAAATGGAAGTGCGATGGACACTTATGCGACAAAACTGTCCTGCGGCTCATCATAGTTCGTATGCGCACTTCCTACCGAGGTATTATGTAATGTTCTGTACGGGTAGTACTTGTCTGATCAAGCTCGATCATGCTAAAACGAGCAAAACTACTCCTCGTAACCCTATTCACAAACTAAATTAGTGTTTTAATTGAACTCGCGAACAATTCGACGGCACATACGTATGAGTTCGTGAGTAAATAAATGATGGTTTTGCTTTCATGAAGCAGCTGAAATGAAAATATTTGTGGAAGGGACCTTCCTGTTTCATCATTGCAACTTCTTCAAGTACGTTGCTGGTATCATAATTCTACGCATGATTCTATTTCATTTTGATGTAATTCTGTCAGTAACTTGTTGCTTAACTAGGTATATCAGAACAGGTTAACAAAACTTGTTACACACTTGGTAGCGCCATCTACCTTCCTATCTATAACTAATCGCATCAACATCAATCGTTCCACGTACAAGTGCGAGCGATACTGTATTTCCGTCCCTCTCTATCCCACTCCCTGGAAGAGGCACTGCCTTTCGCGGATGAGTCGCTGCGATCGTCGACGCGAGTGACAGTCCAGAACTTTCAAGAACATTCGCGATACGCGTCCGCTATACCGGATCACCGCGCCGCTCCCGCTATAGTTATTACCGATTATATAAACCGCTCGCAAGTGGAAGTGACTGTGTAGTGAAGTGAAAACAAGCAGCTGCATCACGAAACCACTAGGAGACTGCCCTTCGGAAACGAAGAAGATTGCCGTATAAGGTAAGTGCCCTCCATCCTTGGAATATCCTATACCCACTCACAATCACCTCTTCCCGTATCTAATCCTAGGCGGCTAAAAACCCGCTATCCTTTGAATACAGTCCATTCCATTAATCCTTCCCAAGTCGCCTAAAACCTAATCGGTTTCGGTGTATCGCCGAACCAACACTAATACGTCCATATGCGCAGGCGTGCTTAGCTGTTACACTTCAAAAAAATCATAACTTATCGAAGATATGCGATCTGAAGGCAAGAGCTTATTATAGCTTAACAGCGATGTACTTTTTTATCCCTATTTTGTTTTAAAAAAATGTTACGTCTTTATGCGTTTAAGGCATCGAAATATGCGCGCTGACCGTAAGGTCAGCGCACATATTTCGATATTTGTATACGATATACGAACTATATTCTACAGCAGCATTTTCACTTAGTGTTCTGGCCCCCGAATACTAAGTGAAAATACTGCTGTAGATTATAGTATAGAGTTTATTTTGATACAAGCGAGGCAGTTAGCATTAGAAAATATACAATGACAACTTCATGAAAAGAAATATTTCTCTGTCGCAAGAGCCATTATGAACTTGGTAAGAAAAAGCATCTAGACTCAGAAAAATCATTCTGAAATGAAGGTATAATTCGGCGTTGCATGATTTTCTTGTCACTTGGGAGAGATCAAATTCAAATCTTTTTTCCAAAGTATCTAAATCAAGTCTATTTAACAAACGGCCATTAGTTTAAAATTGACTTGGTTATTCTGAACGTCACTTCTCCCTAGTGAGTTGTTAAAGTAGACCGAGGGTTATTGTGGAGAGCGCTGTAATGTGGACGTGTAGTGTGCACTTAGGAAACGCGCTTAAGTTGCTTGGCTTAAACTCAATGTTCCTCAAAATTTACCTTATCTTAATCTTATTCAAAGCAAAAAGCCTTAAACTATGTTTATCTACGTTTTATAGTCGCATTGTGTGTTATACTTTTGGAACTATTGATCTCAAAACGTTAAGATTCTATACAAATACTGGTTCAACCACTGGTCCTCGAGCGAAGTAAAGATAAGTTTCCATTTTTAACAGAATTACGAGTAAAATCAAGACAAAGAGTAACATTAAAACACGCGCTTTTACCTAAGTACAACTTCAATACGGTCACTGTAATTCAAAAGTGAAGCAACTTTTTAAATATGTGTATTTATTTACTGAACGGTGGCCCATGTGAAAAAAGGAGGATTACTTTTTTTACTTTGAGTATTAGTCAATCAAATTCTTAAAAAACGTTAAAATTATTTATTTGTTTATTGAGAAATTAATGTGTTAATGGACTTACAGGCACTTACGGACTCCAATGTAATTCGTGGATTGAGTTGGATTTCATGTTCATCTAGGTTCTGGAAAAGAAGGAGATGGTTTTAGCGATATATGAGATATCCAAATCCTATGTTGCAATTTGTGGTATTTATTTAAATAACAAAATAAATTAATATTAGGATAACACAATTAATTATAACTACTTAAATACCACAACTAAAATTAAATTAAATATTAAAGTACAATCCAAATTAATAAGAAAATGCATATTCAAAGGGCGTCGTGAAAGTCCTCCACATCGCCGTCTATTGGGAATGTGCCCAGAACACTGGCAGCATTGCCACGCTGTATGGCAATGCTAATTTTTTGTGCTAGATACATGCCAGCCTTCTGGTCACGCGAGGCGTCGACAAGTCTCGTCGCAAGCTCTCTATAGAGAGATCTAGCACTTGGACCCCATGACCCCAACGTTTCGACTCCAAACGGCTCAAATACATAATCCCCTACGAGATTTACATATTTGCGCCGTTTCAGAGTCTCCGCTGTGGCAGCAGCAGCGCCCGCAAAACCCGCTGTGCTAGAAAGATGAGATGGCGCAAGGGTATCGACACACGTGTTGCAATTATATAGGTATATTGTTAAAAAGATCCATGAATCGTGTGATGTAAACCAATCTTTTGATGATGGATAAAAAATACTGGAAATAAAACACCACGCTGCTAAGTGTTACATTGCACGATTGGGAAGTACTTACTCGTAACAGAAATAACAGAATAAATCAATGTAAATAAAAATATAAGCAAAAATTTTTAAACACATTTAATGGAATACGTGTTAGAACGTATTCTTTCTAAAACATTCACATTTTAAAATGATTTTAACAGAAATACCTATATCATAGAAAATATCTCCTATTCCTAGCCTTTTTTTATATATTGCTACCTAAACATAGCCAAGCTGTGCTGTCAGTGACTCAGTCTGAATTGCAACATTGTGTAAGAATTTTGTGAGCAAATTTTAAGACAGACCGTCTTCTTTTTTTTAGTTTTAGTGTCTGTTATTTTTTTTTTTTATTTGGTTTACCAACGATTGTTTACACGCTTATATATATTCTATTGATACATGTTACAAAATAGAGATAGAAGTGAGGTAAACACCACTTCCCAATTAAACTATATAAAATGTGTCAGTAATATTTTGTAACGCTGAACATGTAACAATGACATTTAATAATAACTTAACTTAAGATTAATTTGTACATGTTTACGTTAACACGAACTGTTTCAAAGTTTCTTTATATGCAGCCAATTGTGACAGAATGAACCATCATTATTACAAAAAAAAATTAAGACTAAGGCATCATGCAAGGCCTCATTACAAAACAAGGATTTCGGACTACCAGACGACCAGTAAGGATCGGATTTTTAGAAAAAACTTTTTTAGAAGGTCGCTTGTTTCTTTTACAAAATAATTACTTTCCAATCCGTAGGATCATACAAAGAAATTCTGATTCAGTTTCAAGATATAACCCACAAACGTTTACTAAAAAATAAATAATATAAGTAGGTAAGTACATAAAAGCTTGTAATAGATATTACATTTCTCACCATCTCAATGAGACAAACAATCAAAAACAAATTAATATAACGTGAAGAAACTGCGACGCACGCACGGATTGTCAGAAATATATTATATTTATGGGTGTACCTTGAATTCTGTTTATACCAACAGGTTGCTTGTTTAAAATGACGATCAACAACTAATTAGATGGTTTAAAATTAATAAATAAGTTATATCGCCCGCAATAAAGTAAGTTACAGTACACAAAAAGTTATATTTTGAAATCTAAGTTACCTAATATCTATATTTAGATTTGTAAAGTAACAAGTTAGCTATAATAAATTTAAACTTAAATAAACAGTAAACTATTATGTCGTTACTTTCCTTAGTGAAACAGCGAGAATGCCAAAGTTGGTCTGTATATTTCATAACTGGCAACCTGCTCCTTCTCTTTGGGAAATAATAGCTTTAATTGTAGTGTTGCTGTCTTTTTGATGATACAAATTACTCGGGGCGAAAGTGGCAGAAAATAATTACGAAAATTTAAAGAAATTAGCTTCTCAGACTGCATGGAAATCCAAATTGCACGTGCGGGGTGAGGAATCTTAGACGATTAAAAGATTCGCCGCAAGGAAGCCCGCAAGAGAGAATTGTATTTAATTTGCATAATGGCGTCGATAGCACAGAGGCTCGATGTGAGCTTATAGGCGTTATAACAAGTATTAAATCATTCAGTGCAGATTAACCCAAGTGTCACCGTTTTATTTATAAGGTTTTACCATAAAATCTGTTAATTATATTAAATTGTGCTTTAATTTCGGTATTTACTGATAAACTAGTTGTTGCCTGCGGTTCTGTGCGCGTGGTAGTCAGTCAACAAGACAGTACATAGGGTACCTTTTGTTAGCATATTTATTATTTTGATAATAATCTGCACATTATTAAATGAACAAGCATTTTATCATTTTTGCGCATCGTGCGCAAGAAGGACTGTTTGGCATAGTTAAAATTATATAAAAGAGAATAAGGAGTAATCGGTCGGTAAATTCAAACTGGATTTAATTTAAAAAAGTAGTTCACTTTGTTTCAAAATAAGATGTCTGATATTTACGCTTGGGATAAGTAGTAGGTCTAAAGTACATAGGTCCAGAGTCTAGACTATTGTGTGCCTCAATTGAAGGTTACTTGTCTAAAGGATTCAATTACATACCTCAGAGCCACGAGAGCCTACCCGAGACCCCATGATAAGTGGAATGCCTAACAAATTGAGAGTATTTTGTAATAAAAGTACGACGGCCTACATTTACATATTGAGAATATTAACTTTTTTTTTATACGAATCAACTTAAGGAATCTGATTGTTTCTTTCAATTACCCTTATACATTATTCATCCGTCTTTGGACAACTTCACGTCTATATCCGTATTAAGATAGAGATCTGTTGAAAGCGTATCATTGAAATTGTAATCTCGTCATCAGCCATCCCATGCTATCTTTACAAATCGTCTCTGAGCGTGCAATAACGCGAATGTACTTTTTTGAATGAACCTTGTTTGCGACAGCTAATGTTTCTTATTCAACTTAAACCGCGTCTCGAGTGCTTTGTTTTGTAGCTAGTACTTCCACGCCTTCTGTACTTTAAATACCACTCTAGCTGGTTCATATTTATGTTTGGACAATGTTGATGGGACAGATTTTACTTTATCATTAGCAAGAACTGAACAAAACGATATTTGACAGCATTTTAATATGGTATTGTCATATTTTTGGTTTAGTTTAATATTAAATTTATTTAATTAACACTCAAACGATTTAATTCTTACTAGATTGTTTTGTAAACACTCAAATGAATTATGGGCTATACGTGAGCGCTCACCTCACTTCACTCACTAACCACTCTTTTTGAATATTATTAAGAGGGACAACTCGAAGTGGGAGGCGTAAAAGGACCCCACAGTCAGTCTTATAAAAACGCTCAAACTCCGAATTAGCAAGCGGGAATTATTGTAACAGTGTGTGTGTGCTAAAGTAGTGCTGTATAAAAGTGTGCCTGTAATAATTTAAACTAGAGGTCGCCCAGTGGTCGAAATTCAACCATATGTACTTTATTAAAATTTTAAGTTTCTACCTTATTAAGATTGTACTGTCAAAGACTACAATCACAACCTTCGCTGGACAATAAAAATAAAGAAAATTTTTATGAAATTACGGAACGGCTTTTAAATACTTTTCTTGGTTATAAAACTCTAAAACAGATGTTAATATTATAGACTTTTACGTTATAAAAATGTCATTATCTTGCCCTTGCGCAGTATGTCCTTTGCTTCTATACTTCTTGTTATCTAAATTAACAAAGGAGTAAATCTCTTTCATCCATATCCCATCCTCACACAGTCGACTAACGTTTTCCTTGGCCTGATCATCCTTTTCGTGCCTCTACTTTCATATTCACACTGTCTATCCATGTTTTCTGTGGCAACACTCTTGCTATTCGTCCCTCTCCTTTCGACTTCATTTAAGACTGCATAGTTGGTTGACACTGCGCAAGTATTGTGGTTTCGATACCCACACGAGACAACACTTGTGCGATCGATGAATTGTTGTTTCGAGGGTGAGCCCCCGCGACACAGGATTTAGTTTTAGAGCGAAAGTTGTCTTTAAAAGAAATAAAAAAAAATTCACCAAGTGAATATTTTTACCTCCATACAAACAATCTCTTCGCATAACATGTCCTTACCAAGCTAACCGATATTTTCCTTCACTTTTAGTCTATGAGCACCACTTTCAGACTACCTCATATGAAGGGTACAGGGGCAAAACAAGAAATGTCACAAAAACAAAAAGTTGTGCAATCAGCATTTTAACCTAATGGAAGGAAAGAGGAACCCACCACACACCCTCGGATTGACCACCCCAACTATTGCAATAGAAAAAGGTTGACAATACCAAACTCCTCTAAAAGGATAAGGGATATAGGAATGGTATGGGTTCCAGGAAGATACCTGACTTGCAGTATCCCGCTGTATGCGCCGACTATTCCTCGACACGTGTTTCGCCTCTGCACGAGGCATCCTCAGGAGCGATGGGCAACGAGTCGTTGCCCATCGCTCCTGAGGATGCCTCGTGCCGTTCCGCCAAGTAACGCCTGATTCAATCAACTAAATTAGCATTTTAATATTTCAAAGTTAACAAGTTTCTTAGGTATCACTTTAACTTATATCCAACTAATACAAACTTAACTTTACCTTTTAAAGTCTTCATTTTAGGAACAAAAAATAGATTTATGAAAATAAAAAATAATTAAATATTAAAAAAATTAAAATAGTTCTCTTTTGGAACGTACAAAAACTAGGAATGTCCATTGTGTTCCATACAATGAATGTCCAAATTCTCCCCCCGTGGGATCGCCACCTTGTCGTGGTGGGGGGGCTCAGTAACCGTGGGTTTGAGATATACCCATGGTGAAGCTAAGCGGGATCCCGGGAGGGGACGCTCCACGTGGGCTTGAGTGAGGCCTGCGTAGGATGCGTCCAAAGTGCGGTTGCGGGGGACAGTTCTGTCTGTCCCTCGCAATCGGGTGCGGTCGCGGGAGGAGAGGCGTGTCGGTGTTGCGTTGCCGCGCGCCCTTTCTCCCGCGACCAAATGGGGGCGCACCATTGTTGCGTCGCGGTGGGGCCGCGGAGGAAGAGGAGATGCGGAGTTGCGTTGCTGTCCTCCCTATCCTCTGCGGCCGCTGGGTGTTTTGGCGGCGGAGCCCAACACCTTCATCCGCCGCCAAGGGGGTTTCGTTCGGGGCCCGCCTGAGCATCTGGCGGGCCAATACCCGTCGGGGCGTAGTGAGGAATGCTTCAGCGAAACCCTACCCTCCGACACATGGGTACATGAGGAGTATAAAAAAAAAGGAATGTCCAAATTAAATAATTGCTTAATTATTAGACATGGGGATTATCTTTTCAAATCACAGTCAGCACAGCAACAACAAACAAAACAAACATTCTAGATAACCTCAAAGTTGACATAAAATATTTTGACAGCTTGGACATTCCTTCTTACGTCCCGTTACACCATGGACCTTACCTGTTTTATATCTGTACGTCGTTTTGATATTTAAGTGATACATCTGACTATTCTTGTTTTTACGCTTTTTGTATAATGCT
Source organism: Euclidia mi (assembly GCA_944739405.2). Classification (NCBI taxonomy): domain Eukaryota; kingdom Metazoa; phylum Arthropoda; class Insecta; order Lepidoptera; family Erebidae; genus Euclidia; species Euclidia mi. The sequence continues at coordinate 63,158,876 of OX123183.2, forward strand.
ACATTAAAATACGCGAGAAAACGAAAATGTTCCCATCAAAAATTGAATATTGGGTTTTTAGTGACATTCCTGGTTTTGCCCCTGTACCCTTCATATATAATTATAATATATACCTCAAATACACGTACTATCTTACATACTCATTCATTCTAATTCTGTCCATTCTCGTCATTCCACACGTCTATCCTATATTTTTCTACCTATTCCTTCTCCTTTATAACAATATCATTCTCAAGGCAAGGCAGGCGGATAGTAAAAACACATGCCACAACCCTATCGTAGTACAACCATTTGCAAACAGTACTATAAGTAGGTATAAACAAAGTTTAAATTAAGAGAAACACTGAAAAGTCTGAAAACTTACCAATACGATCCGACATTGATACATAAAACTGCTAGATGGCAAAAGTATTATTTTACTCTCATTCACAAATAGCTCAATTAGCTCAATATCATGTGCCTAATAGATTTTCAGCTATAATAAAACACAATCATTAAGATTAAGAAAGCAAAATTTCCCGCGCGCGGCGTTCTGAATGTAAACTCTGCTGTTTTTGCCTACGGCTATCAATAAGCCGATATAGTTTTGTTATTTTACACTTTTCCAGAAACTTATAATAATGATAAAAAAATACCAAACACTTAATACATCAATATTTTATTAATTTATTTTAATCTACACGCCAAGATAAATTATATTATTCATACAAAATCTATTAGGCAGAATAGAACAAACCTTGATCAAAAAAGTATTGTTTTCCTTTTTTATTCTCCTTTATATTGTACTGTATATTAATAATTAATTTAATTGTATTAGTGTATAATTTTAATTACTTAAAATTGTTTTATTCTATAATGAATTTAATACTGTAAAATGCTTTCATAAAAAAAAAGTATACACATTTTATAATTAAACTATTTTCAGTTTGCCAGTCCAAAGGTCTGTATCAATATTATTGTGGTAAAAAGGGATAACAATTTTTGCTTCACGTATTTATACTTAGATTAAAATTAAAATTAACGGACTATTCATAATACAGGTATGTATATTTAACGTATAAATAAAGAATGCCAAGATAAATATATTGCAAAAAAATACAAAATCTCTTAGGCAGAATAGGACAAACCTTGAACAAAACAGTATATACATGTATTATTAACCTCTTTTCAGTTTAAAAGTCTGTGGGTCCATAACCGTGAATTAAATTCAATTCAATTCAATCTTTATTGGCATAATTATTTGGGTAGGCTTAATAACTAAAGTAACAATTATGGATCCTGTCGGGCACAGCAATTTTTGGAAGAGAGGAAGAGCGCTATTTTTATATACCTAATGTCAATAATGTGTTTAGGTAGGTATACTTATAATAATATAGTTTATTTATCTTAGTCAGAAAACCTAACTAGTTGATTAGAAGAAGGAATTAAAATTATTAACATGCTAGAATTTTGAACTAATTTATCTATCGTTAATTTTATTATGTATTAAGTGCAGTTTGTCTTTGTTAGTGTATTGGTACAAATGATAAAATGATTATTTATTATTTTATGATTCTACAATTATTAATATTATTATCACTGTATTTTATTATATTTTTTAATAGAAGATATTATTCAATTGAAGTTTTATATAAAGAATTAAAAAGTAATATTGCATACGTATACGATGTTATGCATGTGTGGTTGCGAAATCTAAGAGTGCGTGTACACGGCGCATGTAGCTTGAGCATGTTGAGGCACTTGCGCGGGTTACATGCACCGTAAACATATCGTTTAAAACAATGTACGGGTCCAGCGACTCGAGCATGTACCAATGCGAGCCACCCGCGCAAGTAACTCGCGTGCTCTGCGGCGCGCGCGGGTCACTCGCGCATGTTATTTGTTAAAATTACATTTTTAACATATGATTTAAAAGAATTTTCGTTCATCGAGTTATTTTGACGCGATTCAAGTCATAAAGCTACCGCGCGAATAGCATGCACATATACCTAGCTCTTAACCACGAACAAATAACTTGTACACACAGCTTGCGCAAGTAGCCCGCGTCTTTACTTGCTCCAGTTATTTGCACCATGTACAAGTACAAGCGAGTAACTTGAACAAGTAGCTTGCGCATATTACTCACGCGTGTAACCCGAACCTTGACTTGCTCCAGCTACATGCACCGTGTAGAAGCACCCTAAGGTAGTAGTGGTATCGTTTATTTTCATTAGAATATATATTTCTAATGCCTATTTAATAAAAATATTAGCATTCTGCACACCTTCTACATGTAAGCAATAAGTGTGCCAAATTTCATAATCCTCCGTTCGCGCATTTCTTGTAAAAACGGATCACAAAATTTCGCTTCACGTATTAATATATAGATAAACGTTGATTGGTTTATGCTGGACGGTGTGTTTTTTTTAAAGTATTTATGTATTTATTACTAGCATCGAAAATAAGAAAATCGAAATGCTTTTATCAGCCGAGCCCGATTTTGATTGCGAAATAAATATGTTCTGCGCAACAGATTGTATATTTCTCAGAAAATACAAATATATTTTTCATACATATCAACGTATCAATATAGGCTGAGTAGCTCCAAGCTTTATTATTTGTTATTATTATGCTAACTGGAATTGATATATCAATAAAGAGTCTGAAAACTTCAGAGTAGCATTGGAGATGTTTTCTTATATCTTAACAGATACAAACAAATATCTTCGGTGTTGCAGGAAAATTATTTATAACCAGCTGACGCGCTCGTATCAAAATTTAGTTAAACTAGAGTTTGCCTGGTGGTCAAAATTCGACCATAATTTATTTAAATGTTAAGTTTCTACATTATTAAGGTTTCATTGTCAAAGATTCTATTATCACAGACCTTCCCGCACAATGAATATTTTATGAAATTACTGGAACGAATTTATGAAATTAAAATTAAACTCTAAAACAATGTTCTATAGACTAAAAAATAAAACTATATAACTCCGTTCGCGCATTTGTCGTCAAAAGGGATCACAAAATTTTGCTTCACGTATTTATATATAGATAAAGCAGTCAAGAACAAATCCGTTGTGGTTCTCGCCTCTCAAAATAATTTCCAAGGAACACAATGAAATATTACTTATTTCAGAACAGTATTTTAGATATATAAGGTTTCTGATCACAATACTTGTTCTAATTACTACTGTTCCCAGAGCCTCAGTCATTTACCAGCGGTAACTTACGAGAAATAGGCCAAATGAACCAAGAATACCAAGGCGCGGGCCCAAATGAACTATGACCGTGTGGGACCTAGATACTCCTCTTCTTCATGGACTCAGTTTCATTCCCGCGAATACTGGAGTCCAAGAAATATTGATTAGAGTTAAAATTGGAAATCTATCGACAATATCGATATGGTGCAACAGAACATGAATTTTAGCGTTTTCAAAAAAAAACGTTTGTAAAAATTGACGCCAAAAAGTTGAACGGGCAATGAATCACAATCAGTCGCACTCATATTCAATGAAAACTAGCAACTGTAATGAAATTGGGTTTTATCTCGATATCAAAGTCAACAAAATCAAATACATGTTTGCATAATATGCCTGGAGTGTGTGACCTTATAAATCTATTTCTACAGTATTTTTACCATTACGTTGGTCCATATATGAATATAGGTAGAGCTAATTCCAACCGCTATCACCCAAGTAATGAAGACGGTTAACCCTAGGGTAACTCGTTAGACAATTTCAGGCGGTGATTGTGGCCAGTTACGGCTGTAACAGGTGTTCATGTGACAACTAGAATAGCGAACTAAGTCTGTCCGAGCCACTCATTCAGAGGATATTTAAGGCTTCATATTTATGCTGGAACACGTGGCCTAGTGTGGACTTGTTTTATTGCAATATTTTTGCAATTTTCAACATTTTACAACAATTATAGTGCACTAGCTACGTGGGGTCTGTTATCAGGATAAAGGTACCATGCGCTATTCTGATGTTTAAGGTAAATTACTGCAACGTCTCATTAAAATCCCCTAAGTTGTTTGTGCGAGAAAGATTAACAAACATCCATCCTCAGAAACAGTAAGAAGATTTAAGGCTAGGGCAGATTGAGTAAAAAAAATTGTTTGTTTATTCACTATTTTACGCTTTTATAACTTAAATTAGCATCCGATACAATTTTTTAAACTTATTGCTTGCGCATGCGTAGGCTGCACACGTTCACCGCCTACTGCAAACTAATTGAACCTTACCTATATATAACCTTTGCTACTTTGTTAACTTTTTATTTTTACTAGCAGCAGAAACCACCTGCTTTTTATATTTATTTTAAATATATGGATTCACGTCAGTTGTATAATGCGTGGGAATCGAATATATCATACTAGACTTAAGTCACGGCTCCGCCTGCGTGAGAGACTGTTAACACAACATGTTTTGCCCAACGATGTTACAAGTAAATTAGAAGTAGATACGTTATAGGCGTACCAAAAGCAGGACGCTAAACAATAAGCCAGTTGGCAAGCCAGACATATGTGTGTGTGCCGTCGCGAGCCGACGTCATAGTGAAACTGACACATCTTGTCAACCGAAATTAAAATAAAATATGGAGTTATCGATGTGTACGTTAGTGTACCGTTTCTACGGATTGATTACTCCGTAGGTAACGTATCTATGACTTTTCTAATATCATTGGTTTTGCCGCGGTAAAAATAGAGACGGTGTATGTCAACTTTCAGCCTCCTAGCTACCCCTTCACCCAAAAATCACAGTGTAACATACTCCGTTGCGAGATGCAAGAAGTATATACAAACACACTTTATTATTGACTTGATTTATAATCTAAGTATGGATGATAGTTATAATGTGCTTCTACACAGTTTATTTTATTTCATTCATGAATTGAATACCTAAGGCAATGTAGGTACGGCTAGTATTAAAGTGTATATATTATATTATTAGCTGTGCATAAAACACTAAAGTAATCGTTCTTACACTAAAATTATCTATGTCTTTCATCAAAGTTGTGAGTTTTGACTGAACGTCGTCGTTCTTTTGCGCGGGAGAAAGTTTCCTGTTTGACTCGGTGGTCTAGTTTGTAATTATACGATTAAATTATATTTGAGATGCAGTGCGTCTAGTTCACGCAATTTCCGAATCGGCTTTTGGCCAAGAGGGGTGGGTCTACATGCCAACAACCCAGAGGCCCTGGGTCTCTAAGTTCGGGCCTGTTCCCGCTCCGGAACATGAGGCACGCTGAAGAACGATTGTGACTTTCTTTGTGGCGTTATGGCGTACTCACTAACACCTCGGCGTTCCTCTATGATCCCATTATATACGGTGGGTCACGCAAAACTACACGATAGTAAGACATATACCGTGTCTTTTCTTTTCTAAATCGGTTCAATTCATAAATACGTATAAACGTAGAAGCCTTATGTACCCAATATTTAACGTCTTAAGTATACGAAGTGTAAAGGATGCAACATTTTTACATTTCATATGATTTAAAATGGCTCCTTGACATTGTGTGTCGCTTAGAGAGTTAAGCTGATGCTTTACTTCATGCGAGGCACCGTGAGGTCAGTAAATGTAACTTGAGCTAAGGATTTATAAGATATACTTTGTAACTTTAAATCGTTCACGGATCTTTTATGTTTGTCTATAACTGGGATTTATGGATTCTACTCGTACATCTCACTCAGTCGACAACTTCGTGATTGCGTAAATTTTGAACTCAATATGACTGTGACTGAGGTAATCATTTCCATTTATATTTTTAAGCCTTACTTTACCTGTGTCGTGAGATAGCAATGAGTGAAACATAATGCGATGCGACATTAAGGCCAACCTCACATTGGCTACAAAGTAACCCTGTAGTACAAAGTGTACGCCGGGCGCTCGCCAAGGAACGCTCTTGCTCAATGTGAGAGAGGCCTACTCACGCGCTTATCGTTCCCATAGAAATTTCCTGCTAGTATGAGTACTTGGTGACTCTGACTGCTCAGGTTTGATTTGCACCTGTGTATGTGTATTAAAGCGTACATAAACATGTTTATCGATTGTCTGATGGCCATACTACAATCAATTCTAGTTAGGGATTGAATGACCGTGTGGAAATTGTTGCACAACACACTTACTTAATATTCTTAGGTTACACTTTGTTCGATTAACTCGGGTCGCATTGCATCGTTTGACATCCTTTATGTCGGAAACTAGGTAGCTAAATTGTACTGGAAACTCGAAAATGTTAGCAGTGGTTTTTTTATTTTGTACGGGCATCGAACTTCTAACTCCATATTTGAAACAGTTCAACTATCATAAAAAATCAATCATTAGCTCTACGAATCACTATTGTACAATTGAAAGGACCATGAGTCAAATTGGGCTCAGTGTCCAACAGAGTTATGGCATATGCCATTGTAAAGGATTTTGTTCGTACTAAACATGTTACTGCCAGCACCACCTTCAATTCCATTGCAGAAAAAAGATATGCACTTAAATAGATTTTGTAGAAAAATACAATTCTTAGTCATAAAACTGTTATTGTAAAAAATATTCATACTTTAATAATGGTAAACGATAGATGCGCTTGCGCCCGTGTGATTTACAACACTCTCCATCCCTCTCACACCTATCGGACGCCCGGGCGCCCGTCTGCTCTCACTGCTCTCAGTCAGTCGACTCGTGATTCTCACGGTGTTAGCTGCGTGTTTTCGTTAGTGATGTTCTGGATATCCGTATCCGGGGATATCCGAGGAAGAAGAAAGATCCGTATCCGTGTCTGGTACTTTTCTCGCTGATCTTTTACGGATCTTTCGCCTTATTAATTTTTAATTGACAGGATGGAATGCTATATGTGGTTAGGTAGAATTAATAAACTATTAAATTCCATTCAGAGTATTATTATTATATTTCCAATACAAGTCGAAACATGAGCTGTCTTTTGTACCGGTGGGCGTGCGTGACGATAACTATTGTTTCAAAGTCGCGCGCACCGACATCGATTCAGTAAGAAAATAAAGATACGTATCCGTATCCGTGGATCTTGACACCAAATATCCGTATTCCGATCTGTATCCGCGGATATACATTTTAACGATCCGGCACGTCACTAGTTTTCGTGTATCCTCTCGGCACATACAATTTAATCCACCGGCAGGTCATCTAAACGATATTATTATTGATATTGATTGAAATGTTACTAAAAATATTTTTAACTGTTAGCAGCTGTTTTATTTTTTATGTATTCTTTGCACCTAGAATTAAAACTAGTTAAAGATGTCAAACAAAAAAACTACAATGCCATAACAGCATTACTTTGCAGGATTATAGTTTATTTATGGTAGGAGAAAAATATTTATAGCAGAATAACCCCATGGGTTCTTCTCAAAAATGAGTTTATATCTTTATATTTAGTGCCTTACAAGTATATTCAAAGTGATCTCATCTCTGTTGGTGAGTGAGCCCAGGTTTCATTCATTTTTGCCTATGGTCCTTTATTGTATCAGAACTTACATCATTAAGTATTGTATAGCATTATTTCATAAAATAATGTAATATGAAACCGGCAAAAATCTTGTTTCATTTTGAAGTAACAAGGATGGTGTATGTTTAAAGTACGTGAGAGTAAATGCCCAATTAATCGCTATTAAAACATTCACGCTGTTAATTCTGAAGCAACATGCCGGCGTGATATGGTATTCGAATTAAAGCTTATATTAAAGAAGCAACTGTCTATGTATAAAATCTATTGCTGATCGTTAATCCCGCAAAATCTCGAAAAGCGAGGCACCGGCTTATTCTCCTTTGCTTTTCTTAATTATTTGAGTTCAGCTCTCCTTACCTGTCCTTTTCATTGATCCCTATTTTTTGCTATTGAAAGAATGCACCGATTTCAATATTCCAGATTTCTGTGTTGGTTGAAATCATGTTGAAATGAACAGCCAAAATTAACAGGCCAAAGGCTGGTTTCAGAGTAACGCGCGCGGCACGCGCCGCCGGCCAGCGCGTCTCAACAGCGCGCGCATGACACGCGGAACACTGAAACGAGTTTTAGTATTGCGCGTTTCACGTAGAGGAGCTCGGGCGGCGCGCGCTTCGGCAGCGCCGCGCCGGCCGACGGCGCGCGTCTCACTCGCGGCGCGTTTGAACTGCGTGACTATGAAACGCTACTACTAAACTAGTGTAATTCTAAGCGCGCGCGTCTGGACAACGCCGTTCGCCGGCGTGACTTTGAAACCGGCCAAAGTGATCATTTTACAAGAAGAGTCGTCATGTATGTACCCGTAATTATCTATATATTAATACGTGAAGCCAAATTTTAAAAATCTTTAAATTGTGAACCTAAATTGTGAACTATACCTGTTTCCAGTAGTATGTTTGGCAGAAATTCCTCCTACTTGCCACAAGATCCGTATAATACACTAATTCAGAAGTTACCTCTTATTTGTTAAGCATGATATTACGTTCAATTTGCCAAAGACTACACTCCCATAACATGTGAAGAGCTGATTGTTCATAATTGTTGCCAGATGTTGAACATTGGCATAACGGTGAATCAACTAGCTTAAATGAATACAACTTGCTCTTAAAGTTACCAAGACCTGTAAGAAATTGGGCTACACAGTGATCCACCTTCAACCAATTCCTCGCCAGTCGCTCTCGGACGCATGGGAAGAACTGATTGAGGTAACGGCTCTTAGTTTATGTGTTCCAGCGACATTGCCATTCATCAAGAAAATCGTCATAGACTGTGGATTGATCAAAAATCTAGCGATCTTATGTCTGTCGCGCGGAGCTAGAAAATTTAGATCCATGTTGTCTCGTGTCACGTAATACATTGCTGATAATATATATATTGAATACATATATTATTATTATTGAGATAAGGTCATTAAACGATATAAATGAATATTGTGGGGATCCTGTTAAGATCGATCGCTTTAATAACAATGTGATGCCATGTGATGCTAGGTATACTATAATATATTTGCATAATTGGTGACATATAATAACAATTTCCGCGTTTCTTAAAGCTACAGCAAACAGAATAAACTTTAAAAACTTAACAAAGTTGTTCCCTTTTGAAAAAATCAGGCTATTGATTGGTGTCATTTAAAAAGTAGGTCACGTTGTTTCAAAGGAATGAATTAATACTAAATGATAACAGAAAACAATATTTATACAAATAATTTTATGAACATAATCAGTGATGTGTAAGTTAAATCAAAATCTGAAACCTATTAAATTAAACACTGTCAAATATTTTCACAGCCGTTTTTTAATCATCAAATTCTGGCACGCAATATTTACTGAACAATGTTTCTGATCAAATTGCGATAAAATAGTATTCATTGTGAGAGTGAAAATAGAACCGCAGTGACAGCTACAAATTGACAGATATCAGAGGGACACAAGTGTAACCCTCTTTTCGTCTTGTTGAAGTCACAAATGAATATTCAAATTTTACATTGACTAGCTTACTTCGAGGTTTAATTTATAATTGAAAGTGTTGCTTTTCCTCGCGCTTTCACGATTCGGATGCGGCTAATTGCGATTCTGAATGGAACTTTGAGTTGGGACTTAAACTGGTTATAATGTCCGTCGTACGCCGGTCACGTAACGCTTTAAGCCCTAGGGTTGTGCCGTCCACTCCATCTATTTGTTGTTCACTGTTTTTGACATTTAACAGTTTTCAAGCAGAATTAATACGCGTTAATTTTATATACAGACCACACAGTTGCAGGTGAATTCTTTATATTGTTTCTGCTACTATTTATTTTCAATTTCAACGGCTAAAATGATTCTGGTTGTATCATATTGACACTATATTAATAGTGTATTGCATTAGCAATAAAAAAGTACAATAAACTGTTTCAGAAACACTTCAATTTCAGATTGAATGTAAACATTTTTTTTTTACTTTCATCAAGACACTGATGCATAATCTATTTTAAATATGACGTTTATAATAATTATGTTACGGATTGATAAAGTAATTTTCGTATCATAATAATTTAATTGAATATTGAGAGTAATTAAATTATTAAATAGCATTGACATTAACATAAATGCTGTGATAATAAAAAAGTGGAACACATAACTTACTCGTTTATTGATATTATGGACTATCGACGTTGATACGGTTTGGTAAATAAATAAATCTACACATAAATAAAATTGGAGTGTCTGTTTTGTATTAAAATAACCGCTTTTAACTAAATGCATGTGGATGTATACGAGGTACATAATACCGAAATGTCTTTATTTTAAATTATGTCTGTCCGTTTGTTTTCGTTAGTCTCTGGAACGGCTGAACCGATTTTGACGGGACGTTCACTGGCGGATAGCTGATGTACCAAAGAGTAACTTAGGCTATAAATTGTCTGGGTACGTGAAGTACGATAAAATTATACTCGTACATAGTAGGCTATTTCACTGGGTTAATGTGATTAAATTTGAAAATTAAATTAAAATGCTATGGGTAGTCCTATAGCACCGGTAATGGCCAACATCTGGATGGAGCACTTCGAGGAATCCATAGACATGCAGGCATCAAATGTGAAGCTATGGAAGAGGTATGTCGATGATATCTTTTGCATCATGAAGGGGAACCAGCAAGACGTGGAACAATTCGCAGACAAATTGAACTCCATACATCCGAACATCCGATTCACATACGAAATGGAGCTAGACGGATCGTTACCCTTTCTCGACGTTAAAGTGACAGTGAGAGATAATGGTACCCTTGGACACACTGTATATAGGAAACCGACACACACAGACAGGTATCTTAATGCGAACTCGCACCACCATCCGCGGCATTTGGATTCCGTTGTGTCATCGTTAGTGAACAGAGCGTATGACCTGTGTGACCCTGAACAGTTAAATAGTGAACTGTCACATGTTCAGGAGGTACTGAGGCGCAACGGATACAAGAAGAAGATACTCCGTCTAAAGAGGAAAGATCGTAGACCTGAAGTAAGCAGAGTGCCAGCTTACATGCCGTATCTAAAGTACTCAAAAAATACTCCATCAAGACTGTATACAGTCCGCTCTCTAAGATAGCATATAATCTGCGTACCCCAAAGGATGTCATTCCTCTCCAAACACCTGGCGTCTACAAAGTCGATTGCAGCTGCGGTAGTTCATATATCGGGCAGACTAAGCGTACAATCGCTGAAAGAGTAAAGGAACATATCGCAGCTGTGAAAAACCGACATATGAATAAGTCGGCTATAGCTGAGCATTTGTTGGAGTCTGGACCAAACCACTGGATAGAACTGCATCAACCACAAGTCTTATCCACCGATCGTCACTATTACTCCAGGATAGCACGTGAAGCGGTAGAAATCAAGAAATATAACAATTTCAACCGGGAGGATGGATATAGATTATCGGCTACTTGGAATCCAGTCATCAGCAAATGTAAACACCGCCGCAGTGATAAATCTCAACAGTGTGTAGACGTCATTAGTGTAATGTGTCGAGTACCGACAGTGCGAACTTAAATAAAAACCAAGTGAGGGTAGGTGCCGAAACCCGCACTTCCACAAACGGCGCTGAGCTCTCATCAGTCTTTCCGCGACCACGCTTGGTGCAAGACGAGCGAAACGTCGGAAACAAATAGGTATTTATACCTTAAATAAATTAATTGTACGCGATTAAGACCCGCTAATTTAGTTTGTATGACGTTGCATAGTTGTTATGAATTTATAACAGTATTGAGTTTACGCCGCAGGTATAGTGATTATATGTAGCTGAATCGACGGCTTTCAAACAGCAGTTCCATTATGCTATAAAATAAACAGTTTTTCTTTGCTGTTGCTAAAACTTGTAACAGTTACGAATATAATAACTTAATTAAAGTCCGAAAATTTTATAAGTATAAAAATTATGGACATATAATATGAAAATAAGGTCAGATGTTTTGAATAAGGTCACGATTGCTTCCATTCAAGCTTGACTTGGCAGGCTACCTTGAAGCACTTATTCATTACTTCGAAATGGGCATAATGAAATTCAGATACAAATTTTTACGCAAGGTTGTAAAGAAATTGCCGAAACAAATGGTAAAGCTCAACAACGTGCCAGTATTCAGAGATAAAATTAGATTTTCTTTTGTTGATAGGTGTTAATAGTAACGGTCTATTAATGCGCCAGTACTGAGGGAGGCTCTGTTGAAGATAGTACACCGAGTGGTAATTGGCAAAATCACCCAGCAGCCGCAGAATATCTGTGATATCAGGTTTATTTTTGGGAAATCGTGTATAAAAGCACCTGCGCGTCTATGCGTTATTCAGTATCGTCATTAAAGTCAGCGGTATCAACGGCATTTCGAATGTTTATGTATTTATCGGTCGCTGTGATCTAGCGTAATGTTACTATTATTATAATACTTAGCATAGGGTTCCCACCAAGAACTTAGGGTCCCAAGCCAACCTCACCTGCAAGTGGTGCACCTGCCGATCAACGGACGAGGCTCTGGCAAACAAAATATCCCGATAAGCGGCAATAGGCTCGCCACCTATTACGTGGGATCAGAACACGGGCGAAAAGTGGGCGTTTAATATGCCTCTGCCTACCCCTTCGGGGAAACAGGCGTGAGTGTATGTATTATAATACTTTTATCGAATAAAAATATTAGGATTATTTTCCACATGTCTGTTCATAAACTCTGTATAATCAATTTAGCATTTAACTAAACCACGCCATTGGCTCAGCTGTAAGCTAAATATTTTCAACATATTGAAATTTATTGTGAAACCACGGTAAAGTTTACCGGACGAATTTTCGCAAAAACAGGTTGTCCCGTTACCCCAAATTTCTCACCGGGAGAATGAAATACGTCGTGAAAAATAGCCGGTGTTACCTACAATACGTATCTTCGTCTATCCCCTTTCAAAGTATTCATATTCGACATAATATGTAATTACTTTTCACAATTCCTTATATATTTTTGCAGTGAGTCCTACTCTGTTGTAGCGGAGCCTTCTGTGCCGCAATAGCCTCCGTCAATCTTATTGTGCCGTCTTTCGTAAGCGCAAGTTATTGAAGACAATTTCTATATTTGTAATAGAGCAAAATCGCCAGCCAGTTTTAGATAGAAAATACATGTAGATATTTATTGTCGTTAAACGTTATTCAAAAATGCCAAGAAACATTATTGAAAAATTGTATTTTTTTAAACAGAAATTGCCCTAATAACACTTGGCAGAATCTAAATAGCGGGGTGTCGCAAATGTTGCCACTTACCTGAATGAGCCAACAAGACGCCCGACATCTTTTTTAACGTAAACAAAATAATGTTCAACGTGATTTTGTTTTCATGTCGTCTCAGCCGACACTCATGGGGTCCGACGATCGCTCTTTACGTAAGTAGGGAAATTACGAGTTGACTGACCGATGCTTCACATGACAAGGAGCTTTGGCCTCTTTCCTGTACCAACTGTCCTATTGACATTATCTGATAACATTTTTGACATTCAGTTTGTTGATGACAGCGATGAGGTTTTACTTCAACAAAAAGATTGTTTATGATCTTTAGATTTTCTTTTGGTTTTAATAATGTTTTAATATTGATACCTATATTTCAATTACATATAAATGAAATATTTTATATACTTAATAAAACAGATTACAATTTTATATTAATTATTTTGCGGACAAAATCAAACATTTGCAAAACAGTTTTGAACAAAGAGGTAATTTGTTTGATACTCAGAAATAGGAAAGTATTGCCAGCCATATCGAAGCATAGTTATGTATTTCCCAGAACGGGCAACCTACGCAGTAATGTTAGTTTAGATAACTGATAGAAACACCGCAGCAAGGAATCAGTGAACAAAATTGTTAAGAGCTATGCTAACATCGGAGGCGAAAATCCACTATCAATATGACGTCCCTATCATCCCTTTTAGCTCCTTATACATTAATTTATGAAAGGCACTGGGAAGTATGAAAGTAGGTAAAGCTGCAGGATATGATAGGATTATAGTCGAAATTCTGAAGGCTGGACAGGGCATCATAGTTTGTCAGTTGCAGCGGTTATATTACTTGTGCTGGAGCATCGGCCGAGTAACTAATGGCTGGGCCACAGCTGTAGTTGTGCCTCTTTATAGAGGAAAAGGCTCGCAACAAGACTGCAAAAACTATAGAGGCATTAGCCTTCTCAGCATTGTTGGCAAACTGTATGCAAAGGTACTGATTGAAAGAGTTATGAAAGTAACCGACAAGAAAATATGGGATGTACAAGCGGGATTCCGAAAGGGTACCTATGGGATGTACGGATCAGGTTTTTTCCTTGTGAAGCATAGCCGAAAAGTTTTTGGCCAAAGGTCAAAAGGTCTATTGCGCATTCGTGGATTTGAAAAAGGCTTACGATTGAGACGGAGGATCTCAGGTAGGATGTCGGGGCTCAAGAGAAACACTGCTAGGCTGAACAGGTTCTTTATTATGTCTCGCTACCGCTCACATACAGTATGACCGAACTAGGTAAGCACTGGCCTGAGGCTGGAGCGTAAACTCCTGCTGCTCTCCGACGCTCGCAGGGTAGCTGCTCGTGGGGTCGCCGATGAGCTGGCCAAGGTGCGCTGCGCAGGCAGCTCTGTGGTCGATGTTCAGGCTGAGCGGGTCTCAGGCGGTGCAGCCGATGTGGGCCGAGCGGTCAGGCTCAGGCGTCCGTGGCCAGGCTGTAGGAGCTCGTAGGCAGGAACGGAGGCTTGGTTGGCAGCTGGCTAGTAGCGGCACGGCGCCAGCAGCTCGTGGCTTGTAGCCCGTAGGAAGAACGTAGCCCGTAGGAAGAACTGGAAACAGCATAGAGAATACACAACAACCGGTCAGGAACAGGCGGTCCCTAGATCGGCTGTTATGCTTAGGAGACACAGATACTACAGACAGAACGTATAGGCACACAGACAACTAGAATATGCTTACCCAGCGGGACAGTAGACAGAGAAGTAGGATTTTAATAATAGTAGTAATAGTCACTACAACCATCAGCGAGACGGTGTGTAGGGCAAGTGATCGACTTAGATCGCGCACCCATCTTATATAGGTATAAGCCTATGACTCACAACTGCCTTTGGCTAGGCATAACATGACCATATTAGGTAATATTGCGAACGGCTAAGCTGGCGTTAAGCGCCTGCGAGATATTATAACGCAATACGTGTAGTATTACGTTACACGATAAAGTGGTGAGGAATTAAATGTGGTCGGTGCTGTCAATGAATGGGATAGACAGCAGCCTCATTCGAACTCTGAAATCCCTTTATGAGGATTCTAGAGCTTGTGTGCGAATAAACGGGGCATACACTGACTGGTTTACTATCGAGAAAGGTGTTAGACTAGGATGTGTAGCGTCGCCGTGGCTGTTTAACCTCTTCATGGACAGTTGTTTGCAAGATTTAAAACATAGTGACTGCGGATTAGGGATGAATGGGTTACTCGTCAAATGCCTCCTTTATGCTGATGATCAGGTACTACTTGCGTCTTCAGCGGAGGAGTTGCAGGAGATGGTAACAATCATGCATGGTGCGTTAGAGAGGAAAGGAATGAAAGTTAATGTAAGTAAAACGAAAGTTATGGTTTTTGAAAAGGAGGAATGCGTTACGGCTTGTAATGTTTTGATCGATGGACAGCGAGTGGAACAAGTGAATGAGTTTGTGTACTTAGGTACGTTGTTTACAAGAGATGGTAAGAATGAAGAAGATATTGAAAGAAGAGTTAATGCAGGTAATAGAGTGAATGGAGCGCTGAAGGCGTTTGTGAACAGTCAAAACGTGTCCAAAAAGGCACGTTTGGCTGTGCATAGAGGGGTGTTAGTGCCTACCCTTATGTATGGTAGTGAAAGTTGGGTATGGTAGAAGAGACTTGAAAGTAAAATAAATGCTGTAGAAATGAGAGCACTGAGAAGTATGTGTGGTATATCTTTGAACGACAGAGTAAAGAATAGTGTGATAAGAGAGTGGTGTGGGATAAAAGAAGATGTAGTGACAAGCATCGAGAAAGGAATGTTAAGATGGTTTGGGCACATGGAGAGGATGGATGACGAAAGACTGACAAAGAAGATATATAAGGCAAATGTGAATGGGACAGCACGAAGGGGAAGACCTAGGCGGACGTTCTCTGACCAGATTGGAGACATCCTAAAACAAGGACAGGTCAGAAGTACCCTAAACAGAAGAGCATGCCTGAGAAACTTGATGGAAGTGAATGAAGCAAGAGAGGCATGTCAGAATCGTTGCAAATGGCGTTCCGTAGTCTCTGCCTACCCCTCCGGGAAACAGGCGTGAGTCTATGTATGTATGTATGTATGTATACATTAATTTACCTAATCGGCCGCGTTTAACAAATTGCAACCATGTCCATGAACACACATCACTGCGTGTGTAAAAGTCTGACAGTAATAAGCCAGCCGGAAAAACACGAATTGATCTTACCAATTGAATATAATCGTGGTAATCTACATCGTAAGGATAAAGATACAGGAATTTAGTTTCATTATAAAAAAATGCTGTATTTTAATTTGTTACGCCAACTAAACGTCTAAGCCGGATTAAACTAACTTTTGTAGAGAGATACTTAGGAGTCTTTTGGACACTTATTTATACGAGTGTATTATTATCATGCCTCGCACGTAAATCCGAGGGCCGGAACTAATCGTTACTAATCGTAATCCTAACTAATATCAGATGACTATTTACTCATGTGCTAATAATATGAAATACGTATAAGTGTACTTTTCCTATAATTTTAAGGAATCTATTGCGCATTGAGTGTTTCCACTATTTTCTTTTCTAAACTTAAATCAAATGTTATATAAAGTAAAAAAAAATATTTGCTCGCTCTTGACTTTATACTCACATGTCTCTAGGGCAAGGCATTTCGATTTAATAAACTGAATTCTTCATAGTAATATTTTACTTTGATATCACCACAAAAATATTCATTTATCTAGTTATACAAAACTTAGCGCTTAGATCCAATAGTTTGTTGTAGCTAGCTTTCATACCTATTACCTTACGTATATAATTTGTATAAAGTACACTTACTGTAAGAAATTCAGGCAATGAATATAATTACTCGCCCCAGTTCAAATTATCACGATCTAGTACTACAGAAAAAGCGTTCACCACACTATATAAGTTATGCTAATAAATGTGAGGAATCGGCCGTTTACGATAGGCATACATCGTTTCCAGGCAAACGATGTCCCGGCCTCTCTTCACGCATTCTCATTGCTCTTTCCATTTCACACAAAATCCCTAGTCATCTTTTTGCCACTTGCAAAATTAATGGATATCTTACTCAACTTATAACTCATCAATATCAGACATATCGAATAGAAAGTAAAAGGGTAGGAGCTCTTTTACTAAATGGAATTTAAACTTGAATAATTTACACTATTATATTTCAGCTTTATGATCTTTTGCGAAACGTGATTCTAATGCTTAAATATTTGTAGCTACCCGCAGAATTTTAACGAGAAACGTGTAATACGTAAACAAAATAGTTTTGTGTTATTTCATTATTTCATTTAATGTAAATTGTGTGTTAGCCTAAATTATAATTATCTAGTAACTAAATTAACTAACAACTAATTGGCTATGTATTCGTATGGCTTTTAGTTTAAAATGGATACTGATATTATGTACTGCCTTTGTATGATAATATACTAGAGGATGCCCGCAGTCACGGCCGCACATAATATTTTAATCTAACCGTTTCTACTCGATCCCGTGGGAGTTTCAGTAAATCCCTTCTTAGTGCACCCCTACGGTCGATGCGGAACACACATACCAAATTTCAGCTTCTTGCGCAAAATGTTTTTGGCTGTGCGTCTTCTGTTCTTCAGTCAGTGACGGTTTTTTTATGTATACTGATTTTTACAGAAATCTTAATCATGTGTGTGTCTACATTATTCAAAAAAATTATGCGATCTACGTTTAACGTATCCGCATTCAGCTGAAATAATGTATGATTCGTTAACAATTTGGTAAAATATTCTAGGAAAATAACAAATAGGTAATACCTATGGATGGCGCAGTCAATGCGCAGTGTTTTAATTATACGTAATTTTTTATGTGATTATAGATTACAGATCTCTTTAATTATATTTTATTGAAAACAAGTGACTATTCTTAAACAATAAATTTTTTTTATGGAAGATCAGAAGATATGTTTACAGGTATATATTTTTGATTAGTTTTTATTCTTTTAAACTATAAATTAAAGCCATCTTGACTAACAAGATAGCATAGTGCTCGGTTAGGAAGCATTCCTATTTGAACTGATTTATGTGGGCAAATCAGCTGAAAAAGGAATGTTCCATGTTCATGATTTTTCAAATATTTTGATAAAATACATTAGAAGCAGAAATACATATTTTCAATATTTCTTCTTTCTTTTGTACAACAATATAAGTGGCAAGAGAGAAAATAATTCAAGCTTCACGTTTACGACATATGTATTTAGAAAATAAGAAGATACGAGCTTTTCGAATCAGCAGAGTAAAGTACAAGATCAATAAAGATGAACCATACCTTCGCCTAAAAATTCCAAGCAATAGATTCCAACCCTAACTATAAAAATAGCAAAAAAATATTTGTCACCATATCAAAATAATATTAGGTATAATATTTTCACGTTATGCTCGATTAGGTTGAAGCAAATAATACGCTGAGGGGAAGGTAGGAACGCGTAAATGTACAAGGCAATAGATTTTTCCGCAGCTTTAGGTTAGCGAAGCGGTGAATACCTCGTACCATCGGCAATGTCACCTCCCTGCGATTTCTCAAACGGTAATACCACTTGATGTATCTTCTCTTCGAACTTGATCGGAGATTTATACATACCTACATATTTTAACGTAAATAATGTTATAACCTTCACCGATATTTTATAGGCAGTAGGCTCGTTCGACATTATAATTTTGAATCCAGACACGATGTTTGTGGTCTCGATGGCCAGCTCAAGCACGCTAACGAGTTTGTCCCGTAGAATTTGTTTAGTATAACCGTTTGACTCTTCGTTTTAAATGTGGATTTTTTATATTTAATTACTTTCATTTGAAGTAAGATTTTAAGTGGTCTTGATATCATATAGCTTCCATACAAGCGACAGTAACACATCACTATTTGTCACACTTATTAATACTCGTTACATAAAGGGTAGATAGAGAACATAGATAAAGTTGTTATTTTTCGGTCATCAATACTGTGATCATAATTTATTCTACCATTCTACCACATACACACATCACCATTTAGTCCCAAACTAAGTGCTCATTCTACAAAGCTTGTATTATGGGTACTAGATAATGGATAAACATACATATAAACTTCTTTTTGTAAATACAGACATATTATACATAGAAACACCCAGACCAAGACAAACATTCAAGTTCATGCACACAAATGTTTGACTTGAGCGAGAATCGAACCCGCGACCTTCGGCGTAGCAGTTGCTTACAATCCCGCTGCGCCACCCGGGCGTCAATTGATGAGTTAGAAGTGATTTCTTGTAGGTTGTTTGTATAGAAGTTAATTCAACGGTGTTAATCGCATTAAATGGCCATAATGGCATTTAAATACCTCTATTTTTCTACGACTATTCGACCAGCTGTATACTAACATGTAAACAAATAGCGAAAGTAGCAGTGTACAAGTAATGACATCAATATGTTATTACTTGTCTAATCTCTAATATGTTACAAACAATTTTGTAACATATAAGAGATTCGTTGCCACATGTATTTATTACAACTATAAGTATTAAATTTCTAATTTTATGCACACTTAACTTAGCAACAGTATTTAATAATGAAATGTAAAAATCCTTTGAAATAAACATATAGCGAAAGTAGCTGTGTACAAGTAATGACATCAATATGTTATTACTTATCTAATCTCTAATATGTTACAAACAATTTTGTAACATATAAGAGATTCGATGCCATATGTATTTATTACAACTATAAGTATTAAATTTCAAATTTTATGCATACTTAACTTAGCAACAGTATTTAATAATGAAATGTAAAAATCCTTTGAAATAAACAAATAGCGAAAGTAGCTGTGTACAAGTAATGACATCAATATGTTATTACTTATCTAAGCTCTAATATGTTACAAACAATTTTGTAACATATTAGAGATTCGATGCCACATGTATTTATTACAACTATAAGTATTCAATTTCAAATTTTATGCACACTTAACTTAGCAACAGTATTTAATAATGAAATGTAAAAATCCTTTGAAATAAACAAATAGCGAAAGTAGCTTTGTACAAGTAATGACATCAATATGTTATTACTTGTCTAATCTCTAAGTAATATGTTACAAACAATTTTGTAACATATTAGAGATTCGATGCCACATGTATTTATTACAACTATAAGTATTAAATTTCAAATTTTATGCACACTTAACTTAGCAACAGTATTTAAAAAGGATAATTTTAATATATAAAATCCTTGCGTTACTGACTGACTGCCAGACACGCTACAGCCGAAACTATTGGGCGCAGGAAGATTGCTGGCGTCCTCTAGTTAAATATAAAAATCCTTTGAAATGAATGTTCTTTGAAAATGTTTGTAAACACACCATAATTGTTTAGGTATCTACAATAAAGTTTAAATTTATAGGCTTTAAAAATACCTTTAAAGCAACTAAAGCGTTTATTGAAAATAAACAGCAAATGTGTAACCATATTTGAGTATATAAAATCAGCGTCAGAATAAAATTATGCTCCCGAAGCACAATTCACGTGAGCCCGGAGCGTGTAAGTGAAAATAAAACAGAAGCATTCCAAACTGGCATCCGAATCCCACAGCACCTACATACGTGCGTCAAAAAAAGTTCGCTTAAACCTTATCACGGCGTGTCATTACAATATCCACCCTAAGGGTTTAAAGAGAAGCGCACGGCTGGTCTTGTAACGACAAGAGGGGAAATTTTCCACAATGTGACCTCGTGTCCCGTCTTTGCTAAATCCCGATCCCGAATTGTATCATATTAGATGTGACGAAAATAGCTGTGACGACTTTCGTTGGCTCTTGTTGTATTATTAGAGCACTAAGACTGTACTCTCGGTTCAGTTTTAATAACACGCGCCTCAGCGGGCATATTCAACATTGTCGTGTGATGTAAGGGATTAATCACTTGTGCCTGCGTTTGTATCTTTCAATGCTCAGATGATTGTAACGTCGATGTAAACGCGACGGTAGGCAAAGTGAATCCACGACACGTCTAGTATTAACGACTAACGATGCATCTACTTAAACCACTACATCATACGAACAGACATACATTATGAGCGCGAGCGCAGCCTTTTTGATATATAGTCATTTAAATGTTTCTAACGTAAATAACTATACAAGCATGTAATCTAATGGGACTAACTTTTATACGTTAGAAATAAAACACATCTAAGAGAACTTAAGTAAAATAATTCGTTAATTGGTAAAGATTAGAAAAATAAATAAGATATTGCATCAGTTTCAAAATTACAAAATAATCCCAAAAAGAAGATAGGTCGTAGTTTAATAATATATAACACTAACTAGTTGTGAGGTATTTAATTGAGGATGGTTCGAATTAATCACCCGACTAACTTTAAATTTACTGCTGCTTAAAATATACGTAATTTCTTACTCCAGCCTTAACAGTCGTATGTAACACGTGACGTACCAATTTACGCGGGCACTTGACTAATGCGCGTTTTACAATAAATCTATTAACGAAGACTAACGCGGTCATTAGTATGGGCAACAATTTGTCGGGCACAGTAGGTACATCATTGAGGTTAAGACTAAATGGGACACTGTTATAGAAACGGTTGGGCAATCCATCACGCGTAAGCGAGCCCCGACAGACCACTTAGCCACTGTCCGTTGCCATCGGAGTTTACCCTCTACACAACATCCGCTACACATCCCGCGCGGCCACCGCCTCGTCTACAAGTGCTACGAGCTACATATGTGCTACGAACAAATGGAAATGCCTCGATCTTGTGCGCATCCCTAAAAATTTACTGTCGAACGGACGTGCCGCGATGTGCGTCAGAATGGCTGGTTGTCTGTGGCGTTGGTATATGAGAGTTGATTTGAAAATTGCTACATAATTGCTTATATTTGCTACATATAATAAATAATTGCTACATAGGGTATATATTTAGAAATTAAATATTTTTTTTGACCAGCCATCCTGACGTTTGGTTGGCTGGTCACCTCCTAGTTTAAAGTTAAGCATGCAGAGTTTCTCGAAACGTATTGCGTCAATAATTGCTACATATTTACTTCATTTATCTAATTTAGTTGTCACTTCAATCATATGTTAAATCAAGGATATGGCAATTATTTAAATTATCCCGATGTAAAAGCTATTCTGACGCACATGTGCCGCGGTGACTTTCAAAGAATGCTATTATTCAACATGTAACACGTATTCTAAGAGATACGGGCCAACGACATGGCACTCCAACGCTATACAGCCTATTGTATTTAAAAGGAGAATAAATGTGTGAAAATAAAACAGTCCGTGTGATGACGGATTAAGAATACGGAATGTCACCACCCCATATCATCCCATGTGTGTCGTAAGAGCTGACAGAGGGAGCATATTATGCGGAGAACAGCACTGTAAGAGAAGGAAAACTTGATACAAACCCTTTACCAACCCGTTTGGCCAGCGTGGTATAGTAGGCCAATTGCTCCTTTCAAAGGAGAGGCCTAGTCCAGCAATGGACTGTTAAAGGTTGATGATAATAAAACAGTTGTTATGTGTTTTGAATTTTAGTATTGCTCAAACATTTTGAATGTCTTCCATGGAATATAATTATTTATATCTCCTATCAAATACCTATCAACAATTTTATTATATTAACATCCACCGCCAAACTGTGAACTATATTCTAATAACACGAGTAAAGTAGCACAATTTAGAACGGTTATGCAACTACTAATCACGAGGTGCTAAATCAATCCCCTTTATGACGTAGCACGTATCATATTATAAGCTTGATTCTCGCCAATTATAAGGTGAATGTTGCGAGCGAATAGTTAATTAAATTTTGCTCCAAGTTATCTTTGCTAATATTACAAAGAGAACAGTAAAATAAGTTTGTATGTCTGGCCTAATCTTTGCAATGAATGGTCGGATATTTTTACTGGCAGTGGGAAAGAAATACTTACCGGTTTTAAAAAGAATTCCAAGCATTCTCTGCCTAAAGATTTGCTGAAAGTGAAGAGAGAAAAAACCAGTGAAGTGCCGAATGCAAACGGCATTCTGCACTTCACTGGTTTTTTCTTCAATACTTTTGTTTAGATCAATACATTTTCGAGTGATGGTCCTATTTGTGAAACTCTAAGCTTTTACGATCATTGAGTCAGTTCTACCTATGCCTTATCGTTGATTATCATGAGTTTAATGAGTGAGATCTTTGAAAGTATCAGTACTCGTTATTTTAGCGCAACGACGACACGTAGATGCTCGTGAGTACTCGTTAAACTATCAGGTTGATATGAACATATCAATTACAGGTAACTGAAACCTTGTTACGGTGCAGTTCACAAACATTTATATTTTATGCCGTTGGAAGAAACCTGTATATTCTTTGGTTTACTAATGGTTAGCATAAAATAAATCAGCCTCATTCACATTGGCATAACGAAATTCAGCATAATGCTCACTAAGCAAAATATTTCCATAAAGTTTATTGTCATAAATACTGGTGGCATACTAGTAATGAAGCATAATATATAACACGCATACTCGTCTTTGAACTTAACTTCCTGTGGCATAAAATTAATAAACAATATTAAAGCACAATCGACATTTCATGATTTCGTGATGCATTTTTGCGAGATCACGGAAGTACTACCCTCTCACAGAAAATTGTCGTAAAGTAACAGTTCCAAAACTATTGCGTTTCGTTCGGTGAGTGAGAGTACCGGAGGCCCTGTCCCCTATTCCTTCTCCCTCATCCCACTCCCCATCCTATCCCTTTTCCCAACCCCAAGGGGCGGCAACGCACTTGCGACTCCTGTGGTGTTGCTTGTGTCCATGGGCGGCGGTAATTGCTTACCATCAGGCGATCCGTCTGCTCGTTTGCCGCCTAATGAAATAAAAAAAATAAAAAAATATTATGTTACATCTAAACTTGAGCCATATTTTCTGCTTTCTGAAAGCAACAAAGTTTTCAATCAACTTTTGAAAATTATTTAAAACTAAAATAACGAAAGCACCAATTATGTCCATTGTCCTTTGGAATAAATTAATATCACACATAACATAACATTACTTCACGCCTTTATCATTATAAGGAATAATAGAAGGCAGGTAGGCAGAGGTGTATTACACACCCACACTTCGACAGTTATGTTTCGGTCCCAATGTAATAGGGGGCGAGCCTATTGCCATCTACCGAGCCCATTGTTAAACGAGCGATAATTAACATTTTTAATACACACATAACTTCGAAAAGTCAGAGGTGTGTGCCTGTTAACTGGGGACCGAACCCGAGACCATCGTCTCGGCAATCCGTTACGTACACCACTGTGCTATCGCCGCTTTTTATTTATAAATAATATCCTACGCCACAAAAAAATGTATAAAATTTTAAGTAAATTATATTGTTCACGAAGACCTACAATAAATATGATGATGTTGAAGGTATGAAGATGGTCAGGCGGGCCCCGAACAAAACCCCCTTGGCGGCGGATGAAGGTGTTGGGCTCCGCCGCCAAAACACCCAGCGGCCGCAGAGGATAGGGAGGATGGCAACCTGGCAACACCGCATCTCCTCTTCCTCTGCGGCTCCACCGCGACGCAACAATGGTGAGCCTCCATTTGGTCGCGGGAGATAGGACGCGCGGCAACGCAACACCGACACGCCTCTCCTATTCGCGTTACCGGGTACGTTACCAGACTCCGTGCTGCTATTGAGAATACGGAAAAACTCAGTAACACTTTGCCTGCCCAGGAATCAAACCCAGGACCTCCGATCAGCAGACGTATACACTATCCACTGGACCCCGAAGGCAGTCCATTTTAATTTTCTTAAGTTTCTTTTAATTTATTTTAATTTGTAATCTAAGCCACGAAAAATATTATTGTCTGCTTTCGTCGTTGGGGTAGTAAAATTAACAAATAAGGATTTCTGTATCGGTGCTTATATGAAACTAGAAGATGCCCGCAGCTACGCTCGCACATATTTTTTATTCTGCTATTTTCTCCCAATCCCGTGGGAATTTCGGAAAATCCTTTCTTGGACTTGGCTCATTATTGGACGAATATGTTATACCACAACAAATTAGATCTAATGATAGTTATGCTTATCTTTATGCGTAAATATTATTATGCTACAGTATCATTATGCTAATAAAAGTTACGCGAACGCGTCATGCCAAACAATATTATGACTTAAAATTTTATGCAAGAAAAAGGAATCCCGTATTATTTTCCCTCATTTTATTCCTATTTTAACCTGGGATTCAGAGCGCATCACCAGACGCAATATTACGAATTGGATGCGATAGCTATGACAAACGACCAATAGTAGCAAATGGCAAACGCTAAAATATATTCTCTAGCTGTAGCAGTGTCAAGCTTTGTGTAACACTGCTACAGCTAGATGCTGTGCATGGTCATGGTATCACGATGAACTCAAAGACGATCTGAAGAGGATTTCTGTGGAACCAGAATATAAAACTACACACATTAAAAAAGTCTAAGCAACACATACTATTTCAAATTATTAATCAATTATTATATCATTTCTTACCAAGTAGGTAATACCTATGTAAACTTTTTTGATCTAGAGGACATACTGGCTGGTTGTAAAAAAAAAACGAGTATCATATTTGTATTTTTCACAAATTCAAAAGCGAATGCATTTATTCGAATTTTATAGCGTTTTCTTTGCTTATTAAAATTTAGTATCCTGTATCAATTTTATGATTTAAAGACAGCTGTCACAGACTCACAGCACGACTGCCACGCCACCAAGCGGTAATTTGGGTCACAGAAAGTTTGTCTACAGAGCGCCCATAAAGGTGATTTTCCACCAGAGTGGCGAGACGAGGCGAGGCGAAGAGAGAATTGAAATTTGTATGGCAAATTTTCAATTCTCTCCCAGTGCATCTTTGGTGGAAACAGTGTGGATGGACGAGAATATGTGAGGCGTGAATTGAAATATTTGTTTGTGTAAAAATGAACCGTAATGCTTCCGACATAGAGTATAAATTAACTTTGCAACAGAAACACTCTTCTCGCGATCGGCTTATTGTTGTTTGTTGCTACTTATTACCGTGTTATTATTTCTTGTTGTAGTATCTTCATCTGATCCCTCTTCCATTAACATATTTAATAATACACCCGTAACGACCTTTATTTCTTAGTATCTTCTAGTAATAATATGGTAACATAGTGATGGCAGAACACTAGCTCCCAAGTCACAGGAATACCTAGTTTGGGAGTTAGGGTTATTATATTAGTGTAACCTCAATCATTATTAGATGTAAATTAGTCCTAAGGCATTGTGTAAAAGCTTATCTGCATCAATAAAGATGATAATACTAATTTCCGGGACATAATACAGAAATTGCGTGTGTATTGCAAGATGAACTCAAACAGCACTGTACCTATAGATATCTTTATCTAATGAAGCCTACGGGCGGTGCGGCGGTCACGCGCGAGCTCGCGATGGCTATTTTTAGTGGAAAAGGGTCAGTGCAATTTCAATTCTCTTCTCGCCTAGTCTCGTCTCGCCACTCTGGTGGAAAATCACCTTAAGAAATGTGCCTCTATTAATAAATATCTATGCTCTATGGTTATGGTATGGACGGGTATTATGAAGAACAGAAGAACTGAGCTCGTTTTTGTAAATGGTAACATGAACGCTGTAAATTACGTTGAGGATGTTCTAAGGCCTTATGTCCGTCCATTCGCACAAACGCTTGACTCCGATTTCATGTTGATGCATGACAATGCGCGTTCGCATACAGCTTTGCACACACGGGAGTACTTGGCAAGGGAAAACATCCTGGTATTGCCTTGGCCTGCACAATCGCCAGACCTCAACCCCATCAAGCATGCATGGGACATGCTCCAGAGACGTGTTTTAAAGGATTTGGATGGAGTGACAACAACCCAACAACTGATGGACTTACTAAAATTTCATTGGGAGCGATTGCCGCAGGATAACATTAACAATCTCATCGATTCTATGAATAATCGGTGCCAGCAAGTTCTCAATAACAGAGGAGGCCACAAACATACATATATACTTTTTTTTGTAAATACATACATATTATACATAGAAACACCCAGACCAAGACAAACATCCATGTTCATGCACACAAATGTTTGACTTGAGCGGGAATCGAACCCCCGACTATCGACGTAGCAGTCGCTTACACTCCCGCTGCGCCAACCGGTCGTCAGATGTGACTGGCTTGTGACCTTTCTAACAGTCTAACCTATTCGTTCGGCTAAGGCAAGTCAGAGAAGACACCTTGACTGCCACTAAGAGGCATTCGGAGCCTCATTTTTGTCACTCATATTCAACCCAACGAGGGCTTAATATGAGTTACAATAGTATAACTATCATGCAAAGGTTTTGTTGTATTGCAAACAGATTTTGTACTGATAGGATAAATGCCAAATTCAAAATCGAAATTGTACAAATTATAACTAACAAAACAATTAGAGCTACTGCGTACTACGTAACTTGTAGCGGTTAGCTAATTAGAGTGAGATTATTTTATCAGTTTTCGTCCACTGAGGGCAATACTCTATTTGTGAAATGTAATTTACAATTTATTATGCGTATTAATTTGATTATTTTATTGTTGTTACTTATTACTGCACTGGACTGGACTGGACTTATTGTTGGACGTATTGATATGATATAGTGTACTACGATCATTACAAGCCAGTGTAGGTTTAGCCACTTATTTTGTCCAGTATTTCGTTTATAACTGCCATAAAGAAGTAATCTAAAGTTAAATATCAAGGTAATTTTACGCGATTAAAACCCGTTTTATAATTTTGTAAAAAAAAAGTGTTTGTGAAAGGTTAAGATCGAAAAAAATAAATTATTTAAAACAACTAATAGTGGTTACCAAATTTAACTTACGATGTCTGCATCCCAGAATAGTCGCAAGTAAAGTTAAAAAGAGGATAGCTTAATTCTACATTTTTTTTACAGTAGAGTTGTTTACTCACTATATACTATTTTAGGAAATTCGTAATCGCTTCTTAGTACAAGCTTTTTGAATAAAATTCTTTGCAAAACTTGATTTATTGTTAAACTCTGTTGTTAAAACTCATCAACATTTCTCATTCCAGCAATTAATTCGGAAATCCGATTAAGTAGATTCGCTTGTATATTTTTAAACCAAAGACTGAAATGTTAATTTACTTAAAATTCTTTATCGGGCCTTTCAAATCAAATCAAAACGGGCTGTAATTGTCAAGTGGTGACATGTGTATCTCCCGGACTTCTGTGAAAGGGACGGAAATGCCACAATTACGATGCTTGCCCGTGGAAATTGTTGCGGGTTCATTGCGTGGGTCACCAGATAAACAGGTGGACGCAGCTGCTGTCCTCCTCATTTAATCCCTCTTTGACGACACACACCGAATATTATTGCAATATTTTCAACTGAATCTTTTCAGTGACCATTTGCTTAGCACTGAAATAATATGAATAAAAATATACATTTTGCCGCGCATAATATACGTTATTAGGTATAACGAGATGATGAGAAACAGATTTGATATTTAGTGGATCTACAGAGAGAAATTATTTTATTGCTATAACTTTCGCTACTTTCAAATAGTTTGGAACAGAAATCTTAAGTCAACAGTGTCTAGAACCGCAGTCAAAGTAAATTTAGAAATCCCAACGGGTTTAAAATAGTAGAAAACGTTAAGGTAAGGTTTAGATCAAAGCGATATGTGAAGGTAGACATTGTTTATACATAGCAGTGACAGTATATTTACTTGTGTCCAACTGTAAGCCGGGGGATGGTTTACTCTTGTGGGGAAATGTTCAATATTAACAGATTAACTCGGTCGGGGATCCAGCTTCATAAAAATAAATTCCAATATTCCCCGCGTTGCTCTCATAACTCGTAAGAAATGGCCCTCGCTGGAAAGTTTAAGGCGGACGATTGGAGAATAAAAATTGCATTTTTACTATGGTAAATTAAGATTTTATTGTGAAATTTACGGGGTGTAGTAAAAAGAATGTTACGTTATAGCAATTAGATATTTTTTACGCGTAGAACGACGGTTTAAATGTTATTGTAAAAAGTTTACGCGATTTTAATATTTCGAATTAAATGGTAGCTGTTATTGTTCGTTTATTTTATGTTTGCTCTCTCGGCTTTATTAATGGCCAGCTGAAGTAAGAACCTTTCGCTTTTAGGTCTTTGAGTTTCCCTCTTGTCATGAGGAATTTAGACCAGAAACAACTTATTTACAAAAATAAATGGCTATAGCTGTTGATAATATACACATATATTCATGTCTATTTGCCATCGGGGTAGGCAGAGACAACAAAATGCCATTTGCTCGTATCCTTACAAACCTAACGCGCTTCTTCTACACTCATTACTCTTTTCATACATGCTCGCCGATTTCTGGTGCTTCGGACCTTTCTATTTTTTAAGACGAAATTGGACGACGAATGTCCTACTGACTTGCTGATTGATAATCATACAATCAAAGCAATTTATAAATGATAAACTAGCCCAGCCCAGCTAAATTTTACTTCTTGCTACGAGGGTTTGGGCAGTCTCGACCAGTTGAAAGTGCCGAAATACGAGACAACCTACGACCAAATCTCTCACAATAAAATTGGAACCGAGTTCATTTATAAAATGGCTATATTTAGTAAGCATCAATGTTTAGTAAACATAAAATGAAATCATAGGTATCGAAACGTTAATTTTAGTCTAAGTAATTGGTATCATAATAGCACCAAGTCATTGAACTTATAAATAGCACATAGCTCTTTAAATTATTTGAACATAGAATTGATTTTAGATTACAATACAATTTCGACAAATGTATGATGATTCGCTTATCGGCTCTATAATATTGGGACCCAAACCCTAGTTGCCACTACCCTGTCCATAGCTGTCAATGTTTCTATTAAACAAAGACCCAGAATACTTTAATCCATTTAAATAATTTCAAATATTCTAGTATTTCTCTATCTCCAGCTGGCAACGAAAAGGATTTTTATAATTTTACTAACTCCCAAACGACACATCTAACATTGCAATTAAACTTTGGCAAATGTTTGCTACGAGTACCATATGGACCGTGTTTCTTTAACATTTTAAAACTTGGTAAAAAATAAGGTGCATTTATAGAAAGTTTTACACAATATTCAGCCAAGTTGTAGCCTCATTTTGGTGTATTACAAATATGTGTGTGCACCACAGACAAATATGAGCCAACGAAGCGTAGCCAAGACTTGTACCTAGTTTCTGAATAACCTTGCCGTGACAGCCGCTGTCTAGGACTTCCAAGGAGACAAACATATTATGATTAGCAGTAAACTGTTGTGATAATATTTACGTAACAATATGAAACTTATGTTCAAATATTGCAACATTTCTAAGAATTTTATTATTGTCGTTCTAAATTAATAATTATAATCCATGCGCGAAGTATATACTTATAGGGCTTGTTATCAATGATTTTTGACGTAATAATGATATCCTAAAGGTCCTAAATAATTTTCAAGCCTGTCAATTGTGACTATATTTACAGATATTAATCATTAATCAAGCTGACAAGCAACAACTAAAATTGAGCTTTTAACGAACCTGAATAGCGACAAGAACATTGAACCCGAGTGACTAGGTACGTATTTTATTAACTTGTGTTCTATATATTATTATATACTGATGATACATCCATAACCGAGTAGAGACACCAACAGATTGCTATGTAGAGAGTGTTAAGACTAAGCCTATAACGCGCTCACGACACTACTGACTTTTTGACATGTTATGCATATGTATTAATTTAGATACTAAATGTAAATTAGGTATCTTCACAGGCAGTAATACCATGTTCGAAAAGGCTGTACTCGATCATTTGTAAACTCGACTTTTGTATTTATTTATTTAGAATTTAAGGTAAAGTCTATATAATGTTCTAGTAGTTTTAAAAAAATCTTGCTGCTTTTGAGTGAGGTCATCTGATACAAAAATGCTTTATATTATTTAGTCGGCTGAAAAATTTAAATAAATTTTATACGCAAGCGGACCTCGGACAAGGCAAACGTCTTGGGTACAATCGATACAACGTTAGGATGGTGATGGTATAGTTTTATTCTTACTAATACCTAAACGTTGAAAAGTTAAGACTAGAATGAATCGGCGGATATAATTTCATAAGCTGGTATGGATAAAGTTAGCCATAACCTAATTTGGTTAAAGTTTATAGAAGTTTAGCTAATCTTTAGGTGATTTCTTAGTGATTGCGGAACTTAAACTTAGTCTACTTATGGATAAAATTCTAAATAACGGCTTAGCAACGTAGCTACGAAGTTTCTTAACCATCTCTGTTGGAACTACTCCGTTAAGGCGCTGTTATACCTCAGAAGCCGTGAAACACCTAATTTTTCGTCGCGCATCTAGCCATAACGGTACATATTACAAACTAGCAAAAATTAGAGCTTAAAGTCAAAAGTCTGAACAAAAGACTTTTAAAAGAATTTTTCATGTACGTAAAATAGAATCACGGTAAAAAAATCACAAAATCGAGGCAGAAAATAATCTTTCATCTCACTGTTTGCAATATTTTGATCGTAAGCTGTCATATTTTTTTTGATAGTATTGTAGGAAATCTAATGAACTAAAGAATTACCTAATTTATTTTCATATTATACGTGTATATTTTGTAAAATTAAATAAAATCTGCCAAACGTCTATGATTTTGACGCTTGGTAGATCCCATCAATATCAAACGCTTCAGCAATTTAAACCTTATTA
This sequence comes from Euclidia mi, assembly GCA_944739405.2. Lineage (NCBI taxonomy): Eukaryota > Metazoa > Arthropoda > Insecta > Lepidoptera > Erebidae > Euclidia > Euclidia mi. The sequence continues at coordinate 63,190,874 of OX123183.2, forward strand.
GCATAAGCGGTGTACTGAGTGTCAGTTGCTAGTTTACGCCCCGCCCAGACCTCATCATTCGGCTATGAGCCCTGTGAGAGATAGGTCATGTCGCTTGCGTCTCCGCTGCACGAAATTTTACGTAAACCTTTTTGTTATTATAATACGCCGATTTGAGTTCGTAATTTCATGTTTTATGTTATAGACTGAATACTTTGAATCAAATAGGCTTTTCATGTAACTATGGGCACATATAATTAGGACCTAAGTTTATACTCTTGTTGCTTTTAATGTGTTATTGTTTCTGTGCTTATAAATATATAATTAGAAGAATAAAATATGGACAATTAGAGAAATGAAGTTCTACGAAGGATTTGTACAAGAAAGCGTCGTAATAAAATAGAAATTCATCCATGGCCAAGTGATTATGAAATATGTAACATTTTTACACAAATTATTTTCATAAGAGTCTTTTATGACTAACTATGTTACTTATATATTATCGATTATGCATAATATAATTATATAAATTATTCTCACAATACATAGCTGCCACAGTTTTCAATTTTTGAAAGAGTAATAACATAAAATCGAATCATTTTATGTACCTATATTTCAAATTCATTAGCTTGTCAGAGCGCCTGGAGCGCTAAGATGCTGCCACGGCGAACAATAATGATGACAGCGCTAATATGTCGCTCCGCAATCCGCATACAAGCGGTAACGAATGTTGTATTATTGTGTTTTGAACATAAACCTTTTTAAGTACATCGGGTAAAACTTTGATTATTCATAAACTATTAGGTTTTTTTTTTTTATTAAGAACAACAAACAGATATACAATACAATATTATATCAGAAATTACAATAAGAAAATGACAATTGTATATCCAACCACGTTATTCACAAAAAATGTAAGAAATTTTGAAATACTAAAAACTACGACGTGCTAATAAAACTGTACCTATATCTCTTTTTTTTTCTTTCTTGTGTGAGGATAGCCTCACACAAGAAAGAAAAAAAAAAGAGAGAAGAAAAGAAAAAAAAAAGTAGATACTTTTTTTTTTCTCACATGAAATAAGAAAAGAAAAAAAAAATAGTCCCTTCATAACATGGTGTCACTAAAAGGTATGTCTCAGTACATCTAATATCTTTTTAATTTCTAAAATCAATCATTTATAAGTAAGAAGGTGACTTCTCTGTTTGCTATAACACAAGATATAGTATTTTTTTAAAAAATAAAGTACGTAACTAATTATTATTATTGTAATTACAGTGAAGTTAAAGATAACAGTTCTGCAACGTCTTACACACATTTGACTTCAGTCATTCCTAACACGATCTGTTCAAGAGCCAGCCAAGAAATGCCAAACAATTTTTTTAACAAATTTGACTCGAATTCCGTACTGATAAGCAAAAATTACAAGAAGGATAGCAGTGACTGGTTCGAATTGCGTAAGAATATGTTGACAGATTGAATTTTTTATATAGTGGTAAAAAGAAGAGATAACAGCAGTTAAGACAACTAAGTAAAAAATATTTTTGTACAAATAAAATATTTGCAATGTAAAATCGGTTGCGCATGGAATCTAAAATGAACAACTGGCTTTGCAACAACTGGCGAAGCAAGAAAATGTAACAATCGAGCCTTGTGGATTATTCGATTATTGGTGCCACGCCAGATGGATTAATAGGTCCAAACACGATTGTGGAAAATTAATGTTCTAAAGTTGCCTATAAGAATGGCCTGGAGAATAGTATAAGAGCAAATAAAATACAAATATGGAAACATGATAAAAAGTGAACTGACTAGTCTAAACAAATATTGTAATTGTTATTACCAAATTCAGGGGCAACGCCACGTTACACGCAAACAAAAGTGTTTATTTGCTGTGAGGAGTGGCGAAAGTATACCACTAAAAATATAAATTATAGAAAGAGATGATGTTTTCTGGGAGAAACTTGTGGCGTTTTATATGAATTGGCAGTTGCCTGAAATTGTTGATTCTCGTCAAGCTCAAGGGATGGCATTGCGAGATCACGGAGAGGAAAATGTTTCATCAGTGCTTGAAATTTCTACAATACCAAGCCGTAAAAGGAAAGTAAATGAAACTGTGCCTCATGAACAACAGCAAATAATAAGTCTTATCACCTCACACACTGCCTTTAACATTCGATGAGAATAAAGAAAACCTGCCGGGTTGTAGCAGACAGCTAACTTTTGATGAGCTGTAAACTCTGTATTTCGTTAATAAATTATAAATGAATATGAATAAATATCTTTTAATATTTATTTTCTTTGAAACCATATTTGAAGCGAAAGAATTTTTTTATATTTTTCCATACAAACATGTATGACGAGAGCTAACGAAAAAGCAGTAACTCAAATTCTAATTCTATAATTTTCTAAGCGACATAGCAGTATCTCATGAATAAGGTATATCCACATATATTTTTGATGTTTCATCTATTTTGAAAAATAATAATGGGTTGGGTTTCGGAACGAGTCGCCTGAATAAACAATTTCCAAAATTTCATAAATACTTCGGCAATTATGCAAAACGGAACATAGTTTTTATACTTTAGTACAGTTTTACAAATGTAATTTTTAGGATTTAGGTGAAAAACGTGAAACGAAACGCAAAACTGCCATCTTGGAATGATCATATTGACAGCTAATGTCAAATTTGTGCGTCATTGCTTTCGAGTGCCTTGGGTTAGGTGCGACTGTAATAAGTAAATAAATAGGTTATGTTAGGTTCTCTTTTGACCCTTAATCTGAAAATAGGAGCCCTTCGCAGGGCTCCGACAACCTTAGTTTATTAAACTAGTGTGATGAATGTGGAAGTTGGCAGTGCCATACACACCGATGTTTGGAGATTTTTTTTTCAGAGGAAACCAGGTATTTCCGGCAAGTGAAAATGGTGAGGGGAGTTTCAAGACCTCCCCTGCTCCCTCTCCAATCACTCACAACCCCTAAAAACGGCGACGTATTTCGAAACCTTTGCCATAATAATTATACCTATAATAACAATAAACATCCATAAATAAATTAAATAAATCAACTTTTACTAAACTTCAATTATCTCGTAACTCGCTTTAGTTGAGATACGGCTTTTGCGCTTAGTAGAGCAGTATTGTGTTTTTTAGGGTACCGTAGCCAAACATTGTAAAAACGGAACCCTTATAGATTCGCAATGTCTGTCTGTCTGTCCGCCCGTATGTCACAGCCAATTTATTGCAAAACAGATTTGAAAACTGGCAGGAATGGAATTAGATGTAGGTATTCTATGAACTGCTTCACTATTTTTATACAAAAACAAAACAAACATAATAATGGCCTCTCCATACATGGAACTGACTTAATTATTTTTATCATCTTACGTCACCTAGGTATTTACCTACTTTCGTCAACATTTTATACCTATAACGTCTAATGTAAACCAGTTTTGCTCATGGCTGCACTGAGAACAAAAATTGCGCTATGCCTATATATACAAACAGATTGATGTATGCAATATAAATTTTAATATCAGTATCTCAATTCAATATGCTAAAACGTTTTGCTTGCGATTTTGAAATATTGGAATACGGATGTCGCCAGAATACGGCTGCACGCGACGAGAATGAAGGGGAGCGCCCCGCAGTAGACGGAGCTAAGCTCCCTTCACCTCCCCTGCTTCACCCCCTCATTTACCAAAACAGTCGCTTAGAACAGCGCCTTAACTAGAATTAATTGACCTATTATTAACCTTTACTCGCTTAAAACCTTTTGCAATTATTGAATAAAATAATCAATATCTCTACTGGGGCGATCGAGATTGAAAATTTGTAAGCAAGTAGAGATTAGATCGTGTGCACGATGTTACCGAGGACAATTTATCAAGTAGAGAATTCCTACGTCCGTGTATGCCAGTGTCTGAAATATTCTTCGCCTCGCCAATGTTTTAATAAAAAAGCAACTATTAGCTGTTGAGCTCGAGCGTCAGCAAACTCGACTTAGATCTTGCAATATTCCGCTTCAAAATAAATAACTTGTTTCTGACGGTTTCTTGAAATATGTTGAGCTTACTAAATAAATAATTACATCCCTTTGAAATTCATCTTCTTTGAATATTTATTTTATATGTCTGCACTGAAAGCTTTGTCTATTCTATTATGTTTTGCTGTATATCATGATGGGAAGTATGCAACATTATATTTTTATTCCGATCAACTTTAACGTCTTTAGTAATAATCAATGATCAACTACCTATTTCATTACATAAACTTAAAGTATCCCTATTGTTTCGTTTTATTTTTTATGTCATAAGCGGCAACTGAGCAGACGGATCGCCTGATGGTAAGCAATTACCGCCGCCCATTAACGCAAGAGACACCAGAGGAGTCACAAGTCCATTGCCTCCCTTTGGGTTAGGAAAAGGGATGGGAAGAGGAGTGGGATGAGGGAGAAGGAATAGAGGATGGGGCCTCCGGCACTCCTAGTCACCGAACAAAAGGCAACAATATAGGTAATGTTACTTAACGTCGATTTTCTGTGAGAGGGTATTTCTTTGGTCGAGAACCCATTCATGCTGAAATCAGCAAGGCTCTGCTACCAGAGAATTAAACGTTGCATTCAATAAATGTAACCGCCGGGCCCTTTCTCTCATATAGTGACACGAGGAGTGGGTCGGGTGGGGAAGGTGGTTTGGAGAAGACAGCTAACATTAATCCATCTTCTTGATGGTGCTTGGTTGATACCACCAACGTCTGAAGACAACGATTAGCCACCTACCACAAAGCTAGTCGTACTACATTTGCCATCGTTGCCCAAAAAATTCCACAACCTATCCTCCGCCAATCTACCTTACCTACATATAGTATAAAAAATAGAATAACGGATATCCCGACGACAGAGAACATAATACACATTTTATTAGACGATATATGAGACGATTTTCCTCTACATTGTATATAAATTCAATAAAAGTAGATAAAGGATACAAGTAAGATTATATTAATAGTAAAATATTGTGGAACGGATCCCAAGAATCTCAACTGTCATATCAAGTCAAAAAAAAACACAAACATGCTGTATATTGCGACTGAAGGTAAAAGAGGAATATCTGAAGTACATCGATAAGTACGTGCATTCATACCTCAGCTTAACTAAAATAAGATAGACAACTTACTGTAAATAGGAAGTGAAGCCACTCTTTATACATGTGTAAGTGGATGATGTGTTGACATTGCGTGCCGTGGGGTAGTTATTTAACCTACTTTTTTACTTAATCTGAATTTCAACTATGCACATTTGTTCATTTCGACGTTTTTGTACTTTTTTGTCCAGTGTTAGTAGTGTCTACCTTAAAGGAAATATTAGGAAACTTGTTTGAAACAAGCAAAATTGCATACTTTTACATATTTAAACTCGTTAGTTGTCTGTAGTACCAACGCACAACGCCAATATTGTTTATTCTTTTCAGATTTCAAAGACAACCCCACTCCCATGGCTCCCAGTACTAGCGCACTTCCCACCACCGGACCTGCGTAGGTGCAACGCGGCGGCAGCTGAGTAGCACAAGTGCTCGAAACCCAGCATGCCAATTCGTAAAACGCTTACCCATCTACCGGCGCACCGCCTGGCATCAAGACATCCAGTTTGGGGACCAATTTCGTCGTCAAAGCTGAGTGGCGAGCCTTTTGGGAGCTCTTCGACCACCCCCAAAAAGAGCTGATCGCAGACCCAAACACAAAAGACCCTGGTTTTGATACTCCTCGTCCAATATGGGTGAAAGTAAACAGATTCAGAACCGGACACGGACGTTCGAACCTTCACCTTCACAAATGGGGCCTCAGAGAGTCCTTCCTGCGAGTGCGGAGAGGCAGACCAAACTCTAGCCCACGTCGTGAATGATCTCCACCGCTTCCCTGGCGATATATCCGAGTTACACCAGCTCTCTGCAGCGGCCAAAGGCTGGCTAATAAATAAAAAAATAGACATATAGGATCCAGCGCAAAGAATGCCATACGAAATTATGAGAGTTGCTCAGGTCATGAATAAACTTCAGTGGGAACGAAAATTGATTCTCAGTAAATAGAAGCCGGCAACGAAGACAAGATTGTCAATAAAAAACTTTCAAAGGTTTGCACAATGGTGAATGAAGACAGAAAACATTCGTGAATTTGAAGATAACCGAGGATGAAGTTCTAACTTCCTAGTAGAAGAAAGTTGGACGGTAAGCTTTTACATTTTATTAAGTCTAATATTTGCTATTCGTGTGGTGACGGATTAAGAATACGGATTGTCACCACCCTATATCATCCCATGGGTGTCGTAAGAGCCGACAGAGGGAGCATATTATGCAGAAAACAGCACTGTAAGAGAAGGAAAACTTGATACAAACCCTATACCAACCCGTTTGGCCAGCGTGGTATAGTAGGCCAATTCCTCCTTTCAAAGGAGAGGCCTAGTCCAGCAGTGGACTGATAAAGGCTGATGATGATGATGAATATTTGCAGTTAGATGCTTTTCTTTATATTGAAAATGAGTCAGTTTGATACGATAAATTTTAAATCGTTTTATTTATTTCAATATAATAACTTTTCTTTGGAGCTAGGTTTAAGAACTTTTAATTTGTTACTATTATAGACATAGGTCGCCAGTCCATACTGCCACTAGCAGATATTTAAGTAATCTCTTTTATTTATACGAGTATGCTATGCTATTATAAAAACATTTATAACTACATATATTAAAATCCATAGGCGTTCACATAATTAATATCTCATAATACCTGCTCATATTATCCGCACGAGTTGTCCACGCGAGCGGTCTAAATGGAAGGCCCCCGATTCGTCTTCAGATGATCGAAGACACTGCTTACGTAGATGGCCTCTTCGGAACTATGTGAAACTTTTGGCATACACCTCACCATTCTCTATTATTTACTCGATATATTTTTTGCCATATTATTTATTTTTATTATATATGATAAAGTAACTATTTAAATCCTACAGAAAAATAACACAGTGATGTTGTCCGGCAGCAGGCAATGCGAAGCAAAAAAATGGTGTACAAATAGCCGGAAATCATTTTGATGTACATATTAATTCTATATCTCAATTCTTTCCAACGGGAGACCTTGTCCAGCAGTGGACTGTTAAAGGCTGATGATGATGATGATGATTAATTCTATAAGAGTACAACGCGCTGGTGAGGATGTGATACATATTACTATTTTCTATTACAAGGACACATATGCATTGGTAACCTCAAGCTCAACACACACTGCGCATTTGTGCACTCGTATCTGATTAGTTGCAATTATGAAAGCGTAGTCCGTCCTTAGCTTATTACAATCTGGCAATAACTACCTATCTACTTGTTTTGCTAACTTACTAATAATTATAATGAGAACTTATACTTTCACTTTTCTTTACGATGTTTTTGTTTCGCACAAGACCCATTTCTTCGCTAAGTAAAACATATCATAGGTAGTCAGCCAGCTATGATCAAAGTTGAAGGTTACACAAGTTCCAAATCTCGATAGTCCAATAAAAAATGTTCTTTGCTCATATATTTGCTTATAAGGATAGATTAGAACGCATACAAAAAAGGTTTCTATGGCACCTATCTTACTCAGACAGATTGCCTAAGAAGTGGACATATAATGAAAGGCTTACTCATTTTAAAATGATTTCATTAGAAAAGCGTAGAACAATGATAGATCTATTATTTTTATATAAAATACTCCATAATCAAACTGACTGCCGCCAGATACTAGACAGCATAATGTTCAATGTCCCACGTCGTATACCACGTGCGCCAGCTCCTCTGTTAGTGCCCCCGTTTCGAAAGACAGTGCTAGGCTACAATTCAGCTATTCCAAGGATTAGTAGAGCTCTCAATAGATGTTCTGGATCGATCGATGTATTTGCCGTAGGTCTCAATAAATTTCGACAATACCTGATCGAAACAAATGTAAATTCTTTATAAGTTACCCTCAAATCTTCTTTTTTGTATATAATATTATTAACTCAAACTCATAGATTTAGTATTTCCTAGCTCTTAAGAATCTAATCGCATGTGGTGTTTACCTTTAATTAGTTGTACAATTAAGTCAAGCTAAATATGAATGTAAGATGTGATAAAATTATTGTAACAACTGTTGGTAAACCTAAATAATAAAATAAAATAAATAAGGATCACGTAATTTAAATTTAAGTATTCGTTTATTTTTCATATTACGTGGAAAAGCCGGCCAAATCCAGACTTTTCAGTTTTACAGCCCGAGGCTCTGTTCTGCAGGGTTAATAAAATTATTCATAGTATCCGCCAAAGTTACCCGTCAAATTGAATTCATTACTATAGCGCTAACTGTGCTTTTTACTGGTAAATATTGATTATTTGTTTTGATTAACGCTGTGCGTTTATATAATTATATTAACACGAAATGATATCGCTCGTTGGGCTTCTATAACAAATCTATAAATTTTTTACCAGGTCCCTGCCGAAAAATCGAACGTACTTATGCTGGTTGTTCCAGGAATAACATTGTCTGTTGTTGAAACAACAGACAATGTGATTCCTGGATTTATATAAAACTAAACTATAACTCAGTCTGAATTGCAACATTGTGTGGGAATTTCGGGAGCGAATTTTAAGACAGCGCGTCATCTCCTTTTCAGTTTTAGTGACTGTTACGAACTGTTTAAAAGTTTCCTTATATGGAGCCAATTGTGACAGAATGAAACCATCATCCATCATAACAAAAAAATATTGAGACTAAGGCAACATGCAAGGCCTCATTACAAAACAAGAATTTCGAATTACTAGACATTAGTAAGTATTGGATTTTAAGAAATACTGTTTAATAAGGTCGCTAGTTATTTATTTTAATTTTACGTTGCTCCAACGAATTTCAGATACAAAATAGATATTGTAATGTATATATTAAATATTGCATTTAATGTATGTAATAAGTATTGCATTTCTCACCATCTAAATGAGATAAATACAAATAAATATAACGTGAAGAAACTGTGACGCACGCAGATATTGTCAGAAATACATTATATTTATGGGTGTAACCTGTATTCTACTTATACCAACAGGTTGCTTGTTTAAAATGATGATCAAAAACCAAATGATGTTTTAAAAAATAATAAATAAGTTATATCTCCCGAAATTTTGTTCAGGTATGTTACAGTACAAAGTTATATTTTTAAAATCTATGTTACCTAATATCTATATCTAGATTTGTAAAGTAACAAGTTAGCTATAATAAATTTAAACTTAAATAAACTGTAAACTATTGTGACGTTACTTTCCTAAAGTGAAACAGCGAAAATGCCAAAGTTGGTATGTATATTTCATAACTGGCAACCTGCTTCTTCTCTTTGAGAAATTATAGCTTAAATTGTAGTGTTGCTGTCTTTTTGATGATGCAAAAAACTCAGCGCGAAAGTGGCAGAATATAATTTCGAAAATTTAAAGAAATCAGCTTCTTAGACTGCATGAAAATCCAAATTACACGTGCGGGGTGAGGAATCTTAAAGGATTAAAAGATCCGCCGCAAGGAAGCCCGCAAAAGAGAATTGTTTGTAATTTAGATAATGGCGTCGATAGCACGGAGGCTCGATGTGAACTTATAGGCGTTATAACAAGTATTAAATCATTGAGTGCAGATTAACCCAAGTGCCACCCTTTTATTATTAGGTTTTACCATACAATCAGTTAATAATATTAAATTGTGTCATTTCGTTATCTTAATATATAAAATCCTTGCGTTACTGACTGACTGACAGACACGCTACAGCCGAAACTATTGGGCGCAGGAAGCTAAAATTTGGCATGTATGTTCCTTGGGGACCGTAGGGGTGCACTAAGAAGGGATTTCCCGAAATTCCCACGGGATCGGGCAAATCGGGAAATTCGAAAAATATGTGCGTGCGAAGCCGCTGGTGTCGACTAGTATACTGATAAAGTAGTTGTTGCCTGCGGTTCTGTGCGCGTGGTAGTCAGTCAACAAGACACTTAGAGTACCCTTTGGTACCATATTTATTATTTTGATAATATTCTGCACATTATTAAATGAAATAAGCATTTTATCATTTTTGCGCATCGTGTGCAACAAGGACTGTGAGGTTGGCATAGTTAACATTATATAAAAGAGAATGAGGAGTAATCGGTCTGTAAATTCAAGCTGGATATAATTGAAAAAGGTGGTTCACTATGTTTCAAAATAAGATGTCTGATAATTACGCTTGGGATAAGTAGTAGGTCTAATGTACATAGGTCCAGAGTCTAGACTATTGTGTGCCTCAATTGAAGGTTACCTGTCTAAAGAATTCAATTGCATATCATAGAGCCGCGAGAGCCTAACCGAGACCCCATGATAAGTGGAATTCCTAACAAATTGAGAGTATTTTGTAATATAAGTACGTCGGCCTACATTTACATATTGAGAATATTAACTTTTTTTATATGAATCAACTTAAGGAAATCTGATTGTTTCTTTCAATTATCCTTATAAATTATTCATCCGTCTTTGAACAACTTCACGACTATATCCGTACTAAGTCAGAGATCTGTTGAAATCGTATCATTGACATTATAATCTCGTCATCAGCCATCCCATGTTATCTTTACAAATCGTTTCTGAGTGTGCAATAACGCGAATGTACTTTTTTGAATTAACCTTATTTGCGACAGCTAATGTTTTTTATTCAACTTAAACCGCGTCTCGAGTGCTTTGTTTTGTAGCTAGTACTGCCACACCGCCGCCGTCCGTACTTTAAATACCACTCTAGCTGGTTCATGTTTATATTTGGACAATGTTGATGGTACAGTTTTTTCTGGATTTCCAGCTTAGTACTTACTACTACTTACTTAAAACGATATTTGACAGCATTTTAATATGCTATTGTCATAGTTTTGGTTTAGTTTAATGTAAAATTTATTTAATTAACACTAAAACGCTTTAATTATTACTAGATTGTTTTATAAACACTCAAATGATTTATGGGCTATACGTCAGCGCTCACCTCACTTCACTCACTACCCACTCTTTTTGATTATTATGAAGAGGGAAGAGTCGAAGTGGGAGGCGTAACAGGACCCCACAGTCAGTCTTATAAAAACTCTCAAACTACGAAGTAGCTAGCGGGAATGATTGTAACAGTGTGTGTGTGCTAAAGTAATGCTGTATAAAAGTGTGCCTGTAATAATTTAAATAAACGTTGATTGGCTTATACTGGACGTGGTGTTTTCTTCAAAGTATTTATGTATTTATTACTAGCATAGAAAATTAGAAAATTGGAATGCTTTTATCAGCCGAGCCCGATTTTGATTGTGAAATAAATATGTTCTGCGCAACAGATTGTATATTTCTCAGAAAAAACAAATATATTTTTCATAAATATCAACGCATCGATGTAGGCTTAGTGGGTACTTTGTTTGATAAATTGTCTTAAGATTTTAAAATATTCTTATTCCATTTTGTAATAGGCTTAGATTAGCATGCAGAAATATATGAAAGACAAAACATTAATATGGCTTCTTTTCAAAAACATTTAAAATTATAATACATAACTAGAACCAGTCACGGCCGACCTCGTAGGACATTCGTCGACCAAATTGGTGACGTTCTGAAAAACGGGAAGGTCCTAAGCACCCGGAACCGGCGAGCATGTATGAACAGAGTAATGAATGTAGAGGAAGCGCGTGAGGTTTGTAAGGATAGATGCAAGTGGCGTTCCGTTGTCTCTGCCTACCCCGGCGGGAAAAAGCCGTGAGTTTATGTATGTATGTATGTGCATAACTAGAGTGTGTAATTCTTTGATTTAATTTTCTTTATATTTTAATATTACTTAACATAAAATTAACTAACACGAATAGCGGAGCAGTATGCCAAACCTGAAGTCAAAATGGATTTAATTTTCCTCGAAGTAAATTGCAATGTCACTTGCCAACACTTCAGTTACATTAGCATAATTAATTTGTATAATTCATATACATAAAATACATTTACGTGTAGTAAATGACTTCACTAAGATTTTTTCGGCAATGAAAAACCATTAAATTTAGAAATTTCTCATATTTTGAGTGTATCGATAAGAAATACCGATTAATATCTAATGAATATTCCTTGGCAACGTCAACGATGCCTTAAGAAACAGCGATAGCCGTGTGAAAATATCAACAGACAGTTGTCTGGTACAGAGTTTATAGAGTTGAAATCCACTGCGCGCATCACTGACTTTTCGCAGCTATACCTACTTACATACCTATGCGTCTAAGATTGGTAGTGGAAACTGGTCCCGCCACTAGTGACGTTAATTGTACTTACATAAATAGTGACGCCGCCGGTTCCACGACCCGGAATTTTGAACCCAGATTTCTTCATAATAATTTATAAGTATATACTATTTTTATTTGATTTAAACTGAAAACTACATGATTTTTCTTACGTTAAACACAGGCAATTCTCAAATCACAGCTCGTTTATCTGTAATTACACATTTGTATTTGAAATACTAAAATCTACTATCTGTTAACATAAATTTTCTAAATATTAAAACTCAAAGCAATCTGGTTCGGCGTTGCCCCGAAATATGTACTAGGGGATTTCGTGATATGGAAAAATATTAGTATTGTGGACTGTATCAAGAATGGCTGGTAAATTGCCTAGAAGAGTGGGTGAACGGGCGATCTTATGGCTATAGGATATAGGAGGCACGCCTTACCTTGACAAAATGGCGGCCGCCGGCGTCTTCGAGAATCGGGCTACAAAACCGATCACTCCACCTGGATCCAGCCTGAAGCTGCACAGATCACTCCACTACACCCGCGGGCGGTTCAGTTCTCGTTTATAGTATAAAAGCTGTAAATATTGCGGTATTGCACACGTTCAGCGCGGCGCGGGGCTGCGTAAGCACGCGACCGATCAGCGTGACGATTGATCTTCGACTCCATCGCAGCGTCATTGAATACCGCGACCAATTAGAGCGAGGCGTGCCTTTGGGAAGGAATGGGATAAAATATCGCTCGTTTTGACACTGCGGTATGCAAAGGAATTTATTAGCTAGGTGTTGACATAATTAACTATCAATAGAAAAGATAAATGGCGCTACCACAATCAACTTTCTAAACTAAATCTGCATTTCACAGTCTATTGACACTAAGAACTTATAAAAAATCAACAAAAATTATAGTGGTTCTATAATAAAATAAATTAAAACATCCCTCAGAAGTCAGTCTTCCTTAATTGTCAAAGAGCTTTTTGACGCCAAAGCTTACGTTCATGAGTATGCGCCGCTGTCGCGCGGTGGACTAACGGCACATGCGTAAATAATGTGCTAACGGTGCGGGACGCGGATTGAGGCAGCTACTCAAAATTACGAAACTCACGACTCCGCCTGCGTGGGAGTCTGTTAACGCGACATGTTTTGCCGCGGTAAAAATAGAGTCAGTTTATGTCACTCTCCAGTCTTCTAACTATTACTACTACCCCTCTACACAAAAATCACACCGTAACATCACTCCGTTGTGAGGTGCAAGAAGTAAGTATAAACAAACACTCTTTCGGATTTATAATATACCTAAGTGTGGGTAATAGTTACAATGATCTCTGTATTAGTTTATTTTCTTTCATTCATGAATCAAATACCTAAGGCAATATATGTATTTACGGGTCTAGTTATAGTGTACATAGCATTAGCTGTGCATAAAACAATAAATGAATCTTTCTTTGAATTATAAAAATATATATTATACCATGTCTGTCATCACAGTTGCGGGTCCCTCGGCTTTGACTGAACGTTTTTCTTTTGTACGGGAGAAAGTTTCCTGTTTGATTCGGTGATATATAGATTGTAATTAAACGATTAAATTATATTTGCCGTACCAGTGCGTCTAATTTACGCAATTTCCGAATCCGCCTTTGGGTAAGAGTGGCCTAAATGCCAACTACCTAGGGGCCCTGGGTCTCCGGAATATGAGGCATGTTTAAGAACAATTGTGACTTTCATTGGGGCGTTATGACACTAAAACCAACTCGGTGTTCCTCTCTGATCCCATTATACAAAATACACGATAGTAAGTCATATACCGTGTCTTTTCTTTTCTAAATCGGTTCAATTCATACGTTTAATTCGTACGTTACGTTTTTATGTAGAAGCCTTATGTACCTTATATTTAACGGCTTAAGTATACGAAGTGTAAAGGATGCAACATTTTTACATTTCATATGATTAAAATGGATCCTTGACATCGTGTGTCGCATAAAGACTTAAGCTGATGCTTCACGCGTGGCACCGCGAGGGCAGTAAATGTAACTTTAGCTAAAGATTTATAAGATATATTTTGTAACTTTAAATCTTTGATGAATCTTTTATGTTTGTCTATAAATGGGATTTATGGATTCTACTCGTTCATCTCACTCAGTCGACAACTTCATGATTGAGTAAAATTAGAACTCAATGTGCGACTGAGGAAATCATTTCCATTTATAATTCTAAACGTTACTTTACCTGTGTCGTGAGATAGCAATGAGTGAAACATAATGCGATGCAACATTAATTTTTTTTTTTGGCTACCAAGTAACTCTGTAGTACAAAGTGTACGCCGGGCGCACGCCGAGGAACGCTCATGCTCAATGTGAGGGAGGCCTACTCACGCGCTTATCGTTCCCATAGAAAGTTCCTGCTAGTATGAGTACTTGGTGACTCTGATTGCTCAGGTTTGATGCCCACCCGGGATAAAATGATGATATACAAGTGTTTGTTCCATGTGTATTAAAGCGTACATAAACATGTTTATCGGTTGTCTGACGGCCATTCTACAGTCAATTCTAGTTAGGGATCGAATGACCGTGTGGAAATTGTTGCACAACTTAATTACTTAATATTCTTAGGTTACACTTTGTTCGATTTACTCGGGTCGCATTGCATCGTTTGACATCCCTTATGTCGGAAACTAGGTAGCTAAATTGTGCTGGAAACTCGAAAATGTTAGCAGTGGCTTTTATATTTTGTACGGGCATCGAACTTCTAACTCCACATACGAAACAATTGGACTATCATGAAAAAATCGGGCAGGTGCGAGTCTGACTCGCGCACCGAGGGTTCCGTACGCATTTTACCTTATTTGAGGTTGGTGCTAATTACGCTAGTCTTCTAAATCTGAGGGTCTAGTACCAGTTTACACTCAATCGTCACGGTGGACGATAGCCTAGACGACGGGAACAATTTCCATACATTTTCTAAATGCGCCCCCTAGCGGTCTCTATCGATCGCTTCTCTCCATTAGGGGCGCTTTAACGAGTACGAAAATTAACCTTAATTTTCAACTTTTTTAAATTTTCAGAATTTTTCCTTTATTTGTGCTGTAGGACCCTGCTTTTGGCCAAATTTCGTGATTCTAGTTCAACGGGAACTACCATATAGGTTTTCGACCCAAAACCTATAGGGTACTTACGGTTGACCTAGAATTGTAAATTTTTGTCAAAACCAAGGTCTTACAGCACAAGTAAAGGAAAAATTCCGAAAATTAAAAAAAGTTGAAAATTAAGGTTAATTTTGGTGCTTACAAGTTTTCGCAAAAATCTAATTTTGACCATATCTTTTTATCGGGTCGACCCAAGACCCTGATTTTTACACACCTAATAGGAACCATAGACCTCAGTATCTGGTATAAATTTCAATTTGCTAGGTCCACCCGTTCCTGAGAAAATCGGTGGTGACACACGGACAGACAGACAGACAGACAGACAGACAGACAGACAGACAGACAGACAGACGGACAAGAAAGTGATCTTATAAGGGTTCCTTTTTTACCTTGTGAGGTACGGAACCCTAAAAATCAATCATTAGCTCTGCGAATCACTATTGTACAAGTGAAATGTATTGTATCTGAACTAACATCATTAAGAGCGTATTGTATGGCATTATTGCATAAATGTAATATTAAACCGGCAAAAATCTTGTTTCATTTTGAAGTAACAAGGATGGTGTATGTTTAAAGTATGTGAGAGTAAAAGCCCAATTAATCGCTATTAAAACATTCACGCTGTTAATTCTGAAGCAACATGCCGGCGTGATATGATATTCGTATTAAAGCGTATTTTAAAGAAACAGCTGTCTTTGTATAAAATTAATTGCTGTTCGTTAGTCCCACAAAATCTCCAAAAGCGATGCACCTACTTCTCCGCCAAAACTTTTGCCATTATATGGGTTCAGCTCTTCTTGACTTTTTTTTTCATTAAACTCTATATTTTTTGATGTTGAAATGCATGCATCAATTTGAATATTTCTTATTTTTGTGTTGGTCTTAAAGAACAGGTAAAATGAACAAGCCTAAGTGATCGTTTTAGAAGAAGAGTCATCTAATAGGTACCCGTACCCGTTATATTAAATATATAAATTACAGTACCTTTATATAATTCATGAATGAAAATTAGTAACTAAAGTATTTTGTCCGCTCTATATGAGTCTGCCAAAAGATGCAAGTAATGCTCACCAATGTTTTATAGTGTAATAAATCGAAAATGGATATTAATTTGTCGATTTAATAACAATGTATTGTAGCGTGGTAATGAGTAATTATACACATTTAACGCTACGGATTTCTTTTCGCTCATAAGTATAATAGGTACACGTTTATTATTATTACATTATTGAGTATTATTTATGGACAAACTAGCATTAATGGTCTAACAGATGTTAAGCACTTGCCGAAATCTACAAGAGGTTTAGCACGGCTAAAGGCTCCTCACGTCTCACTCGATTCGACCGGAGTGCGGTGCAATCTGAGTTGAGAATGATCTAACCTTAAAGAGCTGCAGTAAATGTGCCGAACGTCAATTGAGGCGAGACGTGAGGTAGCGCACTAAGCTCTCTGGAATAGTAATAGTAGCGATTTCGCACTGATATTGTTGATAGCAGGCACGGTGGAATAGGGAAGGAAAATTTTTGCTGTTAGCAGTGAACTTCTTTAACGTTTTGTGGTGACTCATACCCACAAAGAGACGGAAGAATGGAGAAGGTGGAGTTTGTTGTCTGAGGAAAGACATGAAAGTGACTGTAATAGGCTTTCACTAATTCACAATATTTATAATGTTTCATTTCATTGATGCTATTATCAGTTTACGCTGAAACCGCAACACAATTACACGATTTATCTATTTATAGCTTTTATTTTCGTCACAGTGTGTGGTTCCGACAAGTCATGTTCATTTATTTATTCGACATAAATAGACATACACATATACTATGAATAGCCAGTGAGACTATATTTATACCGATTATATAAAGTTACAAGTCATACTTACATACATTTGTAGACGCTCACGCGGTCATAGATACGTCTTGTGGGGTGGGCCAAAATATTAAGAACTTTTTATAGGAAACTAGCGGTTGCCTTCTCTAAATTTAATTCTAGGAGCCAAAAATTACATCCCCTATTTTACCTCAGCGTTTATATTGTCACAAGTCGTTGAACATTTACCCCTAAGGTATATTCTTAAATGCTTCTATAGCAACTGCCTACTTCGTAGCTGCTGCAGTCACACCTTACAAACTGTAGCACCTTTCATGTTTTTACTAGTAATGCGAACTTGATATATGCGTGGGTAGATATTAGCTATCACTCATAAAAACAGCACCGCTCCGGCACGGTCTCTGGCTTGTCAATGGGATTGGACCTTGGGTCGATTTTTGAACAGCAAGATGCAATAGTTGATAGCCCATCGCCGAACCTCAGAGTGCTACAGTCAATGCCAAAATTTGCCATTATCCACAACACAGGGGCGCGGTCTTAATTGCAACCCGAGTTGAGTTGGTGCGGTTATATGTTCAGATTGTTTATGCTAGGGCATCGGTTAAATTATTATTACTTAAAAATCTTTAAAAACGTAATTTGTGAAGCACTGTGGCTGTGAAATGAATAAACGGCACAATTTTTCTCAAAGACTAGATGTTAAATGTTATTGAACAAAGGTTCTCAGTCCGATAAGTGAAAATAGGCTATAACTAAGAATTTAGATAAATCCAGACCTTAACTGAAGATTCAACTGAGCCATTGAAAAGTTACGACATCTTTTATACTCGTCATGCCAGTTGAGAAGTTGTTTGTCACTTGAATTCATTTCACAAATGCAGCATTTGGGGAATCCGCTGGTACTAAATTATTCCTTCCAAAGTCAAGGGGTGCGTGAAGTCACGGTCGATCTGCAATTCCTTACTAGAAGCTCCTGATAGAGCTTAATTTTACTGGCAAATAGTTGATGACCAAATCTAAAATTGAATATTCACCTAAACTCAATTCCGTATTCTTCAGAAACTATTCTATAGCTTTTAATCGACTACGATTTTTGTCAGCTTGCCAATCGTTAATATGCAAAGGAATATTTATTAAGTTTATACAATTTCCTATCATCTTAAATAATGCATATTTTCATTAATTTCTAATATCTTTTAGTGTATAGGTACATATAGTAAATACAACAAACCTCTCCGATGAAATAAATTAAAACATTGATTGAACAGTTTCTTATCTAAAGAAATATTATTTTCACCACAGCAGCTCAAACATGCCGCTTTTGCTGCGAGACAACAGTGAACAAAACGCGATTTTGATTCGAGCGTGAAACAAAGTAGCGTTTTATTTTTTCAATCTTCAGTGTCACGAATTGACATTGTTCAGCCATAAATTTAAAAACATTCGAATTTTACTGTGCTCTGTCTCTTTCACATGCCTATAAAAAGTGAGTGAAAAACAAACCCCTTCGAATTCGAAATTCGATTTTGGAATTCGACCTCAGAAGGTGTTTTCTTACCTTCGGCAACGCAAATAAAAAAAGATATTTATCTACTTTTTTTATATGTTATTGTTTATATGTTTAATTTTTTATAGGATTTTAATAAAAATAAGTCTAATTAATAGTATAAAATTTGTATTGAACCCATACATTTTTATTTGGAATTACAACAATGATACATTTGATAAATAAACATCAGGGACGCGGTATTTAAAAGTATTTAAAAAAGTAGCGGGAATAAAAATTTCGCTGATGTTGATACAGCATAGCATAACGTGTTAAATTATATTAATATATAAAATAATCTAAAAAGATGAGTGAGACTAGCGATGATGACTGTACTTTAACACCAGAAGAGTTAAAACAACAAGTGATTAATGCAATCTATTCCTGTTTTCATTTCTATGTCTCCTAAGTAATATGTGTTCTCACTGCTGAGGTGAAAAGTAATGTGTGCTACACAAGAGCAAAGTTTTTTGTATCTCGTGCTGTTGAGTCCCTCACCACGCTCAGGATTCTAACTTTGATTCACTCGCTACGCTCGTGAATCAATCGTAGAATCCTTCGCTTGCTCGGGACTCAAAATCAGCACTCGAAACAAAAAACAACTTTGCTCTCTTGTTGCACAAATAACTATTGGCATGTTTATTAGACTTGCTCTGTTTACAATTATCTGGGTAAATGATAACTTAATTAACTAAACATATACCCTCTTACTTATAAACGTTAGTCAAAATTTTAAACGACTGCTGAGAGACTGATTAGCAAAAACCTTACCTATAAACTCTGTTTAGCGTTTAGAAGTCACTAAATGACGCTTAAATAGCTGTCAAATTTAAACAACACCGGGACCTTGTTTAAATGTTGCTGAGAGGCACAATGGCGGCTTTTACTTGAAACAGCTGTTCGATCAATGACATATCATACATTGTTAAAATTATTTATTTGCATTTCTTTAAATTTTAATGTTGTCTACTTATAATTTAACATAGATTTTGACGACCTAGCAGATTTTCAAAATTATATAGAAGATTTAACTTGTATAGTTATAAATTATTTCTTGCCGATATTTTTAGAACAACAGGTAATAGCATGAGAGCTGGTAAACAATTTTTGGTAGTATACCCAATATTGAGGCCTTACAGGCAATTCTGTAATTGTCCTTAAATGAACCTAAATTAGATAGTCGAGGTCAAGTTGAAGTGTAGCGGCTCCCTACAAGCACTTGAATCTTTGTACAGGCAAAAAAAATTGAGTCATTCTAGATTACCTACTTTTTTTATAAGGAGAGCTTATAGTGGCTCTCTTGCTCATGTTACTGCGAATTGCGATGCGGTTGGCTCCCTCGAAAGCACGACAAACGGCACTCATGTGGTCTTTCAATAATATTTTCGGAGTAAATATATAATTCGATCCTAAATAATAACAATAATCGAAAAAGAACTGATGATCTTTTTATGAAAAACAAAAATACATTCGTAATTAGTATAATACCCTGAAGCTATATTGAATCTCAAATAAAGTGCAATAATAGAAAAAAACATACGTAAATTTCAAAATTTATCAATATTTCTCATGTTTCAAAAAAATATCCAAAATTGTTCACCAACTCTGGGACTTTTTGTTATTTGTCAGAATATCGTTGTCATGGAGATATCATATCGTTGCTATGTATCTATGACTCATAGATACAAAATAGCCAAGCGTGTTCGTTCAATTGCGTTATTTAGTCGACTATTTTGGCTTTAATCTGTGGCCCTCGTATGTGTATCGTTCTTTATCAGTTACTCAGCTAAACAACAGCTAATCAACGTTTATAAGTAAAGAAATTTTTTTATAAGTAAGACGGATACTGATTTATTGATATTTATAAAATACGCTTATATTGTTGACATAATAAAACAGTTGTTAATATATATATATATATATATATATATACACCGCTATTTTTTAATTAGTACAAAAAATTTAATGGGGCTCTAGGCATCTTTAACTAATCATATATATGTATGTAAAAAATAAAAATACTAGGTTCCAAAACTGTCCCAAAACTGTCCACAAAAATACGTAATGTTTGGTAAATGCATAACTAAATACTATGTTGTCGTAGTAATTTTACGCGCCACTACTCCATTGATAAATTTGTGCAAACTCGAAGCTCGCCACCCCCTGTCCCTCTGCGCGCGCGCCGCAGTGCTAAATTGAAGGCGATAGCGAAAGGATGTTTTTTCGTGGAAACAATTATTTTTTGTTTACGTTTGCCCAAAGGGATGGCTTATTAGTTCACATCACGCGAGTGCAGCTATGCGTTTGTACAGGGAAGTGTTTGGAAGCCAGTGGATCGGTCGAGGCGGGTCGTAGCTTGGCCTCCATGCTCACCACTGTGTACAAAAGTGAGCCGTTGTGAGTGTGAGTGTCGAATAATTTAAACAGTGCATATTGGACGCTTTTGACGCAGTGAAAAGTTAGAGAAGCTTACTTATCTCGTTAAAAAACAATTAAATAAAACGTGCTGTGTATTGACAATAGTGATGGATATTTCGAAGAACAATTGAAATACTTGTAAGTAAAGTAAATATTACCTACTTAACTAAATAATGATTTGATGCGGGCGGCTCAAAATCGGTCTGTGTGGAGAACCTTGAGGGAGGCCTATGTCCAGCAGTGGACGTCTCTAGGCTGACGTGATGACGATTTTATAGTAATTGTAAATAGCAGCCGATTCTAACTTCATAAATACGCCAAAATTACTCATTTATTTTATTACAGAATACTTTCTTTTATTTTGATATGACGTGTTTGCTTTCTAATTACATACCTACCTCCGTATTTAATTACTTGTAAAACGGTAAATTTTGCCGGTCCTAAGACAGGATGAAGTATGAAGGAGTGGGTAGAATTTAAAAAAATAAAAAATATCTACCTACACTTATTATTTTGCTTCATTTTATTATCTACGGCTACCTGCATTATAAGTGCGACGGAAAGAATGCGTAAGAGTAGGACGGAAAGTAAGTACTATCAATGAAGTAGTGAATGGATTGTAAAATATGTCTATGATTTGGGTGAGATTTTCTACAAAAAACAAATGATTATAACTTTGTTATTTATAGATATTATGAAATTCTTACGTCACTTATATGATAATAATGTCTTCGCTAATATGTCCTTAAAGTTTTTGTACTAATTAAAAAATAACGGTGTATATATATATATATTGAATATTATTATTGAGATAAAGTCATGGTCAGGTTAAGATCGATTGCTTTAATAACACTGTGATGCCATGTGCCATGTGATGCTAGGTATACTATAATATATATGCATAATTGGTTACACATAATAACAATTGCCGTTTTTTCTTAAAGCTACAGCAAACGGAATAAACTTTAAATAAACTTAACAAAGTTGTTTCCTTTTGAAACAATCAGACGATTGGTACCATTTAAAAAGTAGGTCACGTTGTTTTAAAGGAATGAAGTATGTGTAGTATGTAGATAGTAGATACTTTATGATGATAGAACACAATATTTATAAAAAATAATTTTATGAACATAATCAGTGATGTGTAAGTCGAATCAAAATCTGAAACCTATTAAATTAAACACTGTCAAATATTTTCACAGCCGTTTATTAATCATCAAATTCTGGCACGCAATATTTACTGAACAATGTTTGTGATCAAATTGCGATAAAATAGTATTCATTCTGAGAGTGAAAATAGAACAGAAGTGACAGCTACAAATTTACAGATATCAGAGGGAAACAAGTGTGGCCCTCTTTTAGTCTTGTTGAAGTCAAAATTAATATTCAAATTTTACATTGACTAGCTTACTTCGATGTTTAATTTATAATTGAAAGTGTTGCTTTTCCTCGCGCTTTTACGATTCGGATGCGGCTAATTGCGATTCTGAGTGGAACTTTGATTTGGGACTTAAACTGGTTATAATGTCCGTCGTACTCTGGTCACGTAACGCTTTAAGCCCTAGGGTTGTGCCGTCCACTCCATCTACTTGTTGTTCACTGTTTTTGACATTTAACAGTTTCCAAGCAGGATTAATACGCGTTAATTTAATATACAGGTCACACAGTTGCAGGTGAATTCTTTATATTGTTTCTGCTACAGTTTATTTTCAATTTCAACGGCTAAAATGATTCTGGTTGTATCATATTAACACTATTAATGCAATAAAAAAGTACAATAAACTGTTTCAGAAACACTTCAATTTCAGATTTAATGTAAATATTTTTTTACTTTCATCAAGACACTGATGCATAATGTTTTATATGACGTTTATAATAATTATGTTACGGATTGATAAAGTTATTTTCGTATAAAAATAATTTAAATGAACATTGAGAGTAAATAAATTATTAAATAGTATTGACATTAACATCAATGCTGTGATAATAAAAAGTTGAACACATAATTTACTCGTTTATTAATATTATGGACGATCGACGTTGATACGATTTAGTAAATAAACAAATCTACACATAAATAAAATTGGAGTGTCCGTTT
Organism: Euclidia mi; assembly: GCA_944739405.2. Lineage (NCBI taxonomy): Eukaryota > Metazoa > Arthropoda > Insecta > Lepidoptera > Erebidae > Euclidia > Euclidia mi. The sequence goes on from OX123183.2 coordinate 63,214,178, forward strand.
GTAATATTAAAAAATAACCGCTTTATACTAAATGTATATGGATGTATACATGGTACATATACCGAAATGTTTCTTTTTTGAGCTGGAACGGCTGGACCGATTTTGACGGGTTATCCGGGTACGCGAAGTAGTTCCCTCAGGACGCGGATGAAACCGCGGGAAACAGCTATTTTGTAATAAAATTATACTCGTACATACGAGGGGAGTTCAATGTATTCTCGGTATCGAGGTGATATACTAATGATAAGGGTAATTTAATTATCTCTTTAATTAATGACACTCTTTGAGGGTATAAATACAAAATTTTATTTAATTGCCACCATTAGTATTCAAGATATCATTGCGAAAAGACAACTATGATGACTGATTCGACAATGATGAAAAAAATCGAGCATCGTGCAGTGATAAAATTCCTCACACAACAAGGAAAAATTCAAAAAATTATCCATGAAGAAATGGTGGCTGTTTACCAAGATTCTGCGCCTTCATTATCTACAATTCAGAAGTGGTCAAGTGAATTCAAACGGGGTAGAGAGAGCATTGAATACGACACCCGCGCTGGTGGGCCAATTTGTGCCGCTACTGAAGAAAACGTCAAATTAGTCGAAAAACTTGTACTTGAAGATGCCCGTGTAAGAGTGAAAACATTAGTAGAAATGACTAAGCTATCCGTGGGTACCATTCACACAATCCTTCATGAGTGCCTGAATTTGTCAAAGGTCAGTGCAAGATGGGTGCCGCGAATGCTCACCGTGCTACAGAAACAAGTGCGAGTTGACTGTTGTAAGAAGTTTTTGGACCTCTGTGGTGAAAATCCGCAAAGTATTTTCGATCGGATTGTTACTGGTGATGAAACGTGGGTTCATCACTATGACCCTGAGAGCAAGCAAGAGTCTATGCAGTGGCTCAAAAAAGGATCAGACCCGCCGAATAAGTTTAAAGTCACTCCGTCCGCAGGAAAGCTCATGGCAACGGTGTTTTGGGATTCTAAAGGAATCTTGCTAATCGAGTACACAAAAAAAGGTCAAAGTATTACTGCTGCATCATACGCAACCACCCTGCGTAATTTAAAGGAGGCAATTAAAGAAAAAAGACGTGGAAAATTAACCGCAGGTGTGTTGCTGCTTCACGACAACGCGCCGGTTCACAAGGCGCGCCTTGCCCAGGCTGCTGTGCGGGAGTACGGATTTGAAGAAATCATTCATCCACCCTACAGTCCGGACCTGGCCCCTAGTGATTATTATCTATTCCCTAATCTTAAAAAAGATCTTCGTGGAAAGCATTTTTCGGACGATGAAGAGTTGAAGGGAGCAATAAACGAAAAATTTTCGGGCCATGAAGAAAAATATTTTTCAGAGGGAATTGAAAAGTTACTTTCACGAACAAATAAATGTATTGAGATGTTAGGCGAGTATATTGAAAAATAAAATTTATTCAGAATTTTCCGCCTTTTCCTTCATACCTATACCGAGAATACATTGAACTCCCCTCGTAGTAGGCTATTTCACTGGGTTAATTTATTTTATTTATTTATTTATTTTATTTATTTATACTTTATTGTACACCAGAAGTATTACATAAGACATCATACAATATAAGCGAAGTACAATGGGCGGCCTTATCGCTTATAGCGATCTCTACCAGGCAACCTTTGGATGGAAATATTATTGGTCGGAAAATAGTGGTAGTTGTAGGTGTAACAGTCATAATACTTAGAATACATAGATATCTCTAAACACATACATATATACTTATTCATATACTCTACTCTATATACCTACATACAAATACATATATACATATACATACATACAAATACATATATACATAAGCATACAAAACATAAATATATAAAGGACATAATTATACACACATGAACTATAGCAATGCCTCAATTATAGAATATTTTAGAAAGGACTGTAAACTATAATGAAAGATAATATTCCTTCACTAAGGATTTAAATTTAGCTACCGTCTTAGCTTGCCTAATGTGCAGCGGTAATTTATTCCACAAGCGAACGGCAGTTACGGTGAAGGAATTGTCATAAAAAGCCGTGGAATGTACCGGCATTTTAAGCCTTAAATTTTCTGATGACCTTAAATATCTATTATGTGTATCATGAAGGAACTCAAATCTTCCTTTAAGATAGGAGGGAGTTGAAGGGTTAAACAGTATATTGTACAGTAAAGTGAGAATGTGAGCATTCCGGCGATGTCGAATTGGTAACCACTTGAGCTGCGTTCGAAATTGTGAAACATGGTCATATTTGCGCAAACCAAATACAAATCGTATACAGACATTTTGAATTCGCTCAAGTTTATCTAGCTAGTTTTCGGCGAGGTCTAGATAGCTGACATCTGCATAATCAATAATGGGTAACAGAAGACTTAGCGAGCGCAATTTTAGTAGCAGTGGGCAGAAAGTTTCTTAGTCGCCTCAGTGAACCAACTGAAGCAAACACCTTACGACTCACTTCTTGTATCTGCGGTCCCCAAGTAAGAGTCGAGTCGATAGTGAGACCCAGATTTTTTACTTTGTCTTGAAGGGATAATTGTGCCATCAAACATTATATGAGGGAGTAGTGACCAGTCAATTTTACTTTTCATTCTAGAGCTACCAATAACAATGATTTGAGTTTTGGTGGGATTAAGTTTAAGCCCAAAAGACTTGCTCCACTTGCTGATTAGTGCCAAATCACTGTTAATGATATCTAAAGAATGTGACATCTGCGACAGTGTTGACTGCGTGTATATCTGGAGATCATCTGCATAAAGGTGATAGGAACAGCGAAGGTTATTACAGATAGAATTTATGAATATTGAGAAGAGTAAAGGAGACAATACGCCACCCTGGGGCACACCGGCATTTGTATTACACCAAGAAGAAAGTGAGTTCTCGATATGTATACGTTGTCGGCGGCCACACAGGTAACTACAAAACCAATCAATCACCGTAGGAGATATGTTAAGAGAACAAAGGCATCCAAAAAGAATATCAAAATCTACCGTATTAAAGGCGTTACTAAAATCTAGTAGACATAAAATTGTGAGCCGTCCGACTTCCATACCAGCCCTGATGTCATCCGTAACATTGACTAAGGATGTGACTGTGCTATGTCCCGAACGGAAACCGGATTGAAAGGGATTTAGAGGATTATTCTTACAGAGGAAGGAGTTAATTTGGTGGTACACGAGACGTTCGAGGACTTTAGAGAGGAATGGCAGGATTTGATTACATTTATAAATTAAATACCTGTATCAGAGTGATTACCTAGGTTGTGATTCAAAATAGGCATTACTCGCATATTGTCAACCCTAGGGAGAGAGTCTCCCTAGGGTTGACACAGCTAGCGAGGCCCAAACGTCCAGATATCTTGGAAGAGAGAAAGATAGAAATGAAAAAGAAATAAGGAGGAATGTTGTCACGCACGGGACGATGCAGCAAAGGGAGGCCTAACAAGATGCATAAACGCCATATTGGGGTCGCAAGAAAAGGTTGGATCCGAGCGGCTCAAGAATACTCTATGTGGAGAGCCCTGGAGAGGCTTATCTCTAAGGTGTTTGTTAAAGGGGTGGCAATGCCTCGTTAAAGACATCATATTCACGTTAGGACAGGCGCAGCTCTTCTACTGTTTAAAAATGTTAATATCAACCCAGTCAAATTTATCGATTTCACCGGCTGTCTATCGGATACTTCGTTCCCGAATAAGAGTTATTGTAGAGTAAAGAAACAAAGAAGATTCGAAAAAGTTCACACAAGATATGAATCCCCTCGAGACGGGGCGAGACATGGTTGAAAAGATCCGAGAATGGCGCTCGCCGATGCTTGGAGCCCGCGTGCCTTCGCGGTATTACACACTTGCCTGCTTCAAATGTTTAACAAGAATCGTGTTTGAAAAATAAAACTTTGAGCAACTTTATGCACTACTAGTACTTGTAAAGGGCCCAGTACACAATGGCCCATGATGGACCACTGCAGGCCATCACCCGCCATTGTGTGAACATGCATCGCCATTACCGTACGCAATGGCGATGGCCTGCAGTGGCCCATGATGGGCCACTGCAGGCCATCGCCACGATCACTTGGTGTGGCGCACAATGGCGCATTGCTGCCTGGCGAATCACTTGCGATGGACGAGGAAGTAATTGCGGCCACGGCTATCTAATCTTGCGATTAATCTCAAAAAATCTTTTTCTATTAGATAGCCCATTTATCGAGGGAGGCTATCTAATAGACTATAAAACATCACGCTATGAGCCACGAGAGCGGACAAAGACTTAAATAACGCGGGTGTAACCGCGGGCTCATCTAGTATATTTATACATATTATATACTGCCTCCGTGATCCAGTGCATAGCGTATGTGACTACTGATCGGAGGTCCCGGGTTCGATTCCTGGATGAGGCAAAAGCGTTACTGGGTTTTTCCGAATGCTCAGTAGCAGCCCGGAGTCTGGTGATGTGCCCGGTAACGGCAATAGGCTCGCCCTCTATTACGTAGGACCTAAAAATTCATGGCGAAATGTGGGTGTAATATTTACACCTGAGAGATAAGGGCGTGAGACTATAAATAAAAATATATATATATTAGTTATCGCCCGTGGCTCCGCCCGCGTGGATGTAAGTTATCGCGATAAAAACTATCCTGTGTCCTTCCTCGGGTCTTTGATTGATCGAATAATTAGTTATAAATATTGATCTTTCAACAGAAAATCCTTGTCATACTGGACAACCACTGCTAAGCCGTCAAGTCTGTATGGAATAGTGCAGATGGATTCATATAGTTCATCATCAGATGTTTTAGATCTTCGATAAGTCAACAAATAATTAATGCTCATCAGACTGAACAAGTTTTGCTAAAAAGGCAAGCCTGTATGTTATAGTGTAGCTGGGCTCTTTAAGTTCCACATCAGATGTTCGAGATCTTCAAATTTTAATCGCTTATCGAAAAATGCTCATCATGTGAAATGTTTTTTGCAAACCGCAGTTTTTATGTCTTATAGTTACGCTGGGCTGTTGTGGTTCTGCATCAGATGTTCAACTTTCCAAAATCAATTTTAGCCTATATGTCGCCTGACCTAATAGCAATATAATAAAAAAAAGTTTCATTCAAATCCGTTTAGTAACTTCCGAGATTAGCGTGTACAAACAGACAAACAGACAGAATTATTTTTTTTGTTTACTTAACAAGTAACAGAGACTCAATACCTTAGTAAAACCTTAAGAAATATGTTAATTAATTAATTTTACATTTTATTTATATCATCCCATGTGAGATGGCATATATTGCAGTGGTTCACATACGTGCAATCCAGCCTGCTAGCTATCATCTTCAGGATATTGTTGGAGCTGGCTCGCACCCTGCGCACCAAAGAAGCACACCTCATTCGCATTGTAGCGTAAAAACAGTTTATATGTGCATCCGCGAACATCCCCGATGCGCTGCAGAAACGAGGCAGCCCCACCAATATCCTGAAAGCGTTGTTGCATTGGACACGGAGGGCGTTGTACGTTCGTTGGGTATATCTAGCCCACAAGCTGCACGTATAAGATGACGTACAATATGCTCGAAACAACGTAATTTTTACCTTATGTGAGCAGCGTGCAAACCTGCGAGCTAGCATGTTCGCCCTTACCGACAACGCCCTCCGCTCACGCTCAATATCGACACCGTCACTGAGGTCAGGGGTCAATATATGTCCAAGATATTTAAATTTAAATACTCTTTGTAATGGAGTCCCATTGAGTAACACTGGTGGTACATATCCCGGACTACTCTCAGCCTCAAAGACCATGATCTCCGACTTATTGGAGTTGTACCTTAAGCCATGCGATTATGCAATAAAATAAACAGTTGAGTAAAAATCGAGTTAAAACTAGAAAACGAAAATTTTGCATGACATAAATATTTTTCTTTACTATTGCTAAAAACTGTAACAGTTACTAATATAATAACTTAATTAAAGTACCTTCTTAAAGAAGTAGACTTTAAGTTATAAATAAGATATTAGTAGATTAACTAGTTAAAGTCCGAAAATTTTATAAGTATAAAAATTATGGACGTATGTAAATATGGTCAGATGTTTTGAATAAGGTCACGATTGCTTCCATTCAAGCTTGACTTGGCAGGCTACCTTAAAGCACTTGTCCATTACTTCAAAATGAGTATAATGAAATTCAGATACAAATTTTCACGCAAGCTTGTAAAGAAATTTCCGAAACAAATGGTAAAGCTCAACTACGTGCCAGTATTCAGAGACAAAATTAGATTTTCTTTTGTTGATAGCTGAATAGTAACGGCCTGTTAATGCGCCAGTACTGAGCGGAGGCGCTTTGTTGAAGTTGAAGTTATCAGTACACCGAGAGGTAATTGGCAAAATCACCCAGCAGCCGCAGAATGTCTGTGATATCAGGTTTATTTTAGAGAAATCGTGTATAAAAGCACCTGCGCGTCTATGCGTTATTCAGTATCGTCATTAAAATCAACGGTATCAACGGCGTTTCGAATGTTTATGTATTTATCGTTCGCTGTGATCTAGCGTAATGTTACTATTATTACATACATACATAGACTCACGCCAGTTTCCCCGAAGGGGTAGGCAGAGGCATATTGAACCACCACTTTTCGCCAGTGTTTTGATCCCACGTAATAGGTGGCGAGCCTATCGCCGCTTATCGGCATATTTTGTTTACCAGAGCCTCGTCCGTTGATTGGCAGGTGTACCACTTGCAGGTGAGGTTGGCTTGGGACCCTAAGTTCTTGGTGGGAACCCTATGCTCCAAAACTATTATTATAATACTTTTATCAAATAAAAATATTTGGATTCTTTTTCCACATGTCTGTTTATAAACTTAGTCCAGTCACTTTAGGCAAAAAACGGGGTCAGTCTCGGAATTTGAGATAATAAGCTGGAAACTTGTATACAGCTTCATTTTGGCGTTCTAAAAGTTGTCTCAAAAGTCACATATTATCTCGTGTCTGCGTCATAAGTTATTCGAGGTCAAAGGTCACGAAAATCGGTTTTTTGCAATTATCTCCGTTTCTATGGTTCCAAACACTTCAACACCTATTATGAAAATTGAAGATAAAAAAAATTGACACAACTTTTGTCACAACTCTTTTTCTGTACGCTCAACCCTTTTCGAGATAGAGAGCGGAGGGCACCCAGCGCTCAGGCATATATACTGTTATACGAGGTCAACAGTGAATCTCGGTGAATAATACCTTGTATATAGAAATAAGTCAAGTAAATATAATTTAAGTTAATTTTTACTTAGTTGCTGTACTTTTGTTACAATTAAATTTAAAATTAAATGTTCATTTAAATTCTTTAATAACTTGAAGATCAAAAATATCAATTTTCTTCTTCTTCTTCTTCTTCTTCATCATCATCTTCTGGGAAATCGAAAATTTCAATTTCATCTTCATCATCTTCGTTTACCTGCATGATTACGAAATGGTTTAATGTAAACAATCTAGTACTGAACGCCAAAAAAACAAAATGTATTAAGTTTGCCCTGCCTAATGTCAGAAACCTTGGTCCTAGTATAGCTCTAAATGACGATGTTCTCGAAACATCTGAATCTACATTATTTCTAGGAATAACACTTGATTCGAAATTACAGTGGGGTGCGCACGTTACATATCTCTCGGGGAAACTTAGCTCAGCTGCTTATGCCATTAAGAAGGTTCGTAGGTTGACTGATGTCGATACGGCTAGATTGGTTTATTTTAGCTATTTTCATAGTGTTATGTCATATGGCATATTATTATGGGGCAGGGCCGCTGACATCGAAAATATTTTTTTATTACAAAAACGGGCAGTTAGGGCCATTTACCAGTTAAAGACAAGTGTCTCACTTAAATAAAAATTTAAAAATATTGGTATTCTTACTGTAGCATCACAATATATTTATGCCAGTGTTATGCATGTACGACTACATATAAATTCTTACAAAATGAATAGTGACATACATAATATTAATACTAGGAACAGGCACAAATTATGTGTACCATATTTCCGTTTACACAAAACGCATAGCTCTTTTATTGGGCTTAGTATAAGAATCTATAATAAAATACCGAGTAATATTTTAGACTTGCCTTTAAGGTCGTTTCAGACAATTGTTAAAAATAATCTTTTACTAAAGGCATATTAAAGTTTAAATGAGTATATTGACGACAAGTGCGCTTGGAAATAAATATTCTTTTATTAGGTCAATTTCTTTTTATTATTAGATCAATAGGCAGTTTTATAGTGTAGTTAATTACCGTATTCTCTTTTATACTCCATTTGCATTCTTGTTCTACTCTTTTTATTATAATTTATAGGATTTGTAAGGTGAGGGTAACTCGTGGTCATGAACTGCTAACTAATAGATTGTAAATTGCTGCATATACCATTACTTTTCGGAACATACTGTTCCACCATAGATCAGGACAGTCATGTTTGCGAGTTGCTTACATCAAAAGACGTAAGTGGATGCTCCTGTTTCACCATATTCACTTTGGGAGGCTTACAAAATGAACATAATTTATTGCTTGAGTAAGATATCAATAACTATTAACTTTTGCAATAGTAGATAACTCACAATGTGAAACAGTTGCAGCTCCTTACAAATATAACATGTCAAACCATTATACTGGCAGTTAAAAAGAGTGGCCACGAGTTTTATTGCCCGTTCTTTCTCGTGGTTCTACCTATTGCATTGCGAACGTGGCAGTAAATGTAAATGTAGAATCATCTAGTAATTAACTTTAATTTTTGACGTTCATAAGCGTCACTTTGTGGCCTAAATGAATAAATGATTTTGAGTTTGAGTTTGATTTTTTGTTTGTCTCCAAACCTTCTAAAATTTCTGGATCAAATGCAGTTTCTTCCTCAGGATCGTCTTGCAATACAACAGCATTGAGACAAGCTTGCCCATTGCATTGTCCGCAAGCTAAAGTGCATTGCAAGCAGGATTTTCTGCATCCGCAGCGTGACCTTGTATAACAGTATATATGCCTGAGCGCTGGGTGCTCTCCGCTCTCTATCTCGAAAAGGGTTGAGCGTACAGAAAAAGAGTTGAGACAAAAGTTGTGGCAATCTTTTTTATCTTCAATTTTTATAATAGGTGTTGAAGTGATTGGAACCATAGAAATGGAGATAATTGCAAAAAACCAATTTTCGTGACCTTTGACCTCGAATAACTTACGACGCAGACACGAGATAATAAGTGACTTTTGAGACAACTTTTAGAACGCCTAAATGAAGCTGTATACGAGTTTCCAGCTTATTATCTCAAATTCCGAGGTGAATCCCTAAAGTGACTGGACTAACTCCGTATAATAGATTCAGCATTTAACTAAACCACGCCATTGGCTCAGCTGTAAGCTAAATATTTTTCAACATATTGAAATTTATTGTGAAACCACGATTATTTAGGAAAATAAATCACAACTGAGTTTAAAAAAGCTACATTTTTGCTTACTTATTGTTTGGTTCGAGTACAGTTTACCGGACGATTCTTCGCAAAAACGGGTTGTCTCGTTACAACAAATTTCTCACCGGGAGAATGAAATACTTTCGGCGTGAAAAATAGCCGGTGTTACTTACAATACGTATCTTCGTCTATCCCCTTTCAAAGTATTCATATTCGACATAGAGGAAAAGTAATCACACTTATACGTATATAATATTATTAGCACATGAGTAAATAGTCATCTGATATTAGTTAGGATTACGATTAGTTACGATTAGATCCGGCACTCGGGTTTACGTGCGAGGCATGATAATAATATACTCGTATAAGTAAGTCTTCAAAAGACTCCTAAGTATCTATCTACAAAAGTTCGTTTAATCCAGCTTAGACGTTAAGTTGGCGTAACAAATAAAATTACAGCAATTATTACAATGAAACTAAATTACTGTATCTTTATCCTTGCGATGTAAATTACCACGATTATATTCAATTGGTAAGATAAATTCGTGTTTTTCCGGCTGGCTTATTACTGTCAGACTTTTACACACGCAGTGGTGTGTGTTCGGTTGCGTTTCTGTTTTGGCTCTATAGAACATTTTCAAGGGAACAAGTTCAAAATGCTGCCGATTAGGTAAATTAATGTATGGAGCTAAAAGGGATTTAAGGGACGTCATATTTAGATAGTGCATTTTAGATATTAGAATAGTTCTAGATTATTTTTAACAATTTTGTTTACTGATTCCTTGCTGCGGAGTTTCTATCAGTTATCTAAACTCACATAACTGGGTAGGTTGCCCGTCATAGGAAATACATAACTATGCTTCGATATGGCTGGCAAAACTTTCCTATTTCTGAGTATCTAACAAATAACCTCTATGTTCAAAATTATTTTGCAAATGTTTGATTTTGTCCGCAGAATAAATATAAAAATGTAATCTGTTTTATTATATAAAATATTTCATTTATATTAAATTGAAATGCGTATCAATATTAAAACATTATTAAAACCAAAAGAAAATCTATAGATCATAAACAATCCTTTTTGTTGAAGTAAAACCTCATCACAGTCATCAACAAATGTCAAAAATGTTATCAGATAATGTCAATAGGACAGTTGGTACATGAAAGAGGCCAAAGCTCCTGGTCGCGTGAAGCATGGATCAGTCGACTCGTAATTTTCCTACTTACCTAAAGAGCGATCGTCGGACCCCATGAGTGTCGGCTGAGACGACATGAAAAACACATTGAACATTATTTTGTTTACGTTAAAAAAGATGTCGGGCGCCTTGTTGGCTCATTCAGGTAAGTAGCAACATTTGCGACACCCCGCTATTTAGATTCTGCCAAGTGTTATTAGGGCAATTTCTGTTGTAAAAAAATACAATTTTGAAATAATGTTTCTTGACATTTTTGAATAACAGTAAATATCTACATGAGAGGTTGCAACAAAATGTATTTTCTATCTGAAACTGGCCGGCGATTTTGGCTCTATTTCAAATATAGAAATTGTCTTCAATAACTTGCGCTTGCGAAAGACGGCACAATAAGATTGACGGAGGCTATTGCAGCACAGAAGGCTCCGCTACAACGGAGTAGGACTCACTGCAAAAAAATATAAGGAATAGTAAAAAGTAATTAAATGTATGGAATCTATGGCGCATTGAGTATTTCCACTATTTTCTTTTCTAGTACAACGTTTCAGATCTCAGTGATGAAGAAACTTAAATGAAATGTTCTATAAAGTTGTAATTTTATTTGCTCGCTCTTCACTTTATACTCACATGTCTCTAGGGTATTTCAATTAAAAAAAAAACTGAATTCTTAATAGTAATGTCTTACTTTGATGTCACCACAAAAATATTCATTTATCTAGTTATATAAAACTTAGAGCTTAGATCCAGTAGTTTGTTGTAGCCCTCATACCTTACCTCACGTGTACCTATATAATTTGTATAAAGTATAACTACTGTAAGAAATTCAAGCAATGAATATAAGTACCTGCCGCAGTTCAAATTTTCATGATCTATATAGTAGGTACTACGGAAAAGGCGTTCACCACACTATAAAAGTTATGCTAATAAATGTGAGGAATCGGCCGTTTACGATAGTCATACATCGTTTCCAGGCGAACGATGACCTCTCTTCACGCATTCTCATTGCTCTTTCCATTTCACACAAAATCCCTAGTCATCTTTTTGCCACTTACAAAATTAATGGATATCTTACCCAACTTATAACTCATCAATATTAGACATATCGAATAGAAAGTAAAAGGGTAGGAGCTCCTTTACTAAATGGAATTTAAACTTGAATAATTTACACTATTATATTTCACCTTTGTAATGTTTTGCTAAACGTGATTCTGATGCTTAAATATTTGTAGCTACCCGCAGAATTTTAACGAGAAACGTGTAATACGTAAATATAATAGTTTTGTGTTATTTCATTATTTGATTTAATGTAAATTGTGTATAGTAGCCTAAATTATAATTATCTACTAACTAAATTAACTAACAACTTGTTGGCTATGTATTCGTATGGCTTTTAGTTTAAAATGGATACTGATATTATGTACTGCCTTTTTATGATAATATACTAGAGGATGTCCGCAGTCACGGCCGCACATAATATTTTAATCTAACCGTTTCTACTCGTTCCCGTGGGAATTTCAGTAAATCCCTTCTTAGTGCACCCCTACGGTCGTTGAGGAACATACATACCAAATTTCAGCTTCTTGCGCAAAATGGTTTTGGCTGTGAGTCTTCTGTTCGTCAGTCAGTGACGGTTTTTTATGTATACAGATTTTTACAGAAATCTTAATCATGTGTGTGTCTACATTATTCAAAAAATTTATGCGATCTGCGTTTAACGTATCCGCATTCAGCTCAAATAATATATGTTAACAATTTGGTAAAATATTCCAGGAAAATAACAAATAATACCTATGGATGGCGCAGTCAATGCGCAGTGTTTTAATTATACGTAATTTTTTATATGATTATAGATTACAGATCTCTTTAATTATATTCTTTTGAAAACAAGTGACTATTCTTAAACAATAGATATTTTTTTTATGGAAGATCAGAAGATATGTTTACAGGTATGTATTTTTGATTAGTTTTATAATTTTAGACTATAAATTAAAGCCATCTTGACTAACAAGATAGCATAGTGCTCGGTTTGGAAGCATTCCTATTTCAACTGATGACATATTGTTTGTAACATGTAAGAGATTCGATGCCATATATATTTATTACAACTATAAGTATTCAATTTCTAATTTTATGCACACTTAACTTAGCAACAGTATTTATAAATGATAATGAAATGTAAAAATCCTTTGAAATGAATGCTCTTTGGAAATACTTGTAAACACTCCATAATTGTTTAGGTATCTACTTTTTTTTTTTTTTTTTTTTTATTTAACCTATATTGTCCCACTGCTGGGCAAAGGTCTCCCTTACACTCCTCCAAGCGTCCCTATCTTCTGCCAAATTGGGCCAAACTATAAATTATAAAGTTTAAATTTATGGGCTTCAAAAATACCTTTAAAGCAACTAAAGCGTTTATTGAAAATAAACCGCAAATGTGTAAACATATTTGAGTATAAAAATCACCGTCAAAATTGTGCTCCCAAAGCACAATTCACGTGAGCCCGGAGCGTGTAAGTGAAAATAAAACAGAAGCAGTCCAAACCGGCATCCGAATCCCACAGCACCTACATACGTGCGTCAAAAAAATTTCGCTAGAACCTTATCACGGCGTGTCATTACAATATCAACCCTAAGGGTTAAGGAGAAGCGCACGGCTGGTCTTGTAACGACAAGAGGGGAAATTTTCCACAATGTGACCTCGTGTCCCGCCTATGCTAAATCTCGATCCCGAATTGTATCATATTAGATGTGACGAAAATAGCTGTGACGACTTTCGTTGACTCTTGTTGTATTATTAGAGCACTATGCCTGTACTCTGTTCAGTTCTAATAACACGCGCCTCGGCGGACATGTACAACATTGCCGTGTGATGTAAGGGATTAATCATTTGTGCGTGCGTTTGTATCTTTCCATGCTCAGATGATTGTAACGTCGGTGTAAACGGAAGTATTTGTACCTTAAAACCGGTAAAATAAACTTATAGGATAGATTGCTATTGTACTTGTTCTAGAAATAGTGTGCGCTTTTGGTATTTAACATGTAGGTAAATGAAGGATTTTTGTCTGTTTGCTTTATATTTTTCATAATGTATAATTTATTAATATTTTCCTTTATTCTGCTTGATAACTTATTAGGTACTAGTGCACTAGGTCAAATTATTTTTCTCGGTGGACTTTACAATCATTGAAACGACGAACACAAAGGGCATCCATACTTGTAATATGTAGCAATGGGTACCTCCCATAAAAACAATTTTCTGTATGGAAAGTGAATCCACGACACGCCCAGTATTAACGACTAACGAGGCGTCCTTTTTTTCTGTTTCGGGTTGGTAAATCCTCATGGAGTCCCCCCACCCTGGGGAAAGGGCGAAAGGGACTGTCAGACTCATACTAACTAAAAACCAACCCGTGTTCCTCATGTACCCGTGTGTCGGAGGGTCGGGTATCACCGAAGCATTCCTCGTGACCCCCCGATGGGTATTGGCCCGCCAGATGGTCAGGCGGGCCCCGAACAAAACACCCTTGGCGGCGGATGAAGGTGTTAGGCTCCGCCGCCAAAACACCCAGCGGCCGCAGAGGATAGGGAGGACGGCAACGCAACACCGCATCTCCTCTTCCTCTGTGGCCCCACCGCAACGCAACAAATGGTGCGCCCTCATTTGGTCGCGGGAGATAGGACGCGCGGCAACGCAACACCAACACGCCTCTCCTCCCGCGACCGCACCCGACTGCGAGGGACAGACAGAACTGTCCCCCGCGCACCCTCACTTTTGGACCCGTCCTGCGCAGGCCCCTCCAGGCCCACGCGGAGCGTCCACTCCCGGGATCTCTCTTAGCTTCACCGCGGGTATCCAAGCCACGGTTACTGAGACCCCCCACCGCGACAAGGTGGAGATCCCACGGGGGGACTAACGAGGCATCTACTTAAACCACTACACCATACGAGCAGACATATATTAATTGCGCGAGCGCAGCCTTTTTGAAATATAATAATGAAAATTTTTCTGACGTAAATAACTATACAAGCATGTAATCTATTGGGACTAGCTTTTATAGTTTAAAAATAAAACACATCTATAGTATTTTCGCTGTATGATGATATTCATGACAGTTCATGACTGACAATTATAGTGATGTAACCTAAGGAAAATTAAGTGATTATTTACAGTGTGTTTCATAACCCCCTGTCCGATCCCGAAACCACATATTACTGACTTGTAAGGCATACTAGGAAAAATAATAAAAAAAATCTAAGTCTTCATAAAACGTCACAATTTATTTCCTTAGTATATTATTAACGAGAAACATTACCCCGAAATTAGGGAAAATTCCCTAAACTAGCAACACTCCACTCAGCGGCGGTATCCTTTATGATTCCCGCTCGACACAATACCGAAACGCGTTAGAGATGTTTACGTTCGATAGCAGCTAATATCGATTTAATAAATTTTAACATGAAATGTGACACAACATTCATTTTTCAAAGAATTATTACATTAATGATATTACGATATCGAAAAATTACGTAAACAAGACTTAAATAATACTTTTGTGTTACAGAACTTAGTCGATCATAGACAAAAGACTATGATCTACTAATTTCGGTAACCTAAATCAAATAAAAAAGTTACATCATTTTTATATTATAACAATAATTTAAAAACAAACAACAATTTTACGTTTGATACGTGCCCATCTCGTACGGGGACGATAATAACATATCGATAAAAACAAACTCCAATAAATATCATTGGTTACATCCCTAGCTGGCTAGTTTTTACGACTTCAATTTACCTACTGATCACTCAGTCTTGCCCTAGGATTAGTTTCGTTCGGACTTCCGGAATAACTTACGTTGTGAAATAGTTACGTCGTCGGTCGTATTCAAACTCTGAATACTTTAACATTTCGATGTGTTTAGGTAGGAGTGAATGCAATTCATGCAGGTGCACGTAGTGATAAGGAGGAACAGTTCGCTGGACCACCAGGTCTGCCAGTGCCTTTGGAGCGCGTTGTTCAACGGCTTCACCACCTCGTGAACTACAGTGTGCTAGTTAGTGTGGTTTCAAATAGGTACCTTTGATGAAAAGGTACCGTAAGTGTCTTAATCTTCACGGTCGATATGTGGAGCATGATCGTCGTACGCAGCTTACAAGTATGTTGATGTTTTTCGGAATTAAAGGTAACCTGCCTAAGTAAGATTTAAAAAATCGGTAAATACCGTAAATACTGCAGCGCTCATAGCGTGACTAAGCTTTTGGATCGTAATAGTTTGGCAAAGTTAAGCAACGGTTGCACTGGTCATCACTCGGATGGGTGCCCACGTACTCAGAAGACACGTAAAACTGAATCTAAGAATCGTAAGGCCATGTCGTGTGCCTTCGGGTGATCTGAAATGTCTGAATACACGGAGACCAAAGTTGGCAACGCACTCTTACGAAACAAACAAACAACCTAAACAATACCTTCCGTTTTACCTAATAATGCAATGAACCAGCTGTTGCAACAAACTCATAAATAAAATGGGTATACCTACCTAACTAAAATGATGGCACGTGTAAATTTGACGTTCGGCTTTTGTCAAAGGATTAGGTAACTAGACGCGGCCGCCGACGGCGGCCGATGCACTCAACGACCTTTTATGAACTTTAGGTAGATACCTAGTTATTACGATTTATGATTCTTCAGTGTTGCCATGGGTAATCTGATATAATATTATTTAAAGTTAATTAAATTTACCAGGGAACATTTTATCTCTAATTTCCGTGAATTAATGACAAATCCCTCATCATTTTACTCTACCCTACATACAACCCCTTCATTGATCGGACGGAGGGTTATGAAATACCCTGTATAAATATCGAATTAATTGGCAAAGGACATGGAATCGTACGTAGTTACCGATTTTAGATCTTCGAAATAAATTCATATTAAAAGTGTTTTGGCAAATACATTCACAAATAAAACGCAGTAATTTTAAAATATTTTTTTTATTATTCGTCACTGTCACTCGAAATAAAACCTCATATCTGAATCGGAATCTTCTCAGACTGAGATAATTATTAATTGCTGATCTCGAATTCGGTCGAAGTGGACATATTTATCCCAGTCGCTCAATATTGTCGATTGTGTTTTTTCTAGGACTGATTAATTTTATTAATTTAGGGAACTCATTTCTCTCATAATACCCATAATTCGGATTGCCACCAAATCGAAAGTATCTATGAGCTTTACGCTCACGTTTCTTCGGAGTGGACAGCTTCTTGTCTTAAAAACCAGTTTCTCCGAATTTTTATTTGGTTTTTCGAGAAATTGTAGCCTTCCCGATGTCCAGAGCTGCCGCAACTCTGTACACAACACTGACGATCGGTATTACCGGGCCCCGGTTTGCACGTTCTCGTTCAAAGAAGGTCCTCAAACGAAGCACTAACTCACAGCTTTGAGAGTTTAAAACTATCTTTTTAGTTGTTTTCGGCATTGTACGTACCAAATAAAACACACCAAAAAAAAAAAGAACAGGCCAAACAGGCAGAAATACAAACCGCAGATGCACTCGTACTGACGTATTCGATAACAAGATGGCCGCACCTATTCGATCGAGTTCATGTCGATACAATGGTGTCAATCTCTACTGACAGAGGTTCCGTTTCATGCATCTGACATTTTGAGGATTATATTTTATAATATTTAAATAATTTATTTACAGTTAATAATAATTATAAAAATAGAGAGATACATACTAGTATCAATTTACTTTGTAATTTATAAAAGATATTTTTTTTAATTATTGTTTTTTTTTGCCAATTTATTTTCATAAGTTGAAAGTTGTATGCGTGATATGTAAAATGAGAAATGTAACGCATATCATCATACAGCGAAAATACTATAAGAATACTTAAGTCAGATAATTCGTTAATTGGTAAAGATTAGAAAAATAAATAAGATATTGCATCAGTTTCAAAGTCACAAAATAATCTCAAAAAGAAGATAACTCGTAGTTTGATAATTAGAACACTAACTAGTTGTGAGGTATTTAATTGAGAATGGTTCGAATTAATCACCTGACTAACTGTAAATTTACTGCTGCTTAAGATATACGTAATTTCTTACTCCAGCCTTAACAGTCGTATGTAACCCGTGACGTACCAATTTACGCGGGCACTTGACTAATGCGCATTTTACAATAAATCTATAAACGAAGACTAACGCGGTCATTAGTATAGGCAACAATTTGGCGGGCACAGTAGGTACATCATTAAGGTTAAGACTAAATGGAACACTGTTATAGAAACGGTTGTGCAATCCATCACGCGTAAGCGAGCCCGACAGACCACTTAGCCACTGTCCGTTGCCATCGGACGTAACCCTCTACACAACATCCGCTACACATACCGCGCCGCTACCGCCTCGGCTACAAGTGCTACGAGCTACGTATGTGCTACGAACAAATGGTAATGCCTCGATCTTGTGCGCCTCCCTGAAAAATTTACTGTCGAACGGACGCGCCGCGTTTACTTTGAAAGAATGCTATTATTCAACATGTAACACGTATTCGAGATATTGACCAACGACATGGCGCTCCAACGCTATACTGCGTCATCATCAGCCTTTAACAGTCCAGTGCTGGACTAGGCCTCTCCTTTGAAAGAAGGAATTGGCCTACTATACCAACCACCATACCATATCAATGTTTGTATCATGCTTTCCTTCTCTTACAGTGCTGTTCTCTGCATAATATGTTCCCGCTGTCGGCTCTTACGACACCCATGGGATGATACGGGGTGGTGACATTCCGTATTGTTAATCCGTCACCACACGGACATATACTGCGTATTGTATTTAAAAGGACCATACATGTGTGAAGTTTATTTTTGCTCAAACATTTTGAATATCTTCCATGGAATATAATTATTTATATCTCCTATCAAATGGACATGGGGGTTTGTTCTTTGTTACAACAAAGAACCAACCCATAAAATACTAGTTTTGGATTTTCTTCAGAAAAATAACAGCAAGATAAATGTTTTAATCATATTTTTTATTGTACGATTGAACATACAAACAATTTATACTACTTATACATAATAATATAGTTAATAACTACACAAATAAACCATAAAATGATTTAATTAGTCCCTTCAACTTCTACTTTAAAATCAAGTCTACCAGAAAACCCATATATGTCACCCTGAACATTTGAATTTTCGGTTAATATCTAAAATTCTTGCGCTACTGACTGATTGACACAGTCACAGCCAAAACTATTGAGCGTAAGAAGTTAAAATTTGTTATGTATGTTCTTTGGGGGCGGTATGGGGGCACCAATATGGGATGGATTCCCACGGGATCGGAAGAAATGTGTGGACGTAGCTACGGGCATCCACTAGTTTTTTATAATAGTATTCAGCATCATCTGGTATAAGATTAGGAACCTTGCTGGAGGATTTCTCCAGCGACCATCGATTCAGCGGCATATATGACCTACCCACTGCCACTTCACCGTGCTTATTCACTGAGCTATGTAGGTTACTTTAGTTCTCTTTCGAATGATAAAGATTCGAACCCTAACCTGAAGCTCCAAGCATAGATCTTTCGATAGCCCGCTGAACAACCCTAAATTAGTGGACAAGTCGTACCGTGAGTGGCCACGTCTCCGATGAAGTTTTCCAAATGCTGCTCAGCCCCGCCGCATCTGCCTCTTGACTTTCTTTTTCGAAGTTGTTTCTAGCTAATTGGATAATCTGTCCTAGGTATATAATTATATTCGGCAATAAGGTCGATGGAGACTCCATTTACTTTGACCGCTACGACATACGGATCGACATACTTGTTAATCATAATTTTTGTCTTTTCAAATTTCATCAGGAGAGCAATCCGCTGAGACGAGGTAGCCAGACAGTCCAGCATTTCAAGTTCAAGTTTCAAGTTTTAAAAAAGACAACTCCCGCACTAGGACTAAATCCTGTGTCGCGGGGGACTTTACAAACATACAACTAACGGACACAATGAACACCCAGACACGAAACAACAGTTTGTGGATCACACAAAGTGTTGTCTCGTGTGGGGATCGAACCCACGACACTCGGCACAGTGACAAGCGGCAAGGCGGCCGCTTAAACCACTACGCCAACCGTGCAGTTTGTTTTAATTCCTGCAACATTTCTGCCATGATTACATTTTCGTCTGGTAATCGTAGGTGTGCGAGATATGTTTGCCGTTTATATTGATGGCGTGATCTTTTCAGTCCGGCATCAGCACTCTGAACATATTCTCCAATGCGTTCTCCTCCATTCTTGTTCAGTGTGCCGATTCGGTACTAAAAAGGTCATCGTTGCGGCTTCATATAGGCATCAAATCATTTCGATGTATCGCCAGTCGATTTGACATTCTGGCAGGAATCCAGAATGGAGGTTTCAGTAATGTCAAAGGCCTTCTCATAATCTACAATTGCTAGTCAAAGGGGCCGATTGTATTCCTCTGTCACCTCAATAATCTGCCGCTCTGTGTATAAGTGGTCTATGGTGCCATATTTACTTTGAAGAATCCGGCTTGCATCGGCGGTTGGAAATCTTCGAATTTTCGCGCAAGACGGTTCGTGATGGACCTTAACAAAAGCTAGTAAACATGACTCAAAAGCGATATGAGCCGGTACATTTTCAGTAAGGTTTTAGCACCTTTCGAAAAACAAATCGACCTTGCTTCTTTGCCATACATTTGGAGTTCTCTTAGTGAAAAGGACGATATTAAACAGCACCTGCAGCTTTTTAACACAGGGGTATCGACTGCTTTCAGAAGTTCACTTGTGATTCCGTCCTCACCCGAGCCTTTTCATTTCTGAGCTGTTTAAGGGACATCACTATCTCGTTCATACTAATCTCGGGCAAGTCCTTCGTGAAGTGGTATTTTCTTGAGAAGCGTATAGTTTGCAGTAAAGGTCTCTCACTTTCGAGATAATCTCCGGCTTAGAGGTGATAACTGTTCCAGTTTGTGTGGTCAGTCTTGTCAGGTGGTTTCTCCCTAGCTGGTCGAAAACTTTAGATCCCCGGTTCTGCTCGATTGCTTTCTCAATTTAAAGCATCTTAGAAGTTCGGAGGTGGCGTCGTACCACTTCTTTATTTAGAGCTCATTGTTCTGAAAAGGCCGATGCGGGCTTTTGACGGTGCTCTTTCATAAGTTCCAGAGTTTTTCTCGGCAGCTTCGACCTTTTCCCGGTACGTTTAATTTTGCAAAATTGTTCGCTCTCTTCTCTAAGCGTGCTCAGCACTTGGTCGAGCTTTTAGTCAACGCAGTCGGTGGTTTCTAAGGCAAACGAATCTGTTCTCCAGTTTTATTTGGAAATGTTTAGAGCCTAAGGCTCTTTACAGCTGGACTCTTTCGCGCTTCTAGTCGATGTTCAATGTGCACTGCACAAGTCTGTGGTCGCTTCCAGTGTTGAATCTCGCGATCACCGAGACATCCCAGAACATGCGCTTCTTATCCGACAGAATGAGATCAATCAAATTTTTTATTTTGTTGTCGAAGCATCGCCAGGTCCACTTTCATTGGTGCTTTTTTTTAAAGAACGAGTTCATCATAAACAGCCCCTCGTTTCTGCAGCCATAACCATAATTATAGACCTATTGAAGATTTACTTCCACTTCGACGTAAAAGTCTCCCATTACAATATTGTGGTGGGGTCTAGGTTCGTTTGATTTTCGTGTGAGTGTGTGGCCAACTCTGGTGTCGGAGTTTTCAGACCGCCTGAAGGCCTCCGACATGGCCTAACGATCCTTATCCTTAGACAAGAACCGGGACCGACAGCTTTACGTGCCCTCCGAAGCACGGTAGGTGTGCAATGAAGAGACTTGGAGATATCCTCGTAGAATAATTTTATTCTGCATTTTTGACCGAGTGTGCCAAAGTCGGTGCATAAGCCTGAATAACCTTGAGGGTGTATCTCTGGTAAACACTAGATATTTTTCACTACAATGCTATCAGCAAAGGACCGGAAACCCGACGCCACCTAGGTAAAGTTGGTCTCCTACTCTGCAGTACAGGAGAACTGGCCCGACTCCAAGGTTAGGGTGTCCTGCCCCTCTCTTTGGACTTTACTCAAACCTATAATGTCCCATCTTATACACTTCAGTTCTTCTTCCAGTTGAAGAAGATGCTCATCGAGTCGCAGCTTTTATCCGTTGTACGTAGCCAAGGTCAGCTTTAGTTTAATGGGGTGGCGGCTCCGACTCCGCCGGAACCATGACCACCGCCGTAGTCAGGTAAAGCGGGGCGACCGGATATTTGAGGCCGTGGTTTGCTGCCACGGCCTGCCACTGCCTCGGCCACGCTGGACATGCATGTTGACGAACGGGACGTAGATCCTCGCCCGGCGCTCCTGCCCGTTACTGGTCTTAATTTTCTACGCCATGTTGAATGGTTGTACTGCCATTGGTCGGTCCCCAAAGCCACTTCCGTTAGACAACAGGATGCGCCAAGAGCAAAAGCGGTTAGCTTGGGGTACTAAGGTGGTAGCTGTACACCCTTGCATTCCCATTTTCTAGATAAGCACTTTACAAAAAGTCACAGATATATAATTTAAATTTCTGTCAAGACCTTATTTCTATAAACACCAAATAGACCCAAGCTTCTTAGTTCACTATTAATTTCTGATAAAAAGAAAATACAATTATCTATACGGAACTAAGCATCTTGGTTATTTTCTAGCTAATTTATTTGATTCGCAAAATAGAACCAATCCACATGGTTCTCTTTAGAAGAAAAAAAAACACAATATGTATTTTATTTTCTTTTAAGAACCATGTGGCTTGGTTCTATTTTGCGTAATATAAATGGTAAAGTGCTATATGTACCATGCCACATGAGTCCGTTTAGTTTGTAAAAAGTGATTCAAACTCGGGTTGGTACCTTATGCGGCTTCGTTTTTTTGCTTTGTGGCTTGGTAAATTAGCCAGGATTTTTTTAAGAAGATGCTAAACCCAATTTATAGTCTATCTACATACATAACTCAATTTCACTCAAAATGTGGGTTGGTTCTTGTTTGATTAAGTATGTCCAAATATCAACAACTTGATTATATTTACATCTACCGTCGAAACTGTGAACTATATTCTAATAACACGAGTAAAGTAGCACAATTTTGAACGGTTATGCAACTACTAATCACGAAGTGCTAATCCCCTTTATGACGTAGCACGTGTCATGTTATAAGCTTGATTCTCGCCAATTATAAGGTGAATGTTGAGAGCAAATACTTCATTAAATTTTGCTCCAAGTTATCTTTGCTAATATTACAAAGAGGACTGTAAAATAAGTTTGTATGTCTGCCCTAATCTTTGGAATGAATGATCGGATGTTTTGACTGGCAACAGGAACGGAATACTTACCGGTTTTTAAAAGAATTTCTTACATTCTCTGCCTAAAGACTTCCCTAAAGGGAAGACGTTTGCATTCGGCACTTCACTGGTTTTTTCTTAAATACTTTTGTTTAGATCAATACATTTTCGAGTGATCGTCCTATTTGTGGAACTCTTAGCTTTTACGATCACTGAGTCAGTTCTACCTATGCCTTATCGTTGATTATCATGAATTTATTGAGTGAGATCTTTGAAAACTCGTAATTTTAGCGCAACGACGACACGTGGATGCTCGTGAGTACACGTAAAGCTATCAGGTTGATATGAACATCTCAATTACAGGTAACTGAAACCTTGTTACGGTGCAGTTCACAAACATTTATTTTTTATGTCGTTGGAAGAAACCTGTATATTCTTTGGTTTACTAATGGTTAGCATAAAATAAATCAGCCTTATACACATTGGCATAACGAAATTCAGCATAATGCTCACTAAGCAAAATATTCCCATAACGTTTTTTGTCATAAATACTGGTGGCATACTAATAATGAAGCATAATATAAAACACGCATACTGGTCTTTGAACATAACTTCCTGTGGCATAAAATTAATAAACAATATTAAAGCACAATTGACATTCGTGATGCATTTTTGCGTGATCAAGGTAGTAGAGCCTTGCTGATTTCAGCATGAATGGGCCGACTCGACCGGGGAAGTAAATCGACCTGTTACAGAAAATCGTCGTAAAGTAACAGTTCCAAAACTGTTGCGTTTCGTTCAGTGAGTGAGGGTACCGGAGGCCCTATCCCCTATTCCTTCTCCCTCATCCCACTCCTCATCCTATCCCTTTTCCCAATCCCAAGGGACGGCAACGCACTTGTGACTCCTGTGGTGTTGCTTTGTCCATGGGCGGCGGTAATTGCTTAGGCGATCCGTCTGCTCGTTTGCCGGCTATTGACATAAAAAAACAATTATGTTACCTCTAAACTTGAGCCATATTTTCTGCTTCCTGAAAGCAACTAAGTTTTCAATCAACTTTTGAAAATTATTTAAAACTAAAAAACGAATGCACCAATTATGTCCATTGTCCTTTGGAATAAAATAATATCACACATAACACATAACATAACATAACATAACATTACTTCACGCCTTTATCATTTTAAGGAATAGTAGAAGGCAGGTAGGCAGAGGTGTATTACACACCCACACTTCGACAGTTATGTTTCGGTCCCGATGTAAAAGGAGGCGAGCCTATTGCCATCTACCGAGCACATTGTTAAACGAGCGATAATTAACATTTTTAATACACACTTAGCTTCGAAAAGTCAGAGGTGTGTGCCTGGTAACTGGGGACCAAACCCGAGACCATCGTCTCGGCAGTCCGTTACGTACACCACTGTGCTATAAAAAATGTATGAAATTTTAAGTAATTTATATTGTTTACGAAGACATACAATAAATATGATGATGTTGAAGATATGAAGCTGGTCAGGCGGGCCCCGAACAAAACCCCCTTGGCGGCGGATGAAGGGGTTGGGCTCCACCGCCAAAACACCCAGCGGCCGCAGAGGATAGGGAGGACGGCAACCTGGCAACACCGCATCTCCTCTTCCTCTGCGGCCCCACCGCGACGCAACAATGGTGAGCCCCCATTTGGTCGCGGTAGATAGGGTGCGCGGCAACGCAACCCCAACACGCCTCTCCTAGTCCCGTTACCGGGTACGTTACCAGACTCCGTGCTGCTATTGAGAATAAGGAAAAACTCAGTAACATTTTGCCCGCCCGGGAATCAAACCCAGGACCTCCGATCAGCAGACGTATACACTATCCACTGGACCGCGAAGGCAGTCAATTTTAATTTTCTTTTTATTTATTTTAATTTGTAATCTAAGCCACGTAAAATATTATTGTCTGTTTTCGTCGTTGGGGTAGTAAAATGAACAAATAAGGATTTTTGTATTAAATTATAGGCCACACTTTGTATTAAATTATGCAATTTTTGTACAACCATTTAATTTTAGTTTAAGTTTAGTTGATTAGGCACCTTACTTTGTACTACGTACATACAATACTTACTCGTAAATATTGTTAAATAAGATTATTAAAAAAAAAAAAAAAACTAATTGTTGTTTAATATCAAAAAAGCATTAAAAATAATATAAATAAGAAAATACTAAGGATTTAATGCGAAAACACATTGTAAAATTGAAATTTGTATGTGTTGCTTAGACTTTTTGATGTGTGTATTAACCCTCAGTATATTGTTCTTATCCATTATGTGATTAGCTTGTGACCTTTCTAACAGTCTAACCTATTCGTTCGGCTAAGGCAAGTCAGAGAAGACACCTTGACTGCCACTAAGAGGCATTTGGAGCCTCATTTTTGTCACTCATATTCAACCCAACGAGGGCTTAATATAAGTTACAATAGTATTAACATCATGCAAAGGTTTTGTTGTATTGCAAACAGATTCTGTACAGATAGAACTAATGCCAAATTCAAAATCGAAATTGTACAAATTATAACTAACAAAACAATTAGAGCTACCGCGTACTACGTAACTAGTAGCGGTAAGCTAATTAGAGTGAGATTATTTTATCAGTTTTCGTCCACTGAGGGCAATACTCTATTTGTGAAATGTAATTTACAATTTCATATGCATATTAATTTGATTATTTCATTGTTGTTACTTATTATGATTGTTGGACGTATTGATATGATATAGTGTACTACGATCATTACAAGTCAGTGTAGGTTTAGCCACTTATTTTGTCCAGTATTTCGTTTATAACTGTCATATAGAAGTAATGTTAAGTTAAATATCAAGGTAATTTTACGCGAATAAAACCCGTTTTATAATTTTGTATGATGTTTTAAAATCCTGAAAGTTTAAGATCGAAAAAAGTAAATTATTTAAAACACTAATAGTGGTTACCAAATTTAACTTACGCTGTCTGCATCCCAGAATAGTCGCAAGTAAACTTAATAAGAGGATAGCTTAATTCTACAGTTTTTTTTTACACTTGAGTTGTTTACTCATCATCATCATCATCATCAGCCTATAAAAGTCCACTGCTGGACCAGGCCTCTCCTTTGAAAGGAGGAATTGGCCTAATATACCACGCTGGCCAAACGGGTTGGTATGGGGTTTGTATCAAGTTTTCCTTCTCTTACAGTGCTGTTCTCTGTATAATTTGCTCCCTCTGTCGGCTCTTACGACACCCATGGAATGATATGGGGTGGTGACATTCCATATTCTTAAACCGTCACCACACGGATAACGGTTGTTTACTCACTATGTACTAATTTAGGAAATTCGTAATCGCTTCTTAGTAGAAGCTTTTTGAATAAAATTCTTTGCAAAACTTGATTAATTGTTAATCTCTTTTGTCAAAACTCATCTCATTCCAGCAATTAGTTCGGAAATCCGATTAAGTAGATTCGCTTGTATATTTTTAAACCAAAGACTGAAATGATAATTAACTTAAAACCCTTTATCGGGCCTTTCAAATCAAATCAAAACGGCTGTAATTGTCAAGTGGTGACATGGGTATCTACCGGACTTCTGTGGAATGGACGGCGAGGGGTGGAAATGCCACAATTACGATGCTTGCCGTGGAAATTGTTGCGGGTTCATTGCGTGGGTCACCAGATAAACAGGTGGATGCAGCAGCTCCTGTCCTCCTCATTTAATCCCTCTTTGACGACACACACCGAATATTATTGCAATATTTTCAACTGAATCTTTTCAGTGACCATTTGCTTAGCACTGAAATAATATGAATAAAAATATACATTTTGCCGCGCATAATATACGTTATTAGGTATAGTGAGATGATGAGAAACAGATTTGATATTTAGTGAAACAGATTTGATCTACAGAGAGAAATTATTTTATTGCTATAACTTTCGCTACTTTCAAATAGTTTGGAACAGAAATCTTAAGTCAACAGTATCTAGAACCGCAGTCAAAGTAAATATAGAAATCCCAACGGGTTTTGAATAGTAGACAAAGTTAAGGTAAAGTTTAGATCAAAGCGATATGTAAAGGTAGACATGGTTTATACATATCCAGCAGTGACAGTATATTTCCTTGTGTCCAACTGTAAGCCGGGGGATGGTTTACTCTTGTGGGGAAATGTTCAATATTAACAAATTAACTCGGTCGGGGATCCAGTTTCATAAAAATAAATTCCAATATTCCCCACGTTGCTCTCATAACTCGTAAGAAATGGCCCTCGCTGGAAAGTTTAAGGCGGACGATTGGAGAATAAAAATTGCATTTTTACTATGTTAAATTAAGTTTTTATTGTGAAATTTACGGGGTGTAGTAAAAAGAATGTTACGTTATAGCAATTAGATATTTTTTGCGCGTAGAACGACGGTATAAATGTTATTGTAAAAAGTTTACGCGATTTTAATATTTCGAATTAAATGGTAGCTGTTATTGTTCGTTTATTTTATGTTTGCTTTCTCGGCTTTATTAATGGCCAGCTGAAGTAAGAACCTTTCGCTTTTAGGTCTTTGAGATTCCCTCTTGTCATGAGGAATTTAGACCAGAAACAACTTATTTACAAATATAAATGGCTATAGCTTTTGATAATACACACAAAAATTCACGTCTATTTGCCATCAGGGTAGGCAGAGACAACAAAATGCCATTTGCTCGTATCCTTACAAACCTAACGCGCTTCTTCTACACTCATTACTCTTTTCATACATGCTCGCCGATTTCTGGTGCTTCGGGCCTTTCCATTTTTTAAGACGAAATTGGACGACGAATATCCTACTGACTTGCTGATTGATAATCATACAATTAAAGCAATTTATAAATGATAAACTAGCCCAGCCCAGCTAAATTTTACTTCTTGCTACGAGGGTTTGGGCAGTCCCAACCAGTTGAAAGTGCCGAAATACGAGACAACCTACGACCAAATCTCTCACAATAAAATTGGAATCGAGTTAATGTATAAAATGACTTTATTTAGTAAGCATCAATGTTTAATAAACATAAAATGAAATCATAGGTATCGAAACGTTAATTTTACTCTAAGTAATTGGTATCATACTAGCACCAAGTCATTGAACTTATAAATAGCACAAAGCTCTTTAAATTATTTGAACATAAAATTGATTACAATACCATTTCGACAAAGGTATGATGTTTCGTTTATCGGCTCTAAAATGTTGATACCCAAACCCTAGTTGCCACTACCCTGTCCATAGCTGTCAATGTTTCTATTAAACAAACACCCAGAATACTTTAGTCCATTTAAATACTTTCAAATATTCTCTCTAGTATTTCTAACGATAATGCATATCTCCAGCTGGTAACGAAAAGGATTTTTATAATTTTACTAACTCCCAAACGACACTTCTTACAATTATAATTTGGCAAATGTTTGCTACGAGTACCATAAGGACCGTGTTTCTTTAACATTCTAAAACTTTATAAAAAATAAAGTGAATTTGTACAAAGTTTTACACAATATTCAGCCAAATTGTAGGCTCATTTTGGTGTATTACAAATATGTATGTGTGTGCACCACAGACAAATATGAGCCAACGAAGCGTAGCCAAGACTTGTACCTAGTTTCTGAATAACCTTGCCGTGACAGCCGCTGTCTAGGACTTTCAAGAAGACAAACATATTATTATTATGATTAGCAGTAAACTGTTGCGATAATATTTACGTAAAAATATGAAACTTATGTTCAAATTTTGCAACATTACTAAGAATTTTATTATTATCATTCTAAATGAATAATTATATTCCATGCGCGAAGTATATACTTATAGGGCTTGTTATCAATGATTTTTGACGTAATAATGATATCCTAAAGGTCCTAAATAATTTTCAAGCCTGTCAATTGTGACAGTGATATGGCACTAATCTTAAATTATGGCGAAGCAATATCCGGCAATGATAAACAAATATATTAATCATTAATCAAGCTGACAAGCAACAACTAAAATTGAGCTTTTAACGAACCTGAATAGCGACCAGAACATTGAACCCGAGTAATTAGGTACGTATTTTATTAACTTGTGTTCTATATATTATTATATACTGATGATACATCCATAACCGAGTAGAGACACCAACAGATTGCTATGTAGAGAGTGTTAAGACCAAGCCTATAACGCGCTCACGACACTACTGACTTTTTGACATATTCTGCATATTAATTTAGATACTAAATTTAAATAAGGTATCTTCTCAGGCAGTATTACCATGTTCGAAAAGGCTGTGCTCGATCATTTGTAAACTCCACTTTTGTATTTATTGTTTAGAATTTAAGGTAAAGTTGCTGCTTTTGAGATCATATGATACAAAAATGCTTTATGTTATTTAGTCGGCTGGAAAATTTAAATAAATTGTTAATTGCAAGCGGACCTCGGACAAGGCAAACGTCTTGGGTACAATCGAGACAACGCTAGGATGGTGATGGTATGTATAGTTGTATACCTTTTAGCACATAGACTCAAAGAAGTGTTCTCTATATATGCCAAGCAGGCCACATAATAATTTCTTCACTCTCTAGTTTGCATCTCGGAATATGCCCTCAAGATTTGGTTGAATATTTAAGTTTTCCACGGAGTTTGTCATCTGAGCAATGCAATTTTGAATAATAAATAAAATTCTAAACTTAGAGTGTATGTCATGTCCAGGGCATTGACTTCCCTGTAACAAGTGACTGCTACCTTTAGGTTACACAATAATAACTAAAATAATGCAGTCTACCTTAGACCGTAAGCGTAGGTTTCATGCAAATATATTAAGTTGTACTACCACAGCTCCATCCTTTCCAGCTTCAATAGACTTACTTCCTAATACTGCACTTCTTCGCTGTATGTATAGCATCGAACAATCTAAAAGAGAGGAAAGTGATTAACATAACAAACAATATTATAGAGCGTTAAAACCCCGAGCGTTTACTTTTAATAGTAGACTATAAGAACGAACGAAAATGAATTTTTTCAACACTAGAAGACGTCGTTGGCCCGCACATATTTTTAATTCAACAAGTTCTTCCCAACCCCGTGTGCATTTCAGGAACTTCGTTATGATAATTTCATATGTTCCTTAGTGCACTCCTACGGTCCACAAGGAACATACATGCCAAATTTCAGCTACTTGCTCTCAATAGTTTTGGCTGTAGCTTGTCTGTCAGTTAGTTAGTATTGTACAGATTTTATATATATAGTCCGGTCAATATAGACATTTGAAATTACAAAAATTGCCGGAGAGCCAAATATTGGTGGAGACCTAGGGTTTCCCATTACAAATAAAGACTAGTAACTTTTGAAGCACACATAGGATCGATGGGGATTTTTAAAACCTTATTTGTAATGGCAAACCCTAGCTCTCCACCAATATTTGGCTCTCCGGCAATTATTGTTATTTGACCACTGTTTTTATGTCTAAATTGACCGGACTAATACCTACCTACAGATTTTCTAAGATCGGCAGCAGCAGTAAAGTTTGTACAAACTTACACCAGTGGTTTACTTTGCAGTGAAAAACACTACAATAATTTATTACTGAGATTCATATTTATAATAATCCGGTAAAAATCAGTCTTCTTTTTCTGTCTTCTTTCCAATTTGGAGTGAAAATAATTATATAAAATAAGTCAGGCATTAAAAAAAACAGTCGGGTTATTTTCTACATATTTTGTTACAGGGTGAAGTGTACTAGGTTTATATCCTGTATGGTGTAGAATTTACCAAACCCAACCAGCGGTCCTAAAACACACAGACTCGAAACAACAATTTGTGGATCAGACATTTTTTTTATAGTAGTAGGCGGAAAACGAGCAGACGGATCGCCTGATGATAAGCAATTACCGCCGCCCATGGACACAAGCAGGGGTCACAAGTGCGTTGCCACCCCTTGGGGTTGGGAAAAGGGATAGGATGAGGAATGGGATGAGGAATGGGATGAGGGAGGAGGAATAGGGGATAGGGCCTCCGGCACTCTCACTCACCGAACGAAACGCATCAGTTTAGGTACTGTTACTTTACGTCGGTTTTCTGTAAGAGGGTAGTACTTCCCCGGTCGAACCGGCCAATTCATGCTGAAATCAGGAAGGCTCTACTACCGTTCAAAATTGTTGTCCCGTGTGTGAATAGAACCCACAAAATTCAGCGCAGAGTCAAGCTGCGCGTTGATTACTTAAACCCACGCCAAACGTTCAGTGGCCATCATGTATCACCCAAGATATCCTTGGCAGCCGTGATATGAAGCGATACACCTCTATTCTTTATGTCGTGTTGGATTTGTGTTAATGAAAATACTTGTTATTAGGGTTGAGCTCGTTAAAAGTACTTTTCTTGTTTAGTAATAGTTTTCTATGTCAGTTGCCACTTATCTTTATTAATCTGTCATTTTCCTGCTGTACATCTATATTTTTATTATGAGACCCCACAATCGTGACCTCGTTTACCTAAACGTAGTGGTAGCGCCATCTACCTTCCTATCTATAACTAATTACTCGTTCCATGCTGTTCTAGTGCGAGCGATATCATATTTCCGTCCCTGTCTCCCACTCCCTGGAAGAGGCACTGCCTTTCGCCTGATTCGTCGCCGCGATCGTCGACGCGAGTGACAGTCCAGAACATTCCGCTCGCTGAGAACGCCGTCTCGTTCGTTTCGCGCCGCATCGCTGTATGTGATTATTACCGCATATATAAACCGCTCGCAAGTGGGAGTGACGGTGAATTGAAGTGAAAACAAGCAGCTGCATCACGAAACCACCAGGAGACTGCCCTACGGAAACGAAGAAGGTTGTATAAGGTAAGTGCCCTCCATCCTTGAAATATCCTATACCCACTCAATCACCCCTTCCCGTAACCATCTCCTAGGCGGCGAAGAACCGCTATCCTCTGTATACAGTCCATTTCCTTCTCCAAGTCGCCTAGAACCCTACCTACGGGTTCGGTGTATCGCCGAACCATTTTTTTTTTGGTCCTTCGAGCCGGATTCATTTACGTTTTATACGTTATACCGCTATACCTAGGCAGTTATAGCACCTAGCTATACTCCTAATATATTCACATAACCGACACATGGTTATTTCCGCCCGCATCAGTAGGTAAACTTTTATGTAGCTACCTACTTATTAAATTATTAATTCTGGAACTATCATAGTTGTCTTATAAATCTCATATTTCAAGCAACTTTTAGTTCCTCAGCTCTAAAGTGTTGCCTACTTAGCCTACGTAGGTAAAATAATAGATACATTAGATATTCTTATTTTGTTTCGTTCTCATTAGCTTATACTTACGTAAGCATGTCACAACAAAAGAAGTCACGCGTGTCGGAAGACAAAGAGATGACAATCTTAGAAGCAAAACGCAATATTCTATTTGAGCGCATTCAAAACATCTATGAACGATTAAAAACCGCATCTATGTCTGACAGTAATAGCGAAGCATTTCTCAGTTATTGTATAACAGTAGATAGTATTCGAACAGATTTTCATAAGTTGTTAGACGATTATAACGCAAGATTACTTTCTATCAATCCTGATGAAAAACCGAACTATCAGGCGTATACCTCATTCGAAGATCTTTATTGTATCATTAAGCGTATACAATCGCAATTGGAGGGTAAATGTTCAGCAGAGCCCGTTGCCCGCAAACCGAGATTACCGCCAATCGAGATTATGTCGTTTGACGGAGATATACGAAATTGGCCGTTATTCTATGCGAGTTTTAAGTCTACAGTGCACGATAATGGTTCTCTGACAGATGCTGACAGGTTGTACTATTTAATAGGTAAACTGTCACCGAAGGCCAGGTCCGTATTTGCAGGTGTCACACCCAGTGCTGAGAATTATCAGGTCATATTTCAGTCACTACTTGACAGATATCAGGACACGCGCGTCCTAGCGTCTACGTACTTTGACCAAGCTTTAAATCTCAAACTGTCCGGCAACGCGTCTGTCTCGAATTTCCAGCTGTTTATTGATAACTTCGTAACCGCGGTTAATTCCCTTAGGAATTTAAAATTAGAAGATATTTCCGACTTTATGTTGCTTCAACTCGCTTTAAAAAAGTTTGACACTGATACAATTCGCGCATTCGAGATGACGGAACGCAATAATAAAATACCTACACTAGATAGTTTTATTTCATTCATAAAAGATCAGTGTCGAATATTTCATAATACGCAGTCTGGTTCACCTGGCCCGTCTAACACTAACTTCAACAAACAAAGGTTGAATAAATCGCGAAATAGTAATAATAACTCGGTCCCTAATCCACAATCTTACGTAACATGTTCGGAATCTAATAGTAATAATTCACAGAAGTGTCTGTGCAGTAATATAGTGCACGACCACTTATGTATTATGTGTACTTAAGTGTCCCGCCTTCGATAATTTGCATGCAACCGCTCGTTTTAAATGCGTAAGAGATAACAAAGCTTGCATTAACTGCTTAAGCATAAAACATAAAACAAGTAATTGTTCTAGTAAGACAAAGTGTCGATTATGTAATCAAAAACATCATACACTGTTACATTTAGATAAAAATAACCGGTTGTCAAGTCAAGCCGCTAACCTTGACACACTTATGCCGCAAGTGCAGAACACGGTAGCTGCGCCTTCCACGCCTCACAATGAGATATCGTTGTGTACGACATCCATTGCGCGGGCGGCACGCACGCGCGGTGGCGGTGTCGCTCCTCACACATCTCGAGTCATTACCACTAGCGGACTCGGAGTTTGCGAATCCGGCAGACATTGATGTTTTGATCGGAGCCGCAATATTCCCGCACTTGCTACTTACTAAAGTGGTACGTAGTGAGCAAAATAACTTACCGCCCGCTATTGAGACGGTATTTGGGTATGTGATTATGGGTACCGTACCTACATTACATACTTCTCAATACGTTACGTCTTGCTGTTGTTCTGTTCTTCAAGAAAACAATATTGACTCTCTTCTCAAGCGATTTTGGGAGCTTGAAGAGGTTACCGCACCACCCTCGATGAGCCGTAAAGATCTCGAGTGTGAAGAGCATTTCCGCGCTACCACTGTTCGTGACGACAGTGGCAGATACGTTGTGGCGTTGCCATTCTGTGGTGACCCTTATTCGTTAGGCGACTCGTACGCTGCTGCGCTCAGATGTTTCCATTGTTTGGAACGTAAACTTGATGCATCACCTAAGTTACGCAGCGCCTATAATGACGTCATTCGTGACTACATAGATAAAGGTTTTTTGAGTGTAGCTGTAAACAACGAGGGCAACTCTCTGCCCTCATATTATATCCTGCATCACGGCGTAGGTCGCGAAGATAAAACCTCTACTAAACTTCGTGTGGTTTTAGACGCTAGTTGTAAGACTACATCGGGTCAGTCGATTAATGACATTTTGCATGCCGGCCCCAATCTACAGGGTGATTTATTTAACATCATAATAAAGTTTCGTCTTTTCCAAATCGCTCTGTCAGCTGATTGCCGCCAAATGTTTCTCAATATCGGCGTTCGCGAATCTGACCGTAGATTTCAACGGGTCTTTTATCGTTTTGACAAGAAAGAACCTTTATCTGTGTATCAGTTCAATCGTGTTTGTTTTGGACTCAAGTCTAGCCCATATCACGCGTTACGAGTTGTTCGCCAGTTGATCGCTGATGAAGGCGATCACGTTCCCGCCGCAGCGGCTGTTGCCACTTCCGCTTTGTACATGGATGACATTGCCTGTAGTGTCATATCCGCTCCGCTAGCAATTTCGCTTTGTGAAGAGCTTATTCAGCTTTTCAAGCGAGGCCAGTTTGATCTTGTCAAATGGACAAGCAACTCTAAGGAGGTTCTCGCACGCATACCAGATTCTCATAAGGCTTCTCCAGACATTGAGTTTGAGAAGTCTGTACCGCATAAGGTTCTCGGTTTACGCTGGGACAAATCCTGCGATAGTGTTCGGTTTGACGTCTCACCACCAGATGATAAGTGCACCAAACGCACTATGCTGTCCACAGTGGCTCGACTATGGGACATAATGGGTTTTGTGGCTCCCACAATTTTGTACGCCAAGCTCTTGATCAAAGAGCTTTGGCTATCAAAGTGTGAGTGGGATGAAACACCCCCTGACCATATTGTCGCCGCTTGGGGCCAGTTTTGTATTGAGCTTACCGCGCTCAATCAAGTTACTATTCCGCGTCATCTTGGGTTGGTAGATGGATGTACCATCAACTTGATAGGTTTCGCTGACGCCAGCGAGCGTGCTTACGGCGGAGTCGTATATCTGCAAGTCCGCATTGGTTCTAACTACTCGGTGCAGTTAGTTTGTGCCAAGTCTAAGGTCTCGCCTGTTAAAACCATTTCAGTTGCGAGACTGGAGTTGTGCGCGGCCCTTCTGCTGTCTCAGTTGCTCCGCAAGGTTCAAGACACAGTTTTGCCCCACTACCCTATTAATAAATTATACGCATTTTCCGACTCCAAAGTAGTGCTCGCTTGGATTCATTCTTCTCCTCATCGCTGGCAGACTTTTGTCGCCAACCGCGTTAGCAAATTGATTGAACTGGTTCCTGCTACTTGTTTCAATCACGTCGCGGGTATTGAGAACCCCGCAGATTGCTTGTCTCGTGGTGTCACTCCACTTAATCTTCTGCATCATCCATTGTGGCGTCGTGGACCTTCTTGGATCTCCCATGATCCGTCAGAATGGCCCATGCAACCCTTTGACCACAGTGCAGAAGACGAAGATGTACCCGAACGGAAGTCTGTTTCTTATCCCGTGATTGCTGAGGTTGCGGAGTCTCCCATCTATGCACTCGCACTACGCATGTCATCGTGGTCTAAGTTACTCCGCGCCATCGTTTATGTCTATAGGTTTCTTAGGCACCTACCTAATGAGACTTTTGTATCAAGTACTGATATCAAATTCGCAGAATGTAAGTTACTACGAGCTGTACAAGCTGTTCATTTTAGTAACGACATTCAAAATTTAAAAGACAATGTATCTTGTTCTCCCGCTATCCTTAGACTCAAGCCGTTTCTCGATGAACACGGCGTCATACGCGTTGGGGGTCGTCTGTCAAATTCGGATGAACCTTATAACTACAAACATCTTTGTATTCTGCCGCGACATGATCATGTTGTCGACCTTCTTGTTGATTTTTATCACACCTCCATGCCGGTCCGGAGTTGCTTATGTTCTTACTTAGGCATAAGTATTGGATTTTAGCCGCTCGACGAATAATTCGTCACCGAATACATAAATGTAACGTTTGTTTCAAATTTCGTCCGCGTCCGACTTTCCCCCCCATGGCCGATCTCCCTAGCCAGCGCGTCAACCAGGTTGCTAAAGCGTTTACACACACCGGTTGTGATTACGAAGGACCACTGCAGTATACGCCAGTGCGTGGTCGAGGTGTTAAAAGCCGTAAAGCCTGGCTATGTATCTTTACATGCTTAACGACGCGCGCTACGCATATTGAAGTTGCGACAGATTTAAGCACGGTGTCATTCCTGGCAGCCCTTAAACGATTTCTCTCACGGTGCGGCCCTATACAGTGTTTGTACACGGATAACGGCACTTGTTTTGTGGGCGCAAGCTCTTATTTACGCGACCTTTATAAGTTTCTCAGGGAAGAATATCGTACTCGTCTTCAGGAAGAACTTTCCATATTGACTGGAAGTTTATTCCACCAGCATCACCGCATTTCGGTGGATGTTGGGAAAGCATGGTCAAGGTAATTAAAACGCATCTCTTCAAGGTTATAGGTCAACAGATCCTCTCTTACGAAGAGCTTTTAACTGTCCTTGCACAAGTCGAGGCACTGATCAACTCGCGTCCGCTCACGGCATTGAGTAGTGACCCTGCAGAACCATCCGCGTTAAGCCCTGCACATTTTCTGAACACAGTGCCATTATCGTCATTTCCGGCTCCTGAAGCAGACTCTTCAAGCTTGCTCCAGAGACATACTCTGCTGGATAAACTCGTGCAGTCATTCTGGCGGCGCTGGCGTGCGGAATATCTACACCAGCTTCAGGCTAGATCCAAGTGGAATAGTCCTGCATCCCCTATACAGGAGGGTACGTTGGTCGTCATAATACATGATAATGCTCCGCCGCTTTCATGGCCGTTAGCCATCGTAGAGAAATTGCATACTTCCAAGGACGGTACAACTCGCGTTGTTACCGTGAAAACCGCCAAAGGGAGTTACGTGCGCCCTGTTGTACGTCTCTGTCCGCTTCCAACTCAGTGAGATCTAGCCTGAAGTTGGACCTACCTCTTAGTTTAAGTATTTAGTTAGTAGTTTTCGCTATTATTGCGTTTGTAGTTTTCGCTAAAGTTATTTTAGATTAATTTTATTGTCATATCACTGTCTTAGCCTATTGATGGGTTAAGCGGTAGTACACCCAACATAGCTAAGTTCAATTCTATTTTTGTTTTTCGTAGAAAAGTTAAGACTAGTCTGAATCAGTGGATATAATTTCATAAGCTGGTATGGATAAAGTTAGCTATAACCTAATTTGGTTCAAGTTTGTAGAAAGTAATAAATAACTAATCTTAAGGTGATTTCTTAGTGACTGCGGAACTTAAACTTAGTCTACTTATTGACAATATTCTAAATAACGGGTTAGCGACGTAGCTACGAAGTTCCTTAACTACCTCTGTTGGAGCACCTGCGTTAACTAGAATTAATTGAGTTAGCTTTTATTCGCTTGAAACCTTTTGCAATTATTGAATAAAATAATCAATATCTCTACTGGGGCGATCGAGATTGATAATTTGTAAGCAAGTAGAGATAAGATCGTGTGCACGATGCTACCGAGGACAATTTATCAAGTGGGGAATTCCTACGCCCGTGTATGCCAGTGTCTGAAATATTCTTCGCTTCGCCAATGGTTTTAATAAAAAAGAACTACTTGCTGTTGAGCTCGAGCGTCAGCAAACTCGACTTAGATCTTGCAATATTCCGCTTCAAAATAAATAACTTGTTTCTGACTTTTTCTTGAAATATGTTGATCTTACTAAATAAATAATTACAATCTGTGAAATACATCTTCTTTGAATATTTATTTTATATGTCTGCACTGAAAGCTTTGTCTATTATATTATGTTTTGCTGTATATCATGATAGGAAGTATGCAACATTATATTTTTATTCCGATGAACTTTAACTTCTTTAGAAATAATCAATGATTAACTATTTCATGACATAAACTTAAAGTATCCTTGTTGTTTCGTTTTTTTATGTCATAAGTGGCAATCGAGCAGACGAATCGCCTGATGGCAAGCAATGACCGCCGCCCATGAACACAAGAGACACCAGAGGAGTCATAAGTGCGTTGCCGCCTTTAGGGTTAGGATAAGGGATGGTAGGAGGAGTGGGATGAGGGAGAAGGAATAGAAGGAGGCCCCATCCTCTGGCACTCCCAGTCACCGAACAAAACGCAACAATATAGGTGATGTTACTTTACGTGGTTTTCTGTGAGAGGGTATTTCTATGGTCGAGAACCCACTCATGCTGAAATCAGCAAGGATCTGCTACCAGAGAATTAAACGTTGCATTCAATAAATGTAACCGCCGGGCCCTTTCTCTCATATAGTGACACGAGGGCAGGGTCGGGTGGGGTGGGGAAGGTGGTTTGGAGAATACAGCAAGGATTAATCCATCTTCTTAATGGTGCTTGGTTGATGCCACCAACGTCTGTAGACAACGATTAGCCACCTACCACAAAGCTAGGTCGTACTACATTTGCCATCGTTGCCCAAAAAAATCCACAACCTATCCTCCGCCAATCTACCTTACCTACATATAGTATAAAAAATAGGATAACGGATATCCCGGCGACAGAGAATATAATACACATTTTATTAGACGAAATATGACACGATTTTCCTCTACATGGTATGTAAGTTCAATAAAAGTAGATAAAGGATACAAGTAAGATTATATTAATAGTAAAATATTGTGAAACGGATCCCAAGAATCTCAACTGTCATATCAAGTCAAAAAAAATAAACACAAACATGCTGTTTATGGCGACTGAAGGCAAAAGAGGAAGATCTGAAGTACATCGATAAGTACGTGCATTCATACCTCAGCTTAACTAAAATAAGATAGACGACTTACTGTAAATAGGAAGTGAAACTACTATTGTATACATGTGTAAGTGGATGATGTGTTGACATTGCGTACCGTGGGGTAGTTATTTAACCTACTTTTTTACTTAATCTGAATTTCAACTATGCACATTTGTTAATTTCGACGTTTTTGTACTTTTTTGTCCAGTGTTAGTAGTGTCTACCTTATAGGAAATATTAGGAAACTAGTTTGAAACAAGCAAAATTGCATACTTTTACATATTTGAACTCGTTAGTTGTCTGTAGTACCAACGCACAACGCCAATATTGTTTATTCTTTTCAGATTTCAAAGACAACCCCACTCCCATGGCTCCCAGTACTAGCGCACTTCCCACCACCGGACCTGCGTAGGTGCAACGCGGCGGCAGCTGAGTGGCACAAGTGCTCGAAACCCAGCATGCCAATTCGTAAAACGCTTGACCATCTATCGGCGCACCGCCTGGCATCAAGACATCCAGTTTGGGGACCAATTTCGACGTGAAAGCGGAGTGGCAAGCCTTATGGGAGCTCTTCGACCACCCCCAAAAAGAGCTGATCGCAGACCCAAACACAAAAGACCCTGGTTTTGATACTCCTCGTCCAATATGGGTGAAAGTAAACAGATTCAGAACCGGACACGGACGTTCCAACCATCATCTTCACAAATGGGGCTTCAGAGAGTCCTTCCTGCGAGTGCGGAGAGGCAGACCAAACTCTAGCCCACGTCGTGAATGATCTCCACCGCTTCCCTGGCGGTATATCCGAGTTGCACCAGCTCTCTGCAGCGGCCAAAGGCTGGGTAATAAATCTTAAAATAGACATATAGGATCCTGCGCAAAGAATGCCATACGAAATTATGAGAGTTGCTCAGGTCATGAATAAACTTCAGTGGGAACGAAAATTAATTCTCAGTAAATAGTAGCCGGCAACGAAGACAAGATTGTCAATTAGAAACTTTCAAAGGTTTGCACAATCGTGTATGAAGACAGAAAACATTCGTGAATTTGAAGATAACCGAGGATGAAGTTCTAACTTCCTAGTAGAATAAAGTAGGACGGTAAGCTTTCACATTTTATTAAGTCTAATATTTGCAGTTAGATGCTTTTCCTTATATTGAAAATGAGTCGATTTGATACGATCAATTTGAAATCGTTTTATTTATTTCAATATAATAACTTTTCTTTGGAGCTAGGTTTAAGCACTTTTAATTTGTTACTATTTTAGACATAGGTCGCCAGTCCATACTGCCACTAGCAGATATTTAAGTAATCTCTTTTATTTATACGAGTATGTTATGCTATTTTAAAAACATTTATAACTACATAATTATATTAAAATCCATAGGCGTTCACATAATTAATATCTCATAACACCTGCTCATATTACCCGCACGAGTTGTCCACGCGAGCGGTCTAAATGGAAGGCCCCCGATTTGTCTTCAGATTCTTCGGAACTATGTGAAACTTTTGGCATACACCTCACCATTCTCTTTTATTTACTCGATATATTTTTTGCCATATTATTTATTTTTATTATTTATGATAAAGTAACTATTTAAATCCTACAGAAAAATAACACAGTGATGTTGTCCCGCAGCAGGCAATTCGAAGCAAAAAAAATGGTGTACAAATAGCTGGAAATCATTTTGATGTACATATTAATTATATAACTCAATTCTTTCCAAGGAGAGACCTAGTCCAGCAGTGGACTGTTAAAGGCTGATGATGATGATGATGATTAATTCTATAAGAGTACAACGCGCTGGTGAGGATGTGATACATATTACTACTTTCTATTACAAGGACACATATGCATTGGTAACCTGAAGCTCAACGCACACTGCGCATTTGTGCACTCGTATCCGATTAGTTGCAATTATGAAAGCCTAGTCCGTCCTTAGCTTATTACAATCCTATCTACTTGTTTTGCTTCCTTACTAATAATTATAATGAGAAATTATACTTTCACTTTTCTTTACGATGTTTTTGTTTCGCACAAGACCTATTTCTTCGCTAAGTCAAACATATCATAGGTAGTCAGCCAGCTACGATCAAAGTTGAAGGTTACACAAGTTGCAAATCTCGATAGTCCAATAAAAAAATGTTCTTTGCTCATATATTTGCTTATAAGGATCACGTAATTTAAAGTTATGTATTCGTTTATTTTTCATATAACGTGGAAAAGCCGGCCAAATCCAGACTTTTCAGATTTACAGCCCGAGGCAATTATTCATAGTATCCGCCAAAGTTACCCGTCAAATTTAATTCATTACTATAGCACTATCTGTGCATTTTACTGGTAAATATTGATTATTTGTTTTAATTAACGCTGTGCGTTTATATAATAATATTAAACCGAAATGATATCGCTCGTTGGGCTTCTATAATAAATCTATACATTTTTTTACCATGAGGTCCCTGCCGAAAAATCGAACATACTTTTGCTGGTTTTCAACAACAGACAGTGTGATTCCTGGATTTATATAAAACTGAACTATAACTCAGTCTGAATTGCAACATTGTGTGGGAATTTCGGGAGCGAATTTTAAGACAGCCCGTCATCTCCTTTTCAGTTTTAGTGACTGTTACGAACTGTTTAAAAGTTTCCTTATATTGTTTTATAAACACTCAAATGATTTATGGGCTATACGTCAGCGCTCACCTTACTTCACTCACTACCCACTCCTTTTGATTATTATGAAGAGGGACGAGTCGAAGTGGGAGGCATAAAAGGGCCTATACTCAGTCTTATAAAAACTCTCAAACTACGAAGTAGCAAGCGGGAATTATTGTAACAATGTGAGTGTGCAAACGTAGTGCTGTATAAAAGTGTGCCTGTAATAATTTAAATAAACGTTGATTGGTTTATACTGGACGTGGTGTTTTCTTCAAAGTATTTATGTATTTATTACTAGCATCGAAAATTAGAAAATCGAAATGCTTTGATCAGCCGAGCCCGATTTTGATTGCGAAATAAATATGTTTTGCGCAACAGATTGTATATTTCTCAGAAAATACAAATATATTTTTCATAAATATCAACGTATCGATGTAGACTTATTAGCTTCAAGCTTTATTATTTGTTATTATTGTGCTAACTGGAATTAATATATCAATAAAGACTCGGCAAACTTAAGAGTAGCACTGGAGATGTTTGCTTATATCTTAACAGATACAAACAAATATCTTCGGTGTTGCAGGAAAATGATATATAACCAGCTGACGTGCTCTTATCAAAATTTAGTTAAACTAGAGTTTGCCTGGTGACCGAAATTCGACCATATTTTATTTCAATGTTAAGTTTCTACATTATTAAGGTTTTATTATCAAAGATTGTACAATCAAAGACCTTCCCGCACAATGAATCTTTTATGAAATTACTGGAACGAATTTATGAAATTAATTAAACTCTAAAACAAATGTTCTATAGCCTAAAAAATAAAACTATATAACTCCGTTCGCGCATTTGTCGTTAAAAAGGATCACAAAATTTTGCGTCACGTATTTATATATAGATAAAGCAGTCAAGAACAAATCCGTTGTGGTTCCCGGCTCAAAATAATTTCCAACAATCTTTCCATGTGCATGAATATATTAAGAAATAATCCCTCCCACATATATCTATAAGAGGAACACAATGAAATATTACTAATTTCAGAACAGTCTTCCAGATATATAAGGTTTCTTTTCACATTTCTTGTTATAATTTCTACTGTTCCCAGAGCCTCAGTCATTTACTAGCGGTAACTTACGAGAAATAGGCCAAATGAACCAAGAATACCAAGGCGCGGGCCCAAATGAACTATAACCGGGGTGGGACCTAGATGCTCCTCTTCTTCAAAGACTCAGTTTCATTCCCGCGAATACTGGATTCGAAGAAACATAGATTAGAGTTAAAATTGGAAATCTATCGAGAATATCGATATGGTGCAATAGAACTTGAATTTTAGCGTTATAAAGAAAAACGTTTGTAAAAATTGACGCCAAAAAGTTGAACGGGGAATGAATCACAATCAGTCGCACTCATATTCAATGAAAACTAGCAACTGTAATTTGGGTTAAACAAATTGGGTTTTATCTCAATATCAAAGTCAACGATATCATATACATGTTTGCATAATATGGCTG
Organism: Euclidia mi; assembly: GCA_944739405.2. NCBI lineage: Eukaryota > Metazoa > Arthropoda > Insecta > Lepidoptera > Erebidae > Euclidia > Euclidia mi. Next base: position 63,257,361 of record OX123183.2, read on the forward strand.
GAGTGTGTAACCGTAAACCTTATAAATCTGTTTCTACAGTATGTTTACCATTACGTTGGTCCACATATGAATATAGGTAGAGTTAATTCCAACCGCTATCACCCAAGTAATGAAGACGCTTAACCCTAGGGTAACTCCTTAGACAATTTCAGGCGGTGACTGTGGCCAGTAACGGCTGTAACAGGTGTTCATGTGACAACTGGAATAGCGAACTAAGTCTGTCCGAGCCACTCGTACAGAGGATATTTAAGGCTTCATATTTTTGCTGGAACACATGGCCTAGTGTGGACTTGTTTTTGCAATTTGCAATATTTTTGCAATTTTCAGCATTTTACAACAACTATAGTGCATTAGCTTCGTTGGATCTGTTATCACGATAAAGATACCATATGCTATTCTGATGTATAAGGTAAATTACTGGAACGTCTCATTGAAATCCCCTTAGTTGTTTGTGCGCGAAAGATTAACAAATATCCATCCTCAGAAACAGTAAGAAGATTTAGGGCTAGGGCAGATTGAGTAAAAAAAAATTGTTTGTTTATTCACTATTTTACGCTTTTATAACTTATATTAGCATCCGATACAATTTTTTTAACTTATTGCTTGCGCATGCGTAGGCTGCACACGTGCACCGTCTACTGCAAATTAATAGAACCTTGCCTGTGCCTATATATAACCTTAACTGCTTTGTTAACTTTTTATTTTTACTAGTAGCAGAAACCACCTGCTTTTTATTTTTATTTTAAATATATGGATTCACGTCAGCTGTATAATGCGTGGGAATCGAATATATCATACTAGACTTAAGTCACGGCTCCGCCTGCGTGGGAGTCTGTTAACGCAACATGTTTTGCCCAAGGATGTTACAAGTAAATTCGAAGTAGATACGTTATAGACGTACCAAAAGCAGGACGCTAAACAATAAGCCAGTTGGCAAGTCAGACATAATGTGTGTGTGACGTCGCGAGCCGGCGTCATAGTGAAACCATAGCAAAATAAGAATAGTAGGTTAGCTAAGGCCGCTCGGCGAGTTAATTGCCTACTCTTGCGTTGACGCATGGGTTGTCACTTGTTTACACCGCGGCGCGGCGCCGGCTTTGTCGGCGCTCGCGCCTTTTCGCCACTTTTTTAATACTTCACAATTTTAGCTTGCATATATATATATATATATATATATATATATATATATATATATATATATATATATATATATATATATATATATATATATATATATATATATATATATATATATATATATATATATTTTTTTTTCAAATACCTACTGACTACCTAAACGTTATATAACTATCCAACTGTCCTTTATAACGAGAAAAATGTAACAAGTTTAATTTACTGTCGTTTAACACATTGTATAATATTAATAACGATTATTACAAAACTGATTGTACAAAAACAGTTCGAGCGGGCGAGCAGTGTAGTACCTACATGAATGCGCGCGATCAGATGCGCGGCGCATCCCGTACTGAAGCCGCAGCCGCGCCCGCCGCTCTCGTCTATGAGATTGTGTGCGTGAAAAGGGCATGCGTACTCGGCGCCGGCGACTCACGCGTACATTCAAACCGGCGGCGACCGATTTGTATGAAGCTATCCTACTATTCATTTTATACTATGGTGAAACTGACACATCTTGTCAACCGAAATTAAAATAAAATATGGAGTTATCGATGTGTGCGTTAGTGTACCGTTTCTACGGATTGATTACTACGTAGGTAACGTATCTATGACTTTTCTAATATCATTGGTTTTGCCGTGGTAAAAATAGAGACGGTGTATGTCAACTTTCAGCCTCCTAACTACCCCTTCACCCAAAAATCACACTGTAACATGACTCCGTTGAGAGATGCAAGAAGTATATACAAACGCAATTTATTATTGATTTGATTTATAATCTAAGTATAGATGATAGTTACAATGTGCTTCTACACAGTTTTTTTTATTTCATTCATTAATTGAATACCGAAGGCAATGTAGGTACGGCTAGTTTTAAAGTGTACATATAATATTATTAGCTGTGCATAAAACACTAAAGTAATCGTTCTTACACTAGAATTATCTATGTCTTTCATCAAAATTGTGAATTTTGACTGAACATCGTCTTTCTTTTGCGCGGGAGAAAGTTTCCTATTTGGTTCGGTGATATACATTGTAATTATACGATTAAATTATATTTGACATGCAGTGTGTCTAATTCACGCAATTTTTAATCGGATTTTGGCCAAGAGGGGTCTAAACGCCAACAACCTAGAGGCCCTGGGTCTCTAAGTTCGGGCTTGTTCCCGCCCCGGAACATGAGGCACGTTGAAGAACGATTGTGACTTTCTTTGTGGCGTTATGGCGTACTCACTAACACAACACCGTGGTCCTCTATGATCCCATTATTTACAGTGGGTCACGCAAAACTACACGATACTAAGACATGTACCGTGTCTTTTCTTTTCTAAATCGGTTCAATTCATAAAAACGTATTAACGTAGAAGCCTTATGTACCTAATATTTAATGTCTTAAGTATACAAAGTGTAAAGGATGCAACATTTTTACATGATTTATAAGATATACTTTGTAACTTTAAATCGTTGATAGATCTTTTATGTTTGTCTATAACTGGGATTTATGGATTCTACTCGTACATCTCACTCAGTCGACAACTTCATGATTGAGTAAAATTAGAACTCAATGTGCGACTGAGGTAATCATTTCCATTTATATTTTTAAACGTTACTTTACCTGTGTCGTGATATAGCAATGAGTGAAACATAATGCTATGCGACATTAAGGCCGAGCTCACATTGGCTACAAAGTAACTCTGTACGCAGGGCACACGCCGAGGAATGCTCATGCTCAATGTGAGGGAGGCCTACTCACACGCTTATCGTTCCCATAGAAATTTCCTGCTAGTATGAGTACTTGGTGACTCTGATTGCTCAGGTTTCATTCCCACCCGGGATAAAATGATGATATACAAGTGTTTGTTTCATGTGTATTAAAGCGTACGTAAACATGTTTATCGGTTGTCTGATGGCCATACTACAGTCAAATCTAGTTAGGGATCGAATGACCGTGTGGAGATTGTTGCACTTCAGACTTACTTAATATTCTTAGGTTACACTTTGTTCGATTTACTCGGGTCGCATTGCATTGTTTGACATCCCTTATGTCGGAAACTAGGTAGCTACATTGTACTGGAAACTCGAAAATGTTAGCATTGGCTTTTTTATTTTGTACGGGCATCGAACTTCTAACTCCACATACGAAACAATTGGACTATCGTGAAAAATCAATCATTAGCTCTACGAATCACTATTGTACAAGTGAAATTTATTGTATCGGAACTTACATCATTAAGAGCGTATTTTATGGCATTATTGCATAAATGCAATATTAAACTGGCAAAAATCTTGTTTCATTTTGAAGTAACAAGGAAGGTGTATGTTTAAAGTACGTGAGAGTAAAACCCCAATTAATCGCTATTAAAACATTCACACTGTTAATTCTGAAGCAACATGCCGGCGTGATATGATATTCGTATTAAAGCGTATGTTAAAGAAACAGCTGTCTTCAGCTGTCTTTGTATAAAATTATTTGCTGTTTGTTTGTCCCACGAAATCTCCAAAAGCGATGCATTTGGAGATATTGTGCATTTTTTCCATTAAACTCTATATTTTTTTATGTCGAAATGCATGCATGAATATTTCTTATTTTTGTGTTGGTCTAAAAGAACAGGTAAAATGAACAAGCCTAAGTGATCGTTTTAGAAGAAGAGTCATCTAATAGGTACCCGTAACCGTTATATTAATTAAATAAATTACAGTACCTATAAATAATTTAAGAATGAAAATTAGGAACCCATTTCTATAAACAAAAGCTTTTGTGCGCTCTATATGAGTCTGCCAAAAGATGCAAGTAATGCTAACCAATGTTTTATAGTGTAATTAATCGAAAATGGATATTAATTTGTCGATTTAATAACAATGTATTGTGTAGCGTGGTAATGAGTAATTATACACATTTAACGCTGCCGATTTCTTTTTGCTCTTATGTATAATAGATATACGTTTATTATTATTACATTATTGAGTATTATTTATGGACAAACAAGCATTAATGGTCTAACAGATGTTAAGCACTTGCCGAAATCTACAAGAGGTTTAGCACAGCTAAAGGCTCCTCACGTCTCCCTCGATTTGACCGGAGTGCGGTGCAATCTGAGCTGAGAATGATCTAACCTTAAAGAGCTGCAGTAAATGTGCCGAACGTCGATCGAGGCGAGACGTGAGGTCGCGCACTAAGCTCTCTGCAATAGTAATAATGGCGATTTCGCACTGATATTGTTGATAGCAGGCACCGTTTTTCTTTTTTTTTCTTTTTATTAAAAAAACCTGTCAAATTTACTTCACGCTGCCTGATGGTAAGCTGACAGTGAAGTCCTATTGTGAAGGCCACCATCACCAATTAATAATTATTATTTATTTACTACACAGAATTTGTTACATTTCCATAGATATACATAAATAAGTATCTACTGTTACATAGAAGGACACTGGAAAGTAAACTTATTTACTAGTGGACTTCACACTAGGTCAAGCCTGTCTCCTGAAGTCCAGAATGTGATTTTTACAAGATAAATATTATACGTGTAGCTCCAATGTGTATTATATTGTGACTTGAGAAATAAAACAAAAAATATTATGCAAAATGTGAAAGATTAAAAAATAACAAATGACCAACATTGCTTCAAAATAAAAAAAGAATGTAAATGAAGTAAATGGTAAAAAATAACAAACTGGATACCTTCAATGCATGCACAAATTAAAAAAATAAAGTAAAATCAAAATAAACAAAAGCATAGCTAACAGTTACGACTAGCGCGCAAAATCTGTATAAGTGCGTGCGTGTGTGTGTGTGTGTGTGTGTGTGTTGAGTGTGCGTGTGTGGATGTGTGTGTGTGTTTGTTCGTGTGTTTGATCAATACTGGACTCTTAAGAATGTTTCGGTATAAGAATATGATAGACCCAGCAGCCACTTGGTAATGGCAAATTTTAGTTGTTTTATCATTAAATTTTTTATGTCACATTTTTTTGCCACTTTGTTATAAATGTACACAAGCATGAATTCTTGCATATGCTGAGCAAAACTGCTATGTACATAAACTTGAGAACATCTATAGACTCGTCAACGTTGAAGTTGATTCGTCAGATTGCAAGGCTTTTTTATGCTGTTTTAGTACCAATTTCAGAATATAAAGTTGCCGTACATTTAATACTGACGCTTCCCTATATAAACTTTCTGTGGGATATCTAAAGGGCTTACGGTACATTACTTTGAGCACTGATCTTTGTGCCCTTTCCAGCTTGATCATTGTGGTTATGCCGACGCCACCCCACACTGTTATGCAATAGCCAACAACTGACTCACATAGGGCTACATATACTAGGTGTAAGACTCTCCCATTTGCCGAATTGCGCAGCAACTACATTATATGAATTAACTATCTTACACGCTTAGCTACTGTCTCAACATGTGCCTTGAAATCAAGACGCTGGTCAATTACAACTCCCAGGTACTTGAGAACTGTAACTAGTTCAATTTCCTGGCATTTGCACTGACAGCTGGTGCAGGTCCTTTAATGGAACTTTAGTTTATAGAATTGTTTGGGTGCCGATGCCTGTGTTTTACGGAAGCAGATATATTTACTTTTATTTATGTTTAAGGGTGCATAGGGTTCCCACCAAGAACTTAGGGTCCCAAGCCAACCTCACCTGCAAGTGGTGCACCTGCCGATCAACGGACGAGGCTCTGGCAAACAAAATATCCCGATAAGCGGCAATAGGCTCACCACCTATTACGTGGGATCAAAACACTGGCGAAAAGTGGGCGTTTAATATGTCTCTGCCTACCCCTTCGGGGAGACAGGCGTGATTCTATGTATGTATGTTTAATGAGAGTAGGTTCAAATCAAACCAGTTCTTAATTCCAGTCAAGCCATTTTGAGCGACTTCATGGACTGTTTTCCAGGACTTGCTGTGGAATATGACGACCGTGTCGTCAGCGTAGCTAATAACTTCGGCGTTTTGTGTAATAGCGCTTTGAATATCATTAATGTAGATATTGAAGAGAGTTGGTCCCAGAACACTTCCCTGTGGAACACCGAATTCTATATTATTTTGACAGCTTACATGATCCCCTACTTTAACGCACTGACTTCTGTCGGTTAGGTATGACTATAACCATTGTCCTTCCAAAGTCAAGAGGTATAGTATGAAAAGCCAGTGAGACTATATTTATACCGACTATATAAAGTTACAAGTCATACTTACATACATTTGTAGACGCTCACGCGGTCATAGATACGACTTGTGGGTTGGGCCAAAATATTAAGAGCTTTTTATAGGAAACTAGCGGTTGCCTTCTCTAAATTTAATTCTAGGAGCCAAAAATTACACCCCCTATTTTACCCCAGCGTTTATATTGTCACAAATCGTTGAACATTCATCCCTAAGGGATATTCTTAAATGCTTCTATAGCAACTGCCTACTTCGTAACTGCAATAGTCACCCCTACAAACTGTAGCTCCTTTCATGTTTTTACTAGTAATGCGAACTTGATATATGCCTGGGGAGATATTAGCTATCGCTCATTATAACAGCACTGCTCCAGCACGGTCTCTGGTTTGTCAATGGGATTGGACCTTAGGTCGATATTTGAACCGCATGATGCAATAATTGATAGCCCTTCGTCGAACCTCTGAGTGCTACAGTCAATGCAAAAATTTACCATTATCCACAACACAGGGGCGCGGTCTTAATTGCAAACCGAGTTGGGTTGGTTCGGTTATATGTTCAGATTGTTTATGCTAGGCATCTTTTAAATTCGTATTACTTAAAAATCTTTAAAACGTAATTTGTGAAACACTCTGGCTGTGTAATGAATAAACGGCTCAATTTTTTCTCAAAGACTAGATGTTAAATTTTATTGAACAAAGGCTCTCAGTGCAATAAGAGAAAATAGGCTATAACTAAGAATTTAGATAAATCCAGACGTTAAATGAAGATTCAACCGAGCCATTCAAAAGTTACGACATCTTTTATACTCGTCATGCCAGTTAAGAAGTTGTTTGTCACTTGAATTAATTTCACAAATGCAGCATTTGGGGTATCCGCTGGTACTAAATTATTCCTTCCAAAGTCAAGAGGTGCGTGAAGTCACGGTCGATCTGCAATCCCTTACTGGAAGCTCCTCATAGAGCTTAATTATACTGGCAAATAGTTGATGGTCATCAACTACCATAACTGCCTAAACTCAATTCCGTATTCTTTAGAAACTATTATAACTATAGCTTTTTATCGACTACGATTTTTGTCAGCTTACCAATCGTTAATATGCAAAGGAATATTTATTAAGTTTGTATATTTTCAATTATTTTGTAATATCTTGTAGAGTACATATAGTAAATTTGTTTATTTATATATTATTTTATTTGTTAGTTTATATATATATTGATTACTATTTTTTATGGGACTAGTCCCACCCTCATTCCCACTACTGTGTCACCTGTTTAGCCAGTTTTTGACACTCATGAAGTCCCGGGGAAAGTTAAACTGTCTTGGAACTCGCAACGAACTTAATCAGAAGTATTTTGGAGGAATTGAAAAATAAACAATCCACTTCCCTCCTTAACAAACCGGGAGACAAGCAACGAAGAGATATAATAATGAGAAAAGATAAGCACCACGGACATGAGCATTAAGGGGGCCTAAATTGTGAACAATACCTGTTTCCAGTAATATGTATGGCAGAAACGCCTAAGCGCACGGAAATTCGTCCTACTTGCCATCCTAGATCCGTATAGTAGGTACACTACTCCAAAAGTTACCTCTAATTCGTTAAACATTATATTACGTTCGATTTGCCAAAGACTACACTCCCATAGAATGTGACAAGCAGATTGTTCACAATTGTTGCAAATGTTGAACATTGGCATAATGGTGAATCAACTAGCTTAAATGAATACGACTTGCTAGTAAAGTTACCATGACCTGTAAGAAATTGGGCAACACAGTGATCCACCTTCAACCAATTCCTCGCCAGTCGCTTTCGGACGCATGGGAAGAACTGGTAGAGGTGACGGCCCTTAGTTGATGTGTTCCAGCGACATTGCCTTCCATCAAGAAGATCGTCATAGACTGTGGATTGATGGTTCAACAATCTAGCGACCTTATGTCTATCGCGCGGAGCTAGAAAATTTAGATCCATGTTATCTCGTGTCACGTAATACATTGCTGATATATATACAGGGTGTAAAAAGACCCTTAACGAAAACTGAAGTCCCATGTTGTACCAATCACTACGAACATTTTTTACTTCGGCACCATACCTGGGAAATTACTGGTTCAGGAGATATTGAGGCTCAAAGTTAGTATGGAATTTTTCTAATTAGGTACAAAATTAATGCATTTACCCCGCCAATATGTTCTTTAGATGCCCTATGACCTGATGGATAAGTAGGTATTTCGGGGATTGCACGCGCGCACTTTTAATTGCGGTTTAAAAAATGTGAAAACTTAAAAAAAGAATCATTTCCCAGGTTTTATTTTTGGTTAGTATGACTTGGCATGATGTCCACAACGAGTAGACTTCGGCTTGGTGATGGGTCTTGTGACAGCCTGTATTGAATATATATATTATTATTGAGATAAGGTCACTAAACTATATAATTTAATATTGTGGGGATCCTGTTAAGATCGATCGCTTTAATAACACTGTGATGCCATATGATGCTAGGTATACTATAATATACGAGTATATGCATAATTGGTTACATATAATAACAATTTCTGTTTTTTCTCAAAGCTACAGCAAACGGAATAAACTTTAAATAAACTTAATAAAGTTGTTTCCTTTTGAAAAAATCAAGCGATTGATTGGTGTAATTTAAAAAGTAGGACACGTTGTTTCAAAGGAATGAATTATTTAGTATGTAGCTACTATATTATGATAGAACACAATATTTGTACAAATAATTTTATGAACATAATCAGTGATGTGTAAGTTAAAGCAAAATCTGAAACCTATTAAATTAAACACTGTCAAATATTTCATCACAGCCGTTTATACTATTATACAGTTTGCAATGAACGACGACGTCGACGTCGACGACCGGTTGGAGTGTAAGCGACTGCTACGCCGAAGGTCGCGGGTTCGATTCCCGTTCAAGTCAAACGTTTGTGTGCATGAACATGGGTGTTTGTCTTGGTCTGGGTGTTTCTATGTATAATATGTATGTATTTACAAAAAAAAAAAGTATATATGTATGTTTATCCATTATCTAGTACCCATAGTACAAGCTTCTGCTTAGTTTGGGACTAGATGGTGTTGTGTGAATGTAGTAGAATATTATTATATTATATTATTATTAATATAATGTATATTCTGCTTTAATTCTACTTAAGTTCACAGTTACATCATGTCAACGCCATGTGTGCTCAAAGTAGATTTACCTATCCGAAAAATTCTGTTCGAGCCGTTTCGATTTCGATTGAACATCAGACGGGTACATTCAAAGTCCAGTGAGGTTCGAGTAAAATTAAAAACAAGATAAGCTATCAATCGAATAAATCGGACTTTGAGTGAACCTCAGACCAACTGTTCGCTCTGCGCTGTGCGATTGACACTTATGCGACAAAACTGTCCTGCGGCTCATTATAGTTCGTATGCGCACTTCCTACCGAGGTATTATGTAATGTTCTGTACGGGTAGTACTTGTCTGATCAAGCTCGGTCATGCTAAAACAAGCAAAACTACTCCTCGCAACCCTATTCACAAACTAAAAGTGTTTTAATTGAACTCGCGAACAATTCGACGGCACATACGCATAAGGTCGTAAGTAGATAAATTATGGATTTGCTTTCATGAAGTAGCCGAAATGAAAATATAACTGGAAGGGACCTCCCTGTTTCATCATTGCAACTTCTTCAAGTACGTTGCTGGTATCATAATTATATGCCGTGATTCTATTTCATTTTGATGTAATTTTGTCAGTAACTCATTGCAAAACTACATCGGAACAGGTTAACAAAACTTGTTACACATTAATATGTCCATATGCGCAGTCGTGTATAGCTGTTACACTTAAAAAATCATAAATTATCGATCTAATTAGCGATCTGAAGAGCATAGTCTACACTATGCTCTTCAGATCGCATATCTTCGATAATTTATGATTTTTTAACAAATTAAGGACACAAAAATTCACCGCTGTTAAGCTACTTAACAGCGGTGAATTTTTGTGTCCTTAATTTGTTAAAAATATTGTTACGTCTTTATGCGTTTTACATACATAGACTCACGCCTGTTTCCCGGAGGGGTAAGCAGAGACTACGGAACGCCATTTGCAACGATCCTGACATGCCTCACTTGCTTCACGTACCTCACTTACGCGTTTAAGGCATCGAAATATGTGCGCTGACCTGACCAGAACACTAAGTGAAAATGCTGCTGTAGAATATAGTATAGAACTTCTTTTGATACATGCGAGGCAGCTAGCATTAGAAAATATACAATTAATAACAACTTCTTGAAAATAAATATTTCTCTGTCGCAAGAGCCGTTATGAACCTGGTAAGAAAAAGCATCTAGACTCAGAAAAATCATTCAGAAATTAAGGTATAATTCGGCGCGGCATGATTTTCTTGTCGCTTGGGAGAGATCAAATTCAAATCTTTTTTCCAAAGTATCTAAATCCAGACTATTTAAAAAATGGCCATTAGTTTAAAATTGACTTGGTTATTCTGAACGTCACTTCTCCCAAGTGAGGTGTTAAAGTAGACCGAGGGTTATTGTGGAGAGCGCCGTAATGTGGACGTGTAGTGTGCACTTAGGAAACGCGCTTAAGCTGCTTGGCTTAAGAGGAAACACTACGGGCGCGAGAATTGAAAAATAGGTATTTGTAAAATCTATTGCTGTCACGCAGCCTCAAGCTTCCCCCCGCGGAGCGCGATAGAGACAACTGCAGCTTGGACCAGAAATACCTAGTAAATGTACACAAAATCAACATTTCCTTCCAGTATTCCCTTGATTCCTTCTCCAAAACTTCATCGATTTAACTTGTTTTTTCATATTAAATTAAAGAAAGGCTTTGGTCGTGTATATTTTCCTTTTTTTTAAATAATCTAACCAAATTTGTTTTTTGGATGTTTGAACACAGCGGAAAATCTGGCAACTTTTTGAGGTATTTGAAGGTTGATATCTTTTTTAATATTTAATTTATGAGAAAAAGGAAACATAGGGACATGCCAATCGGGGCCATACATCTTTTGGACAAAACAATTGCTCTACTGGCATTATCCAGGGAGAAAACAGGAGACTACGTTTGTATGGAAAAATGGCCGTTGTGTTTCATCTTAAACTCAATGTTCCTCAGAATGTACCTTATCTTAATCTTATTCAAAGCAAAAAGCCTTAAACTATGTTTTTCTGCGTTTTATAGTCGCATTGTGTTTTATAATTTTGGAACTATTGATCTCAAAACGTTCAGATTCTATACAAATATCGACTGCACGGTTGGCGCAGTGGTTTAAGCGGCCGCCTCGCCTCTTGACACTGCGCCGAAGTGTTGTGGGTTCGATCCCCACACGAGACAACACTTTGTGTGATTCATAAATTGTTGTTTCGAGTCTGGGTGTTAATTGTGTCCGTTAGTTGTATGTTTGTAAAGTCCCCCGCGACACAGGATTTAGTCCTAATGCGGGCGTTGTCTTTAAAAAAAAAATTCTGGTTGTACCATTGGTTCTCGAGTGAGGTAAGAAAAGTTTCCATTTTTAACAGTATTACGAGTAAAGTCAAGACAAAGAATAACCTTAAAACACGCGCTTTTACCTAAGAACAAGTTCAATATGGTCACTGTAATTCAAAAGTGAAGCAAGTTTTTAAATATGTGTAACTGAATGAAGTAAGTATTGGCGTGCCGAAACTTGCCGTGTTGACAAGGGTATTTACTAAACGGTGTCCCATGTGAAAAAAGGAGGATTAAGTATTTTTTTACTTAATTTGAGTATTGGTCAATCAAATCCTTAAAAAACCTTAAAATGATTTATTTGATTATTGAGACGGAGAAGGGCCGTGTGGTTGACGGCATAGAATACAAGTCTCACCACCCCCCTATCTTCCCATGGGTGTCGTAAGAGGCGACTAAGGGATAACACGATGCAAATACCATCTTTGCGTAGAGACGGAAAACTCGACATCAAACCCTATACGACTGCCTCGTTGGTCTCGCGGCATAAATGTGCGCGTGGGATCGGGTCCCGGGTTCGATTCCTGGGTCGGGCAGTGTTATTGGGTTTTTTCTGTCACGAAATTCTCAGTAGCCGCATATAGTCTGGAAATGTGCCCGGTACGGCAATAGGCTCGCCCCTTATTACGTGGGACTAAAGTATATCTGGTGAAAAGTGGGTGCAGAAATACACCTCAGCCTACCCCTTCGGGGATAAAAGGCGTGACGTTATGTGTGTGTGTGTATGTGTGTGAGAAATGAATGTGTTAATGGACTTACAGGCACTTACAGTCTCCAATGTAATTCGTGGATTGGGTTGAATGTCATGTTCGTTTAGGTTGTGGACTAGTTATGGAGATGGTTTAAGCTTTAAGCGATATATGAGATATCCGAATCCTATGTTGCAATTATATATATTATTAAAAAGATCCACGAATCGTGTGACGTAACTAATCTTTTGATGATAGATAAAAATAATGGAAATAAAACACCACGCTGCTAAGTGCTACATGCACGATTGGGATAGTACTTACTTGTAACAGAAATAACAGAATAAATCAATATAAATAAACATCTTAGCAAAAAAAAATTAAACACATTTAGTGGAATACGTGTTAGAACGTATTATTCTAAAATATTCACATTTTAAAATGATTTTTAACAGAAATACCTATGTCATAGAAAATATCTCCTATTCCTAGCCTTTTTTAATATATTGCTACCTAAAGATAGCCAAGCTGTGCTGTCAGTGACTCAGTCTGAATTGCATCATTGTGTGAGAATTTCGTGAGCGAATTTTAAGACAGCCTGTCTTCTCCTTTTTAGTTTTAGTGTCTGTTATGAAGTGTTTAAAAGTTTACTTATATGGAGCCAATTCTGACAGAATGAAACCATCATCATTACAATAAAAAATAGTAAGACTAAGGCAACATGCAAGGCCTTAATACAAAACAAGGATTTCGGATTGCCAGACATTAGTAAGTATAATGTATATCTTTTTACGTTGCTCCAACGAATTTCAGATACAAAATTGATACTTTTCAATCTTTGGGAACATACAAAGTAATTCTGATTCAGCTTTCAAGATGTAACCCACACACGCTGACTAAAACATAAAATAAATAATATAAGGAGGTACATAAAAGCTTGTAATAAATATTGCATTTCTCACCATCTAAGATAGACAAATACAAATAAATATAACGTGAAGAAACTGTGATGCACGCAGGTATTGTCAGAAATACATTATATTTATAGGTGTAACTTGTATTCTACTTATACCAACAGGTTGCTTGTTTAAAATTACGATCAAAAACCAAACGATGTTTTAAAAAATAATAAATAAGTTATATCTCTCACAATTTTGTTCAAGTAAGTAGCAGTGCAAAGTTATATTTTTGCAATCTAAGTTACCTAATATCTATATTTAGATTTGTAAAGTAACAAGTTAGCTTAATAAATTTAAACTTAAATAAACAGTAAACTATTGTGACGTTACTTTCCTAAAGTGAAACAGCGAGAATGCCAAAGTTGGTCTGTATATTTCATAACTGGCAACCTGCTCCCCTTCTCTTTGGGAAATAATAGCTTAAATTGTAGTGTTGCTGTCTTTTTGATGATCCAAATTACTCAGCGCGAAAGTGGCAGAATATAATTTCGACAATATAAAAAAATTAGCTTCTCAGACTGCATAGAAATCCAAATTGCACGTGCGGGGGGAGGAATCTTGGAGGATTAAAAGATCCGCCGCAAGGAAGCCCGCAAGAGAGAATTGTTTTTAATTTACATAATGGCGTCGATAGCACGGAGGCTCGATGTGAGCTTATAGGCGTTATAACAAGTATTAAATCTTTGAGTGCAGATTAACCCAAGTGCCACCGTTTTATGTACATATTAGGTATTACCATAAAATCTGTTAATTTTATTAAATTGTGCTTTAATTTCGGTATTTACTGATAAACTAGTTGTTGCCTGCGGTTCTGTGCGCGCGGTAGTCAGTCAACAAGACAATACATAGGGTACCTTTTAGTAGCATATTTATTATTTTGATAATATTCTGCACATTATTAAATAAATAAGCATCTTATGCAAGAAGGACTGTGAGGTTTGGCATAGTTAAAATTATATAAAAGAGAATGAGGGGTAATCGGTCGGTAAATTCAAGCTGGATATAATTTAAAAATAGTAGTTCACTATGTTTCAAAATAAGATGTCTGATATTTACGCTTGGGATAAGTAGTAGGTCTAAAGTACATAGGTCCAGACTGTAGACTATTCCCCCCCGTGGGATCTCCACCTTGTCGTGGTGGGGTGGCTCAGTAACCGTGGGTTTGAGGTACACCCACGGTGAAGCTAAGCGGGAACCTGGGAGAGGACGCTCCACGTGGGCTTGCGTGAGGCCTGCGTAGGATGCGTTCCAAGGTGCGGGTGCGGGGGACAGTTCTGTCTGTCCCTCGTCGCAGTGTTGCGTTGCCGTCCTCCCTATCCTCTGCGGCCGCTGGGTGGTGTTTGCTTCGGTGAAACCCTACCCTCCGACACATGGGCATGTGAGGAGCACGGGTTGGTTTTTAACCAGTAAGAGTCTGACAGTCCCCTTCGTCCTACCTCCCCAGGGCGGAGGGACTCCATGAGGATTTTCCAACCCGAAACCCAAAAAAAAAATTCCTTTTTTTTTTTAAATCTTTATTTGTTAAGGGGTTTTTATCTTAGGAGATACACAAACCCCATCGTACCTTTTACATTGGTAAATTTACATATAATACTAGAGGACGCCAGCAGCTACGCCTGCATTTTTTTAAATTTACCCGTTTTGGCCGATCCCGTGGGAATTTCGGGAAATCCCTTCTTAGTGCACCCCTACGGTCCCCAAGAAACATACATGCCAAATTTCAGCTTCCTGCGCCCAATAGTTTCGGCTGTAGCGTGTCTGTCAGTCAGTCAGTAACGCAAGGCTTTTATATATTAAGATAAGTACATAAATAATTTATAGAGAAAAAAACAACAAATTGACAGTATTTTGAAATATTAGTACGCCGGCCTACATTTACATATTGAGAATATTCACTTTTTTTATACGAATCAACTTAAGAAAATCTGATTGTTTCTTTCTATTATCCTTATAAATTATTCATCCGTCTTTGAACAACTTCACGTCTATATCCGTGTTAAGTCAGATATCTGTTGAAAGCGTATCATTGAAATTGTAATCTCGTCATCAGCCATCCCATGTTATCTTTACAAATCGTCTCTGAGCGTGCAATAACGCGAATGTACTTTTTTTAATGAACCTTGTTTGCGACAGCTAATGTTTCTTATTCAACTTAAACCGCGTCTCAAGTGCTTTGTTTTGTAGCTAGTACTGCTACACCGCCGTCTGTACTTTAATTACCACAATTTATGAAATTAATTAAACTCTAAAACAAATGTTCTATAGCCAAAAAAATAAAACTATATAACTCCTTTTTGACGACAAATGCTCGAACGGAATTATATAGTTTTATTTTTTTGGCTATAGAACATTTGTTTTAGAGTTTAATTAATTTCATAAATTCGTTCCAGTAATTTCATAAAAGATTCATTGTGCGGGAAGGTCTTTGATTGTAGAATCTTTGTCAATTAAACCTTAATAATGTAGAAACTTAACATTTAAATAAATTATGGTCGAAATTCGACCATCACAAAATTTTGCATCACGTATTTATATATAGATACTTAAAGAAGTCAAGAACAAATCCGTTGTGGTTTCCGGCTCAAAATAATTTCCAACAATCTTTCCGTTTGCATGAATATATTAAGAAATAATCCCTCCCACATATATCTATAAGAGGAACACAATGAAATATTACTAACTTCAGAACAGTCTTCCAGATATATAAGGTTCAAATTATTTTCACATTACTTGTTATAATTTCTACTGTTCCCAGAGCCTTAGTCATTTACCAGCGGTAACTTACGAGAAATAGGCCAAATGAACCAAGAATACCAAAGTGCGGGCCCAAGTTAACTATAACCGGGGTGGGACCTAGATGCTCCTCTTCTTCAAAGACTCAGTTTCATTCCCGCGAATACTGGATTCCAAGAAACATAGATTAGAGTTAAAATTGGAAATCTATCGAGAATATCGATATGGTGCAATAGAACTTGAATTTTAGCGTTTTAAAGAAAAACGTTTGTAAAAATTGACGCCAAAATGTTGAACGGGCAATGAATCACAATCAGTCGCACTCATATTCAATGAAAACTAGCAACTGTAATTTGGGTTAAACAAATTGAGTTTTATCTCAATATCAAAGTCAACGAAATCATATACATGTTTGCATAATATGGCTGGAGTGTGTAACCGTAAACCTTATAAATCTGTTTCTAAAGTATGTTTACCATTACGTTGGTCCACATATGAATATAGGTAGAGCTTATTCCAACCACTATCACCCAAGTAATGAAGACGCTTAACCCTAGGGTAACTCGTTAGACAATTTCAGGCGCTGACTGTGGCCAGTAACGGCTGTAACAGGTGTTCATGTGACAACTGGAATAGCGAACTAAGTCTGTCCAAGCCACTCATTCAGAGGATATTTAAGGCTTCGTATTTTTGCTGGAACACGTGGCCTAGTGTGGACTTGTTTTATTGCAATATTTTTGCAATTTTCAACATTTTACAACAAATATAGTGCACCAGCTCCGTGGGGTCTGTTATCAGGATAAAGATACCATGTGATATTCTGATGTATAAGGTAAATTACTGCAACGTCTCATTAAAATCCCCTTAGTTGTTTGTGCGAGAAAGATTAACAAACATCCATCAAAAACAGTAAGAAGATTTAGGGCTAGGGCAGTTTGAGTAAAAATAAAGTTGTTTGTTTATTCACTATTTTACGCTTTAATAACTTAGCATCCGATACAATTTTTTAAACTTATTGCTTGCGCATACGTAGGCTGCACACGTGCACCGCCTACTGCAAATTAATTGAACCTTGCCCATATATAACCTTTGCTGCTTTGTTAACTTTTTATTTTTATACTAGCAGCAGAAACCACCTGCATTTTATTTTTCTTTTAAATATATGGATTCACGTCAGCTGTATAACGCGTGGGAATCGAATATATCATACTAGACGTAAGTCACGGCTCCGCCTGCGTGGGAGTCTGTTAACGCAACATGTTTTGCCCAACGATGTTACAAGTATTGGTTTTGCCACAGTAAAAATAGAGACGGTGTATGTCAACTTTCAGCCTCGTAACTACCCCTTCACCCAAAACTCACACTGTAAACACACTTTATTATTGACTTGATTTATAATCTAAGTATGGATGATAGTTACAATGTGCTTCTACACAGTTTATTTTATTTCAGTCATGAATTGAATACCTAAGGCAATGTAGGTACGGCTAGTTTTAAAGTGTACATATAATATTAATAGCTGTGCATAAAACACTAAAGTAATCGTTCTTACACTAAAATTATCTATGTCTTTCATCAAAATTGTGAATTTTGACTGAACGTCGTCGTTCCTTTGCGCGGGAGAAAGTTTCTTATTTGATTCGGTGGTATAGATTGTAATTATACGATTAAATTATATTTGACATGCAGTGCGTCTAATTCAATGAATCGGCTTTTGGCCAAGAGGGGTCTGAATGCCAACAACCTAGAGGCCCTGGGTCTCTAAGTTCGGGCCTGTTCCCGCCCCGGAACATGAGGCACGTTGAAGAACGATTGTGACTTTCTTTGTGGCGTTATGGCGTACTCACTAACACCTCGGCGTTCCTCTATGATCCCATTATATACGGTGGGTCACGCAAAACTACACGATAGTAAGACATATACCGTGTCTTTTCTTTTCTAAATCGGTTCAATTCATAAATACGTACATACATACATAACGTGACGCCTTTTATCCCCGAAGTTGTAGGCAGAGGTGTATTCCTACACCCACTTTTCGCCAGATATACTTTAGTCCCACGTAATAAGGGGCGAGCCTATTGACGTACCGGGCACATTTCCAGACTCCGTGCTGCTACTGAGAGTTTCGTGACAGAAAAACCCAATAACACTGCCCGACCCAGGAATTGAACCCGGGACCTCCCGACCCCACGCGCACATTTATGCCGCGAGACCAACGAGGCAGTCGTATAGGATTTGATGTCGAGTTTTCCGTCTCTACGCAAAGATGGTATTTGCATCGTGTTATCCCTTAGTCACCTCTTACGACACCCACGGGAAGATAGGGTGTGGTGACACTTGTATTCTATGCCGTCAACCACACGGTATATCATAAATACTTACGTATTAACGTAGAAGCCTTATGTACCTAATATTTAACGTCTTAAGTATACGAAGTGTCAAGGATGCAACATTTTTACATTTCATATGATTTAAAATGGCTCCTTGACATCGTGTGTCGTATAAAGACTTAAGCTGATGCTTTACTTCACGCGAGGCACCGTGAGGGCAGTAAATGTAACTTTAGCTAAAGATTTATAAGATATACTTTGTAACTTTAAATCTTTGATGGAACTTTTATGTTTGTATATCACTGGGATTTATGGATTCTACTCGTACATCTCACTCAGTCGACAACTTCATCATCATCTTCTTGCCCTGGTTCCAATCTATTTGGGGTCGGTGCCGTACGTCCTTCGCTTCCATCCTTTTCTGTCACCCGTCATCTGATCATTTACCCCTTTCTCTTTCATATCCATCCTTACACAGTCCATCCATCTTTTCCTTGGCCTCCCTCTCCCTTTCCATCCCTCTACCTTCATATTCATCACTTGCTTACCTACATACATATCATTTCTTCGCAGTATATGTCCATACCAAGCCAAACGACTTCTTTTCACTTTCTCGTCTATAGGCGCCACTTTCAGACTACCTCTAACGTATTCATTCCTAATCTTATCCATTCTTGTAACTCCACACATCCATCGCAACATTCTCATATCTGCCACATGTAATCGTTTTTCATCCATCTTCTTAGTAGCCCAACACTCAGCTCCATACAATACGACAGGCCTTATGACCGCCTTATATATGCGTCCCTTGAATTTCAAAGGCGTTTTAGGATCGCATATTGTGCCCGAGATCTGTCGCCATTTCATCCATCCTGAGTTGATCCTTTGCCGAACATCTCGGTCAATTTCACCATCGTGTTGCAGGAGTGAACCGAGGTAGCAAAAGTCGGAGCATACTGGTAGGGGTATACCGCCGAGTGTAACCGGGCTTGGACTAGAAAGGCCGCCAAAGTCACAGAACATATATTCAGTTTTGGTTCTGCTTATCCTAAGGCTCACGTTCTCCAGTCTCTGCCGCCACTCCTCCAGCTTGCTCTGCACCTCCTGTCCACTTTCTGCTACCAGGACGATGTCATCGGCAAACAGCATGCACCAGGGTGCCTCTTCCTGTATGTCCGATGATATGTCATCCATAATCAACAAGAAGAGGTAAGGACTAAGAGCCGACCCTTGGTGCAAGCCTACAGCCACATTGAATCTGGCTGTGATTCCAGCTGCGGACCGGACTTGCGTGTGGCATTCAGCATACATAGCTTGGATCAACTTCAGGTACTTTTCAGGCACTCCTTTCTTCTTGAGGGCCCACCACAAGACTTCACGTGGTACCCGGTCATATGCCTTTTCGAGGTCAACGAATACCATATGCAGATTTTTATGCACCTCCCTGTATTTTTTACAAATTTGGCGAAGTGCAAAAATGGCATCCACCATACCTCGACCAGGCATAAAACCGAATTGGTTACGTGAAATCTCACTCTCTGCTCGCAAACGTCGCTCGATTATTCTCTCCCATACTTTCATACTATGAGGCATTAACTTTATTCCCCGATAATTGTTGCATTCTTGGACATCTCCCTGATTATTAAAAATGGGCACTAGGTAACTGCTGCACCATTCCTTGGATACTGTCTCCTCATGCAACATCTTATTGAAGAATAAAGTCAGCCACACCCATCCATCCTCCCCTAACACCTTCCATGCTTCTACTGGTATTCGATCTGGTCCTAATGCTTTCCCATTCTTCATTCCACTCACAGCCCGTCTTACCTCATCCTTACTTATTACAATCACTAGTCCAATATTCTTCGCCTTGTTCTCAAGCATTTTGCACCAATCATTCTTTTCATTCATTAATTTTTCAAAATATGTTTTCCATCTTTTTAATCCTATCATCATCCGTAAGAACCACTCCTGTTTCATCTTTCATACACTTGATATGGGATACATCCCTCGCCTTTCTCTCTCTAGCGTTAGCCAGTCGGTATAAATACTTTTGGCCCTACGGCTTCTCAATTAATCCGTATATATCGTTAAGGGCTTTTGCTCTAGCCAAGGCAACGGCTTTTTTGGCTCTTTTCTTACATTCATCATTTTTTCTTACTCTCTTTCAACGAGTCATTACCTTCTTTCATCAGCTGCCAGTCCTTAAACCTTGCTTTCTTTTCCTTGGGCACACTCTGTGCTTCCTCTGTCCACGACCAGGTATCCTTATCTTTCATAAGTTTTCCTTTCAATTCTCCTAAAACATCTTTTGCCACGCACTTCATACATTTACTCATCTCCTCCCAACTCTTATTCACGCTGTAATCCTTCATATCGCCCATCTCTATCATTTTATCTACCACTCTATCTCTGAACTATACTGCACATTCATTCTTCTCTAACATATGCCTTTTTACTTTTGGCGGTAGCTGCTCCTTGGTTCTTTTCGAGCTCAGCCGAATTTTTAATTCGACCACCAGGAGTCTGTGCTGTGAGACTAAGTCTTCTCCTGTGGTACACCTTACAGTCTTTGACCCAGTTGATACGTTTACGCCTTAGCAGAAAATAATCAATCTGGGTCATATGGTGGCCACTTTTGTAGGTTACCAGGTGTTGCTCGTCGACAACTTCATGATTGAGTAAAATTAGAACTCAATGTGCGACTGAGGTAATCATTCCCATTTATATTTTTAAACGTTACTTAACCTGTGTCGTGAGATAGCAATGAGTGAAACATAATGCGATGCGCCATTAAGGCTGAGCTCACATTGGCAACAAAGTAACTCTGTAGTACAAAGTGTACGCCGCGCGCACGCCGAGGAACACTCATGCTCAATGTGAGGAAGGCCTACTCACGCGCTTATCGTTCCCATAGGAATTTCCTGCTAGTATGAGTACTTAATTGGTGACTCTGACTGCTCAGGTTTGATTCCCACCCGGGATAAAATGATGATTACAAGTGTTTGTTCCATGTGTATTATAGCGTACATAAACATGTTTATCGGTTGTCTGATGGCCATACTACAATCAATTCTAGTTAGGGATCGAATGACCGCGTGGAAATTGTTGCAAAACATACTTACTTAATATTCTTAGGTTACACTTTGTTCGATTTACTCGGGTCGCATTGCATCGTTTGACATCTCTTATGTCGGAAACTAGGTAGGTAGCTAAATTGTACTGGAAACTCGAAAATATTGGCAGTAGCTTTTTTATTTTGTACGGGCATCGAACTCCCAACTCCTTATTCGAAACAATTGGACTATCATGAAAAATCAATCATTAGCTCTACGAATCACTATTGCTGAAGTGAAATTTACTGTATCAGAACTTACATCATTAAGAGCGTATTGTATGACATTATTGCATAAAAATAATGTAATATTAAACCGGCAAAAATCTTGTTTCATTTTGAAGTAACATGGTAGGTGTATGTTTAAGTACGTAAAAGTAAAAGCACAATTAATAGCTATTAAAACATTCACGCTGTTAATTCTGAAGCAACATGCCGGCATGATATGGTATTCGTATTAAAGCGTATGTTAAAGAAACAGCTGTCTTCAGCTGTTTTTGTATAAAATTGATTGCCGATCGTTAGTCCCACAAAATCTCCAAAAGCGATGCATCTACTTCTCTGCCAAAATTTTTGCCATTATATGGGTTCAGCTCTTCTTGTCTTTTTTAGGGTTCCGTACCTCGAAAGGAAAAAACGGAACCCTTATAGGATCACTTTGTTGTCCGTCCGTCTGTCAAGACCCTTTTTCTCAGGAATGCATAGAGGTATCAAACTGAAATTTATACTAAATACTCAAATCTACGGTTCCATAGAGCTGTAAAAAAATCAAATTTCTAATCCAACGCAATCAAAAGATACAGCCGTATATGTTGCAAATTGCAGCATATTTTCAAACTCGCATTGGAATCAAAACCTACAGGGTACTTCCCGTGAACTCAGAATCTTGAAATTTGGTACGAAGCAACGTCTTATATCAGTTATAACAGAAACATTGCGAAAACCGTAAATTTTTAGTTACAGCATATAAAAAATATTTTTTTAATAAATTTTAAGTTACTACGCCTTCCAAATGAACGCGTGGAGATATTAAATTGAAATTAATATCAAATACTCAGGTATATAATACCGTAAGGCTGCAACAAAATCAAGCGTCTATGTCATCGCAATCAAAAGAAAGAGCAATATAAGCATATTTTCAAACTTGCGCCTACTCGCAAGTGAATCAAAACCTACAGGTTACTTCCCGTGAACTCAGAATCTTGAAATTTGGTACGAAGTAACGTCTTATATCACATATGAAGGAAAAATTGCGAAAACCATAAATTTTTAGTTACATCTAATAAGAAAAATATTTTTAATAAATTTAAAGTTACTACCCCTTTCTCTTGAACGCGTAGAGGCATCAAATTGAAATTCATATCAAATACTCAAGTATATAACACCGTTAGGCTGCAACAAAATCAAGCTTCTATATCAACGCAATCAAAAGAAAGAGCAATATAAGCATATTTTCAAACTCGTGCCTACTCGCAAGTGAATCAAAACCTACAGGGTACTTTCCGTGAGCTCAGAAACTTGAAATTTGGTACGAAGCAACGCTTAGCACATATAAAGGAAAAATTGCGAAAACCAAAAATTTTTAGTTACATCTAATAAGAAAAATATTTTTAATAAATTTAAAGTTACTACCCCCTTGTCTTGAACGCGTGGAGGTATTAAATTGAAATTCATATCAAATACTCAAGTATATAACACCGTAAGGCTGCAACAAAATCAAGCTTCTATGTCAACGCAATCAAAAGAAAGAGTAATATAATCATATTTTCAAACTTGCGCCTACTCGCAAGTGAATCAAAACCTACAGGTTACTTCCCGTGAACTCAGAATCTTGAAATTTGGTACGAAGCAATTTCTTATATCACTTAAAAAGGAAAAATTGCGAAAACCGTAAATTTTTTGTTACATCATATAATAAAAATATTTTTTATAAATTTAAAGTTACTACCCCTTACTCTTGAACGCGTAGAGGTATTAAATTGAAATTCATGGCAAATACTCAAGTATATAACACCGTTCGGCTGTAACAAAATCAAACTTGTATGTCTACGCAATCATAAGAAAGAGCAATTTAATCATATTTTCAAACTCGCGCCTACTCGCAAGTTAATCAAAACCTACAGGGTACTTTCCGTGAGCTCAGAATCTTGAAATTTGGTACGAAGCAACGTCTTATATCACTTATAAAGGAAAAATTGCGAAAACCGTAATTTTTTAGTTACAGCATATCAAAAAATATTTTTAATAAATTTAAAGTTACTACCCATTTCTCTTGAACGCGTGGAGGTATTAAATTGAAATTCATATCAAATACTCAAGTATGTAA
This sequence comes from Euclidia mi, assembly GCA_944739405.2. Lineage (NCBI taxonomy): Eukaryota > Metazoa > Arthropoda > Insecta > Lepidoptera > Erebidae > Euclidia > Euclidia mi. Next base: position 63,281,326 of record OX123183.2, read on the forward strand.
CACCGTTAGGCTGCAACAAAATCAATCTTCTATGTCAACGCAATCAAAAGAAAGAGCAATATAATCATATTTTTAAACTCGCGACTACTCGCAAGGGAATCAAATCCTACAGGGTACTTCCCGTGAACTCAAAATCTTGAAATTTGGTACGAAGCAACGTCTTATAGCCCAGATAAAGGATGCGGAAGGCTGAGGACCGTGTGATGTGGTGCGTGTTGGGAGAGGCCTATGTCCAGCAGTGGACTACGATAGGCTGATTGAGATTGAGATTTCAAATAATTACATAGTCTTCAAACCTTTTTGCTAATTATTCTGTACTTTATAAGTATTTTTGTAACAGATTTCTAATAGTCACTAAAAACTTTGTAAATCAATAACTTTGATAAAAAAATCTTACCATCATTCATCAGCAGACTTTTGCAAGGCTGCTGCAAGGCTGGTATAGGTATTAAAGTAATATTATAAAATAAGCGATATAATATGTTAATATAAAATAAAGGATGACTGATTGCAAACGACAAATACCCCTTTTTCTTTAATTAATGCTCCTCCAGCTTTCCATACTGTAATGTTATGGATTTCATTTGGCAATAAAAATACCATAACTATGACTGGTGAACTCTTACTTATATACCTACAGGTTTGTACGGAACCCTCGGTGCGCGAGTCCGACTCGCACTTGACCGGTTTTTTTTTCCATTGAATTCTATCTTTTTGATTTTGAAATGCATGCATCAATTTAAATATTTATTTTTGTGTTGGTCTAAAAGAACAGCTAAAATGAACAAGCCTAAAGTGATCGTTATGGAAGAAAAGTCGTCGAATAGGCACCCGTACCTGTTATATGAATTAGATAAATTACAGTACCTTTATATAATTCAAGAATGAAAATTAGCAATCCATTTTTGTAAATTAGCTTTTGTGCTCTCTATATGAGTCTACCAAAAGATGCAAGTAATGCTTACCAATGTTTTATAGTGAAATTAAGCGAAAATTGATATTAATTTGTTTATTTCATAACAATGTATTGTAGCGTGGTAATGAGTTATTATACACATTTAACGCTACGGATTTTCTTTTTGCTCATAAGTATAATAGGTAGACGTTTATTATTATTAAATTATTGAGTATTATTTATGGACAAACAAGCATTATTGGTCTAACAGATGTAAAGCACTTGCCGAAATCTACAAGAGATTTAGCACGGCTAAAGGCTCCTCACGTCTCCTTCGATTCGACCGGAGTGCGGTACAATCTGAGTTGAGAATGATCTAACCTTAAGTGGCTGCAGTAAATGTGCCGAACGTTGATTGAAGCGCGACGTGAGGTCGCGCACTAAGCTCTCTGCAATAGTAATAATAGCGATTTCGCACTGATATTGTTGATACCTGCTATCAACAATATACGGTGGAATAAGGAAGGATTTTTTTTGCTGTAAGCAGTGAACTTTTTTAACTATTTTGATAACACATGGGATCAAGCTTGTTTCGTGGTGACTCATACCCACAAAGAGACGGAAGAATGGAGAAGGTGGAGTTTGTTGTCTGAGAAAAGAAGTGAAAGTGACTGTAATAGGCTTGCACTAATTCAAAATATTTATGTTTCATTTCATTGATGCTATTATCATTTTACGCTGAAACCGCAACACATTTACATGATTTATCTATTTATAGCTTTTATATACGTCACAGTGTGTGATTCCGACGAGTCATGTTCGTTAATTTATTCGACATAAATAGATATACACATATACTATGAAAATATTATAGATTATATAAAGTTACAAGTCATACTTACATACATTTGTAGACGCTCACGCGGTCATAGATACGACTTGTGGGTTGGGCCAAAATATTACATAATAGCTTTTTATAGGAAACTAGCGGTTGCCTTCTCTAAATTTAATTCTAGGAGCCAAAAATTAAATCCCCTATTTTAGCGTTTATATTGTCACAAATCGATGAACATTCCCCCCTAAAGGTATATTCTTAAATGCTTCTATAGCAATTGCCTACTTCGTAACTGCTGTAGTCACGCCTTACAAACTGTAGCTCCTTTCATGTTTTTACTAGTGATGCGAACTTGATTATGCCTGGGCCTGCCTGGTATATTGGCTATCGCTCATTATAACAGCACCGCTCCAGCACGGTCTCTGGCTTGTCAATGGGATTGGACCTTGGGTCGATATTTGAACAGCAAGATGCAATAATTGATAGCCCTTCGCCGAACCTCTGAGTGCTACAGTCAAGTTACCATTATCCACAACACAGGGGCGCGGTCTTAATTGCAAACCGAGTTTATTTGGTGCGGTTATATGTTTAGACTGTTTATGCTAGGCATCTTTTAAATTCGTATTACTTAAAAATCTTAAAAAACGTAATTTGTGAAACACTGTGGCTGTGTAATGAACAAACGTCACAATTTTTCTCAAAGACTAGATGTAAAATTTTACTGAACAAGGGCTCTCAGTCCGATAAGTGAAAAAAGGCTATAACTAAGAATTTAGATAAATCCAGAACTTAACTGAAGATTCAACCGAGCCATTGAAATGTTACGACATCTTTTATACTCGTCATGCCAGTTAAGAAGTTGTTTGTCACTTGAATTCATTTAACAAATGCAGCATTTACGGAATCCTCTGGTGCTAAATTATTCCTTCCAAAGTTAAGAGGTGCGTGAAGTCACGGTCGATCTGCAGTAGGGTTTCCAACTAGTCAAATCAAGCGCTTTTAATGGAACGTCAAAAATTACCTTTGCCAAGGGTTTTATATGAAATAAGACGTAGTGACGTCATAGTGTTTTGCTGTCAAGTAGAATACTTATTATCAATAAATTGAGGATAAAAAATGTTAAATAAAGTTTTAACATTAATTGATGAATGAAACTACTATTATTTTGACATGTATTATTGACACCAGAAAAATACTTGTATAATTTATTTAACTTGCAGGAAACTTCCCTATTCCTTACTGGAAGTTCCTGATAGAGCTTAATTTTACTGGCAACTAGTTGATGACCAAATTTTAAATTGAATATTCACCTAAACTTCACCTAAACTCAATTCCGTATGCTTCAGAAACTATTCTATAGCTTTTTATTTCATCGAATATGATTTTTGTCGGCTTACCAATCGTTAATATGCAAAGGAATATTTATTAAGTTTGTATAAATGCCTATCATCTTAAATAATACATATTTTTAATAATTTATAATATCTTTTAGAGTATAGATACATAAAGTAAATACGACAAGCCTCTCCGATATAATAAATTAAAACATTGATTGAACAGTTTCTTATCTAAAAAATATTATTTGGCATATTTATTAGACTTGCTCTGTTTACAATTATCTAGGTAACTTAATTAATAAATAATGTACTGATTTAATTATATTTATAATATACGCTAATATTGTTCACATAATAAAATTTTTACACGCTCTTTAATAGCTACCTGCCAGTAATGACCTTTGAAACTAATGGTAACTATCGCACATAGCACCGCTTACTGTTTTTAGCTTCAAAGTCAAAGTCAAAATCATTTATTCATCTAGGTCACAAGGTGACGCTTATGAACGTCAATTTTAAAATTAAATTACTTAATGCTTTTACATTTACTGCCTCGTTCGCAAAGCAATAGGTATAACCACAAGATAGAACGGGCAATTAAACTCTTGGCCACTCTGTTAAATCGCCAATATTATGGTACATATTTTTATTTTTGTAAGGAGCTGCAACTGTTACACATTGTACTAAATTACTTGTAAATAGTAATTAGTTACAGACATAATAAGTGCTTAAGTGCTTTAGTTAGGCTTCCACCAGAAGTGACGGTATATGAATACACAAAATTACAAAAACGTTAGTTCACAGCCCATGATCACGAGTTATCTTCATCTTACAGTACAGTACATTTTAATAAAATTAGTGGAACAACAATGCAAATGTAAATGCAGTAAGTGGAATGACCTAATAATAAACGAATAATAATTTAAAAGAACTAGAAATGTTATATAATGATAAACTTAATAATGCTAAGTATCTACATAAATTCTAAATAAGTAGTAGATCATGAGTTGTCGAGTGTAAGTGACCATCTATCCTTATCACTGAAATAATCATTAACAGTATAATAACCTTTGCTAATAAGGCAGTCTTTTATTTTACTTTTAAACGTATTAAATGGTAATTCTAAAAGTCTAATTGGTATTTTATTGTAAATACGAATACCTAGCCCTACAAAAGAATTGTTAACTTTATGTAAACGATGATAAGGGTCATATAACTTATGCCTGTTCCTAGTATTTATATTATGTATGTCACTTTTTGAAGTAAATAAACCTATATTTTGCCTAATATACAATATATTAGCAAATAAGAAGTGCGAGGCTACTGTTAGAATTCCTGTAGACTTAAAGCGTTCCCTAAGAGTATCTTTTGCACCTAACATGTATATTGCTTGTACCGCTCGTTTCTGTAGAACGAACATATTCTGAATATCCGCAGCTTTGCCCCATAACAAGATGCCGTTGGACATGACACTATGAAAATAGCTAAAATAAACTAGACGAGCTGTGTCGACATCAGTAAGTTGTCTAAATTTTCTGACAGCATACGCTGCAGAACTGAGCTTGCCTGCAAGACATGCTATATGTGCACCCCATTGTAACTTATTATCTCATGTAATGCTTAGAAACACTGTAGAGTCAAATGTCTCAAGTTCCTCCCTATCTAGCATAATATTAGGTCCCAGTTGTCTAACGTTAGGTAAAGCAAATTTAACGCATTTAGTTTTTTAGAATTAAGTACTAGGTTGTTTTCTGTAAACTATTGTGTAACTTGTATAAGTGCATTATTTACATCATGAAATTCATTCCTATGCCTGTCTACTTTAAAAATAAGTGACGTATCATCTGCAAAAAGTACGACATCACAGATGTTTTTTAAATAAAAAGGTAAGTCATTAATATATACAAGGAATAGAAAAGGACCTAGAATTGAACCTTGTGGAACGCCTAACTGTATAGGTAATTTGGAGGATGTAGTGCCATTTACATCAACACACTGAAATCTCCGCCGCAGGTATGACTCGACAACACTAAGTGCGGTTTGCTCTACGCCGTAGTGGCGGAGCTTACGCAGTAGTGTGTCGTGATGAACGCAATCAAATGCTTTTGATAGGTCACAAAATACTCCGATAGCATTTTTAGATAACTCCCAAGCATTATAGACGTGTTTTAGTAAATCTGTATTGATCTTTGTGAAGCAGACTATTTAAATTAAAGTGTCTTAGTAGCTGCTTTAATAAAATCTTTTCAAATATTTTACTAAATGCCGGCAAGATAGAGATGGGCGTAAAATTATTTATGTCATTTTTACTGCCAGATTTGAATAAAGGTATGATTTTACTTAACCACATCAAATCTGGAAACACGCCTAGGTCAAAACATTGGTTAAAAATTATAGAGAGGTAAGGCGCCACAGTCTCAACTATAGTACTTAAAATTTAAATTGAAATGCCCCAAAAGTCACCGGTATTTTAATAGTAAATCAATATATCTTGCGGGTTTGACGTGCTCGAATCTAAATACGCTCTTGCATTCAGGTACACTGCTAAGCAATAAATTTTCAGCGTATAAAGACGATTCTTGTAAGGAACTAGTAGTTGTTATTGGTATGCTTGCAAAGAAACTTCGTTTTATATCGTCTTTGTGTTCCAACATTTTGTCGTTTCTACTACGCTCCGCCAAGATACGCTTTATACGTTCTTTGCGTATTGAATGTTTTACTTTTAAAACCTTTTTTATTACTTAAAAATTTTGATGGTCTCCACATTTTATGTTTCTGAAGTGTTATTTTTGCCTTAACTCAGTTTTAATTATTAAAAAAACGGACACATTATTGTATTTACGTATAAAGTATTCAGGTGACAAAACATTTGTAAACAACAGATGATTGAAAAATAATGTTTTATTTCATGAAACAGATTATGCTCATTTCGAGTGCAGCTCTTTAAGTGCTTAATTCATATGATTATGTTACATTACATGTGGTTTAACATCATGTGCTCTCCAACTTGTTGTAAATAAAATATTCCATGTATCAAATAGCCTGTAGAATATCGGCATTCAAGGCAATGTATAACAAAGTAACTTTACGATTAGGTTACTGTTATTTAACTTTGAGATATAGGTTAGGAAATAAGAGCTCTAAATGTATTGTTCACGTTCAAGTTTGCCTAACTAACGTATGAAACGAATAAAGTAAACTGAAGTAATAACATGATAAAATCTCAGCTAGTTCTGAGTCTTATCTCGGTGCTCTCGACTTCTTCTTCTTAGGCGTTACACTCTTGGCAGAGTGGTCGTGGTCGTAACATCTACAGCTGTGGCCTGCTTCACAATTCGACGCCACTCGTCACGTTTTTCCGCTCTTCTTGTGCATTCATGTAGTAAGCGGTTGGCAGCGATCTTAATTTGGTCTGTCCACCTCATTGGTGACCTGCCGCGTAGTCTGGTGCCAACTACTTTACCCTGAACTACTAGGCGTTCTATAGACTGGTCTTTGCGTCGTGATACATGTCCGAAAAAAGTGAGTATACGTGCCTGAACAATAGAAGATAACCTCTGTTTGATGCCTAGCTCTCGAAGAATGGACTCATTCGTTCGGAATTCCGTCCACGATATACCGAGCATTCTTCTCCAGCACCACATCTCGAGTGCGTTGATCCTCTGTTTCTCACTTTCTCGAAGAGTCCATGTCTCAGAAGCATAGAGGAATATGGAAAAAACGAGGGCCCTCACAAGTCGTATTTTCGTGGCTTTGGTAATATTTCGATCTTTCCATTCTTGCCTCAGTTTGTCCATAGCAGATCTGGATATTGCCATGCGTCGCTTGATTTCGTCTATGCAGCCACCATTGTTTGATATCAGTGCTCCCAGGTATATGTATGTCTGAACTACTCCGCAATTAGCAATTTGCCTGACTTCTGGAGAGTTATTAGCAAGGTCAACGATCACCATCTTAGTTTTGCTGCGGTTTATTCTGAGACTGAAATCAATTCATCCATAAGGGTGATATTACTAGCGAACAACGACTACGTAGAGACTAATTTTAAGAAACAGGAATGTATACGTTTAACAAAATATTGTTTACACACGTAAGTACTTGTAAGAAAATATACGGCGAATATGTTGAATCTGTACAATAAACCTTTCATGTATGAAAGGTTGCTTTTAACCGTTCATCATCATATCAGCCAAACGACGTCCACTGCTGGACATAGGCCTCCCCCAAGGTTCTCCACACAGACGGTCTGGAGCCGCCCGCATCCAACCGCCTCCCGCAATCTTGACAAGATCGTCGGTCCACCTTGCGGGGGGCCTACCTCTGCTGCGTCGTCCGGTACGTGGCCGCCACTCCAGAACCTTTCTGCCCAACGGCCATCGGTTCTTCGAGCTTTGTGCCCTGCCCACTGCCATTTCAGCTTGGCTATCCGGAGAGCTATGTCGGCGACTTTGGTTCTACTGCGGATCTCCTCATTTCTGATTCGATCTCGCAGGGAAACTCCAAGCATAGCTCTCTCCATCGCCCTCTGAGTGACCTTGAGCCTTCTGATAAGGCCCATAGTGAGCGACCACGTCTCTGATCCGTAAGTCATCACTGGCAACACACACTGGTCAAAGACATCATCGTCCGTAAGTCATCACTGGCAACACACACTGGTCTTGAGACACTGCGGGATATGGGACGAGAAGATATGTCGTAGCTTCCCGAACGCTGCCCGACCGAGTTGGATTCGACGATTGACCTCCTCCTCGAAGTTGCATCTATCTAATTGGACTACTTGTTTCAGGTAGATATACTTGTCGACAACTTCGAGCGTAGAGTTCCCAACCTGAATAGGAGCAGGTATAACATGGACGTTCGACATGATTTTCGTCTTGTCCATGTTCACCTTAAGACCTACTTGTTGCGAGACTCTACAGAGGCCATCGAGCATTGTGCCTAGGTCTTCCATGGTCTCAGCCATGACTACGATATCGTCTGCGAATCGAAGGTGAGTGATGTACTCGCCGTTGATGTTGATGCCGAGTCCATTCCAGTCCAGAAGCTTGAAAACATCCTCCAGCGCAGTGGTAAACAGTTTCGGGGATATGACATCCCCCTGTCTCACCCTTCGCTGGAGTTGAATAGGTTTCGAACTCTGGTCCTGGAGGCGGACTGATATATTGGCGTTTTCATACAAACACTTCAGCACTTCGATATATCGGTAGTCAATCCGGCACCGTTGGAGAGACTGTAGCACCGCCCAGGTTTCGATCGAATCGAAGGCTTTCTCATAGTCCACAAACGCCAAGCATAGGGGCTGGTTATACTCCTCGGAATTCTGTTTAACCTGCCGCAGCGTATGTATGTGGTCTATGGTACTATAGCCTTTACGGAAACCGGCTTGTTCGGGCGGCTGGAAGTCGTCTAGCTTGCTCTCGAGACGATTCGTGATAACCCACGAAAACAGCTTGTAGACGTGGCTCAGAAGTGTGATGGGTCTGTAGTTCTTTGAGAGGGTTTTATCCCCTTTCTTAAAGAAAAGCACCGCCACACCTCTGTGCCACGCCTGTGGCGTTTTACCCTCGAGAATGACGGAATTAAATAGCTTCCGGAGGGATTCTCTAGCGGATGCACCGCCGGCCTTCAGAAGCTCGCTCGTAATTCCGTCATCACCCGGCGCCTTGTTGTTTTTGAGCTGTTTGGAGCCACACTAATCTCGTGCATGATGACGTCCTGGATATCTTCGGTATAGTGTCGGGTCAATCCAGCTCTAGAGTCTGTGGCTGGAGTAGTAACAGGTGTTCGTGTAGTCGTGTATAGTTGCCTATAGAACCTTTCGATCTCCTCCAAGATCTCAGGCTTGGACGATACGATTCTGCCATCTTCCGTCTTCAGCTTTGTCAGCTGACTCTGCCCAACAGACAGATCCCTCTGAAACACTTTGGATCCCTTATTCTGCTTCTGCATAACACAAAATGTGTTCGTGAGGCAATCGCGCCCCACGAACACATTTTGTGTTGTATTGGCGGAGATCGCGAGTCAGAGACTTAGAGATCTGTCTGTTGAGGTGCCGATATTTCGGCATGTCGTCGGAGGATAGCAGAACCATCTTGCGCCTTTCCTCTAACAGCTCGAGGGTCGGACCCGAGATCTTACTGGTTCTCTTGCTTTTCTGGGGCTTAAAAAAATTTAGCCCCTGTTGTATGGACAGCATCCACAAACCCGTTAGTGTACTCGTCCACATCTACGCATTCGCCCAGGCATTCGAAACGGTTCTTGATTTTGAGCTGAAAGCTCTCGGGGTTTTGGATATGAACCAGTGCCGGTCGGAGCGTGGACTTTTAACCGTTACTTAGATGTAAAGCTAGACAGAGACAGAGTGTAGGATCAGTGTATTTAACCTTAATATTTTCTTGGGTTTACGCGAATGTTACATATTGAAATTAAACTACAGTTTACGGCTTTTATCGCGTTATATTGGTTTCACTGTTATTAAATTTAAACCGAATGATGTAGAAACTACATTTTTATTACTAGCCGACGTTTCGAATTCTTTACAAGATTCATGTTCACGGCAGACTGAGGTGATATTTGTCTTTGTCTTGAATTTAAAAGTTATCTCAAAGTACCCGAACATTTTTCAACTATTGGTGTTACTATCTACGCAGAATGTGCTCACTGTGTCTTGATGTCTTCTGGTGACTTTGTCCTTCTTGGGTTTCATTAGCCGGATAATAGGGTCCCAAGCTAGAGGAACATTCCAACCATCTTCCCTATTGAAATTAGGATGTTTTTTAATTTCAATAGCTTCACGTATCATTCTTGGAATAAATCGGTGTTCTTTTGCGAGTATCTGTGGTTTATCAAATCGCAGGTAATGGTTGGTTCCTTGTTCTACATGTTCACACACAGCAGACTTCGTCGAGCGTTTGTGTTTAATGTCAGCTATATGTTCCTTTAGTCGAATAACTATGCTTCTTTTGGTTTGTCCAAAGTATGAGAGCCACACTCACAGTCAATCTTGTAAATAAAAATGTAGTTTCTAGATCATTCGGTTTAAATGTAATAACAAAGAAACCAACATAACGCGATAAAATACGTAAACTGTAGTTTAATTTCAATATTTAACCTTAGCTAATATTTATTAAGTACGCTACTTTTCAAGTTAGGTTAATCTTAGTCTAGACAATGTGGTGTTTACGTGTATTTATAGATAAAGCGCGCTCTGTAATCGTCTTCAGCTAACTCCTCACTTCAGCTCATAGTAGGTTAGTTCAAGGTTAGGCCTGTTGGACAATTATACAGGCTTCTCTGTAATTGAAATTCTCAGTAGCCGCACGGAGTCTGGAAATGTGCCCGGTACGGCAATAGGCTCGCCCCCTATTACGTGGGACTAAAGTATATCTGGCGAAAAGTGGGTGTAGAAATACACCTCTGCCTACCCCTTCGGGGATAAAAGGCGTGACGATATGTATGTATGTATGTATGTCTCTGTAATTGCTTTTAGTGCTCCGCGGCCCATAAACGGGTCATGTTGTGTACCTATACGGGTCATGTTAGTTACAAAGGTAATTACTGGCAGGTAGCTATTAAAGAGCGTGTAAATGCTTGGTATAGTTTTTCCCGAAGCGAGCGCGTCATCCAGGTATATGAAGAGTTATTTCCACAAATTCCCCCAAGCAGTGATAGCCCACCAAGCGACGTGTCCGGTGAATCAACGAGTAGCGCTCCGCTCGGTCGGGTAAAAACGGAAAACCATTTTACGGTCCATTGTGAAAGAGGATTGGCAATTTCGTTCCGAGCTTACTCGACCATCGGCCGGACAAGTTTTACAACATAACGCAAATGCTCTGACGAAACTCTCTAATACATGAGCAGTTCGCTTGCTGATTCATCACTTGATTTTTCCCTATTCTATCTATCCCGGGAACTGTTTACTTAATGTCGCAAGCTACGTTATCCTGCTTAGATTTGTTCTTACTTTATTCAATTGAAATGTTTCGTCGAGTGTTTTACACAGAAACACGGGTCATGTCACTGGATCAATGCTAGGTTGTTAATTAATACACAACATGGGCTGATAATAATTTTGCCGTAGGCTATACAATAATTAGCTTCTACAATAATATTTTCCTCTTTGTACCTAATATATGTATGTAGGAACCTACAACTTGAAACGAATATCCATGCAAAACCGAATCAAATAAAGCCGTAGAATATTTTATAGATGTCGGTACTCGTACGTTCTGGCACCTTATTAAAAAGCTTGTGTGAAGGGATTACGTTGCTTTGGAACGTCAACGAAATCACGACCCATGTTTAATGCGCGATGTACGTATCTCGCTAAGAACGTATTTACTCGCTCATAATCCCTCGACAGGAAAAAGATACATAATCAAATCACGTCGGTACAGTAAATTGCTTAATGAACATGTTAATCGTAGCCAGTTAGCTATCCGCGTTATTCGTACTCTTGTGGAAAATTTGTAATACACTGACGCGAGATTGTTGTTATACCTATATCTGAAGGTATTCTGATGTTTTCTGAACCTAGGTTTTTTGTCCAGAAAATGTTGGTAATATCTCAACATCACCAGCAAATCTGACATTGAACTTTGACTGGCAGAATAGGACTTAGTCCTATTACGTAAGATCTTAAAATGACTAACGAAGCGTGGGCTAAGTACCTAGATCTCCGAGTAAGCTCGAGAAAATATTCATACACAGTGATATGGTACGCTCTGCGAAACATAATAAATGAAACATAAGACTTAGCTTCTATTATTCTATATACTTAACAAATCGCTACAAAACGGTTACTATTTGTATGGGACACCAAACCACATAACGTTCTCGCGTCAGTTTTGGATAGCCCGCAGGCCGGTACCAGTATTACCAGCATGTCTTAGGTCTAAGAACATGAATCGGTAGATCACATTGGATCTGGTGACCCATCATCTCGGACATGAAGTTTTGCTAAAGCTTGTTTATCAAGGTAAACGTGTGTAGCACTGTGCACCATAAGCGAAACCGAAGACCAACATTCGATTCTACGAATGGCACAGTGATCTGAATGTCGTGACATTGATGGTGGTGAATTTAGCTGTTGAATAACACTTCGTGTGATTCACAAGTTGTTATTTCGGGTCTTGGTTTTCTATTTGCACGTTGGTCGAATATTTGTAAAGTCCCACGCGACAGTGGAATATTCCTAGGGCACGTTATTAAAAGAGAATGCCGGAAATCCTAGAATCCCATACGTTCTTTTTGGGTGTGAGATACATATATAATTGGTTGTTGTCCTCACTATTTGATTACATACCTCTAGACAAAGCTACAAAAACTATATCTGATTTATATTATTTATATATACCTATTAAAAATAAGGACATTAAATTATTACGTGATGTCAACTTTCGTGTTGATAGTTCAAGATTATTTGGTGCCAAAAGGAAACGCGATCACACAGAGAAACTATTAATTTTATTGATAAACGCTCCAAATGAAATCAGAGGTTCTATTGTATTTGAAAGTTTCTCTACTTGCCGAAGTCTGGATTTAGTTCTCAATAAAAGTTCTATAGTAAAAATGAGCCGCTTATTTGCATTGTATTCAATCGTTATTACGTTTGACATTAAATGCAAAGCTCGTTCCGTTTATGCCTAGGCATTAGTAATACCCTCTGCCGCAGACGAAATAATTGTCTATTACATTAATATCGATTTAATAGCTAATGAGCAACGTTCAAACCCCCATATCTATATAATTATGTTGGATATTAAATTAATTGGCCTACGTAGGCTGCGTCGCAGTTAGGGGGAAAGGTAATTTAATTTCTAGATTTATTAAATTAGTGCATAATTGTGAACGTTGTTGAAAAATGTACCATTAACGAAATTTGTTGCTTCGTCTGTTAAGTAATGTCATCATCAGTATTCTTCATCAGCGTGGGCATCGGAGCCCACGCTTACGGCGGCTTTCAGGTAATTGAAATTTCTAAAATTATCATAAAAAGACGTGTGGCACTCGGAGACTGCCGCGGCAAAGCTATTGCATAGCATTTTTTATCAACTTATGCAATTATAATTATATATTTATTTTATTTATGCAGTTTTTTTTTCTTTGGTATTAATTATTTTAATTTAATTTTGGTAAACCTTGGTTTAATTTTGGTAGGAATGGTAACTTCGGTAGAAATTGTACTTTTGATAAAGATGGTAGTTTTGGTAGCAATCGTAAGTAACATGCTACCAAAACTACCATATATGCCAACAATACAATTTCTACCAAAACTACTATTCCTACCGAAAATACAATTCCTATCAAAATGACTATATGTACCAAACCTACTATTCGTACTAACACTATAATATCTACCACTTTTTCAAAACTACCATTTCTACCAAAACCGCCGGTGCTGTCAAAAGAACCATTTCTCTCAAAACTACTATTTTTACCAAAGCTACAATTTCTACCATAACTACCACTTGTAATATAATTAATGACAATAGTACCTACTATGAAACGCTGTAATATGTTCCACATAAAAAAATACCTTTGTACAAGTAAAACATTTTATTCTAAACTAAACCTTAATTAGTAAGCAGTAAAGTTCATAATACATATTATCAACTTGGCGTAAGCGCCAAGTTGATTAATATGTGAAGGGTGTTAGGTTTTTTCGTTACGGAATTTCTGGATTCGGTCGCCACGCTCAAGCCTGCGATAAAAGCTATGCAATAGCTTAATAAATTAAACGTTGTGAAAACATTTGATCTGTTAATTAACTTGTTAATCTACAGGTTAGGGACTGTGACTGCTGAATCGGAGGTCGTAGTTCAATTCCCAGTAGGGTAAATGCTTATGTAATAAGCTCTATAATTCGTCTATGTATATGTTTAAAAATATCCAAGCACCTTAATCAATGGTCTGGCCATACAAGCTCTGCCTAGTTTTGGATCTGACGGGCGATAATTGTCTCATGACATTATAACATTGCTACCTATATAATTAATTTGAACATAGATACTAAGTAGCCGTGCAGCAAGTATCTTCATATTGGTAGATAATACAAAATAGTCAGGCTTTCGAGAAGCAGTCAAACTCTTCCATTAATCCCAATAGAATGCAAGTTGTATTATCTGACAGTTATTCGTAAAACATTGTGACTATTATCCTACAAACAACAGATGTTGCTAAGCCCCGGACTAGGATGAGTTAGTTGCGCCTGAATTCGCACGACCGGTGGTATTAAGCGCCGTGTTCACCCACCGAGTCCCGACCCATCCACGCATCACATGGCACACGAGACCAACATATGACCTAGACGACCCGACATTACTTGAATTTCTTTTTGTTGTGAGAATATACTTCATCTTCAGCCCTTTGTACTGTCCCACTACTGAGCACGGGCCTCTTTTCACTATGAGGAGGGTAAGGCCATAGTCCACCACGCTGGCCAAGTGCGAGTTGGCAGACTTCACATGTCTTTCGATAACATCATGGAGGACTAACAGATATGCAGGTTTCCTCCCGATGTTTTTCTTCACCGATTAGCAAGCGATAATTAACAATTTAATACGCACTTAACTCCGAAAAGTCATTGGTGCGTGCCGTGGATTCGAACCCGAGACCCTCTGCGTAGCTGTCTGTCGGTCTCTCCACTTAGCTATCGCTGCTGATAGTGAGAATATACTATAGTATATTATTATTATATCTGAGGCTAATAGCCAGGCATATAAGTGTTGAGAAATTCCTGAGAAATTGTACATTTACAGTGTAACGTTATCCGTGCCAATCTATTCTCTCCATATTGTTCTAATCCGGCTTTCAACTTAAACCATAAAGAACGTGGATGCACGTTTTAATAAATAAAGTTAAGTAAAACGCGAAAACAAGCAACAAAGTTTGGCGGAATAAATAAGTAGCATCAAATATTTAAATATAACCACAAATTAGTACGAACTTGTACAATGTTTTTGTTAGGTGGATATTTCACGCTAACCAAAATGTTCCGTGTCACTGTTACGGCACCCTTACGTTATCACGCGACTGCATTTATTAAGGTAACGAATAGTCTGTTGACAATGGTAACTACTGTGATGTTAAATTACTAAAACTCATATCAATTACCCAAACCGAAGGGAATTATAATGCGGCCCAGCATGTTGGCGTCGAACTGCGAACAGCTCTCGTCTGGATAAACGGAGGCCTATTTGAAATTCCAATTAGAAAGTTTTCTCATTTACTTGAATCAGGGCGTAGAGTGGCGGAAGGGCAACAATCCGCGCTGATTAGTCCTGGTCTCCACCCTGCATCAGATTTAAAGGGTATGGGTTCACCGCATAAACTAATCCTTCATTGAGGACTACCCTATTTGAATTATTTTTGGGCCTAACCCTGCGGCTGCTCTACGGATTATTCAAACGTAGCATATAAAAACAAATTGATTCAGCCAATTAACTTTTATGTTAAAGTAACGAGTTCTAACTGTATCTCTAAAGAACTATCAAACCTTTATACGCACACACTCACACACCAGACTCGACGATATCGTAACCCTCCAAATAATTTTATGTTGCATCTGAAAACGTCCAAAAACCCACGGGAAATTAACCGTTTGCAACTCATCGCTTTATGTGGGTAGCTTGTTTATTAAATTAAACATTAAGTTTTAGAGTTACAATCAATAAGCAATATCCACATGTATCCACCAATTCTCGTTCGCAATATTAGACACATAATTAATCCTGGCTTCATTATCGGGGGCTCCATTCAATATTTGAACGAGATTTTGTGCTGCTCATATGTTCTAATTGTTTTAAAATTAAATAGTCATTCAATAATCGATAAGAAGTGATGGCATACTTATTTAGGTAAGTATAACAAAACGGGGGAAATCAAATTTCCGAAAGATTTCGCACCTATTTCGAAAAATAATATTTTTCTTGATAGATGTGACGGCGGCGGCGGCGGTGCGGCGCAGTGCGTCCGTCCATCGACCACAAACAAGCTCAGAAATACGGATATTACTGATTCAATATTCTACGGAAAGTTATGTTGCCTTTCGATAACTTCCGAGTTTTCTATACTACTATCGATTCGGCGCGAGGCCAATTTATTCAAAAAGTATCAAGCGTGAACCACCCAGACACGGAAATTACCAAATTGAAAATTGAATTTATCAAACTTTTCCGGGACAAACAGATAGGTACTTTATAGACTGTGAAATGCAATTTACTTTCAATTGCTACCAATCGAGTGAATTGAAGCTAATAATACTAAATACACGAATGAAATTTGCCCTCCAAGCATCCAAAGAGCATTGCTGCCGTCCAGTAAAACCTGATTTATTAGAAATAAACCAGCACCGACTACGAATTTGCTTGAACTCTATGCTTTAACATATTTATTCACCTTAATCGTTTGAACCTGAACATATATTATTATTTAAACCTTTCATGAATCTTCTGCGGTATTTTCAGTTAACACATAATATTAAACCAATACGCATGTTCAAAGATCAAATTATATACAAAGTAACTGCTTACCAGAAAATAAATTGGTCACTCATTATCTCAATATTTTGCGTAACTGGACCGTTCTCAAGCAGGGACCTAATGATACCATTTGACTTGTGGAGTGGCCACCCGTTCGCGAAACGGAATATAAAGCGGAGTTTATAAACATCCTGGCTTTATCTACCTTTAAGAATAATACGTGTGGGTATTTTTGAGTGGTCACGAGGGTCGGTGTTGAGTCGTGCGGCCACTCGTAACGCCAGCCGTCGGCCACTAGACGTCAGTCTATGTCTGGTGGCGGCCGGCAGCTATGATGTCCGTAATTAGTGCGTCGCATGGTGTCATATGTCGAGCCGGATCGAATGGCCCCCGTTTCAATTAAATTCCGACATGAGCGCAAACCGGCCTGCTAGCTAGAGAGCTCTCACTCATTGAACTCGGTTAGGACGCCGGAATCGAATCAATTTGCATGCTACTATGCACATTTTATTTATTTTGACTGTACTGAACTAAACTGATAAATGGTAATGTTATGGATTTTATTAAGGAAACACAAACTGTGAAAGATAGGTATGGTATAGGATTTTTACATAACAGCGAATAAAACATTTCATTTGCAATGTTAATTTAATTAGGTTATTGGTAATTTATGACCTGCATGCCAATGCTAAGTAGATTGAATACTAGGGTTCAATCTCGACCTACTAAAACGTATACATAAGTAATTTATTATTATAGCAGGTCTCGCATTACAGGAATACTAAAAAGAAGTCGAAACCGTCTTAAGAGAAATATATTCATTCGTAAGGACCTACGTATTTCTAAATATACTAATCAAATGCAGAAAACGAAGTGATGAAAAAAATATGTTGTGCGGTGTTTGACGTCGCTGTGCGTGCATAAGGACAAAGCTAGACAAATTTCCAACGTTTACACATTACTTTTTCATCACCAACGTCATAATTTTCACAAAAAATGAAAACTAGTGCAAAGGGTAACAGTAATAAAACCATGAACATTGTGATATTAACCTTGCAACCTCGGCTCTATAAGAAGAAACATTGGTCGCGAAATGGTACATATTACTCACAATCGCGTATTCCATATGTTTTGTGGTTAACGAACCACAAAATTTAGGGAATGTTGTAACGGGTTCTAGAACAGAAACGCAGTAGAGGTTCTAGATGCGTTTATTACCGAGTATTGTCTCACTTCCCTTGCACGAGTATGACCGACCAACAACACGACACTGGCCTGAACACTAAGGGCTGCAGTCTCCCACGCTGTTCCCTGCGGTAGTGTGCAGGGCAGGTTGCTCGAAGGGTTGCGCGTAGCGGCAGATCCTCGAAGGCCGTTGGCTCAGCTGGCAGGCGCCGGCGGTCTGAGTGCAATGAGCAGGGCAGGCCAAACTCTTCGGCAGAGGTGACACCGAAGGCGATGCAGGAAGTGTAGCGGACTAGGTAGTGTAGCCCGGAGCCTTAAGGTGGACCTGGAACCTGAAGGAAAGCAGCATTAGGAGAGCCACAACCAATAGAGTCAGGCAGGCGGCGTCAGCCGGCCTTAGCTAGCAGGTAGAGAGATGGGCAGTACGCTAACGCAGTAAATGTAGTAGCTTATTCGTAGCTGACACCAGGATACACGTAGGGTCAGTAGGTACGCTTAGTTATAGTAGGTAGGTAGTAGAAGCGACGTTAGAGTAGCGGTGCCGGCCTCTCTGTCGGCCCCTTTATATACCGGGCCCTCCATCAGCGTTTGAGTCCGTTCATGACCATATTTGGTCAGGCTTCGCGAGCGCGGACGATGGCCTTCTCTGACTGATCTGATGGCGTATGGGTGGTACTGTGACGCAAACGCGGTAAGTACCGGACATACGTCACAATGTGTTTAATCAAATAATACATCAAGTATAACGTGTCACTAAACTTCAGACGTTAGAAATATAATAAATATTATATGATGAAACAACAATAGAGCTTTCGACTTTCAAATCAACTGAAAACCAACAGCTGTGCTTTCTATTGTCACAATGAACCGTGAACGTAATAATGTTGGAGTTGACAGCTGGTTCTTATAAAGTATGGTAAAACCATTAGCTACGGTTGCCCAAACTCGATGTTAATGCGGTTTTATTTAATCAGTATCTGATTTATATATTAATTTTCGAGTTGCACACAGCTATCACATCACAAAAGTAAGCTGCAAGCTATGAAACCAAGACGACTGATAAACAATTAAACATTAATTATTCTACTAAATACATACGTATTACATAGACAGATTGCATCCAAATTTAGAACAAAGAGTACATTATTTTAAACTTTCACAATTTGTATATCATCCAAGTTTATTAAAATAACGTTTGTACAAGAGCAGCGATAAACGAGTGGAGAGACCAACGGACTGCTAAGCAGAGGGTGTCGGATTTGATTCCACGGTGCGCACCAATGACGTTTTGGAGTTAAGTGCGGATTAAATTGTTAATTATCGCTTGCTTATCGGTGAAGGAAAACATCGTGAGGAAACCTGCATGTTTGAGACTCCTCCATAATGTTCTCGAAAGACATGTGAAGTCTGCCAACCCGCACTTGGGCAGCGTGGTGGACTATGGCTTTACCCTTCTCATAATGAGAAGAGACCCGTGCCCAGCAGTGCGACAGTAAATAGGGCTGCTGAGGATGACAAGTTTTTCAACGCGAACAAAGACAAATGTTTCTTGTTTATTCATATCTTTATTCCCGATGTTTCAACTGTTGTAGGCTAGTAGTAGCAGCAGAAAGATTGTTATCTTGTATAATTGAACGAATAATTGTACCTACACATGACAAAAAGGTTTGTCTGTAAGGGAATTTAAGCCTACTGCTTAAGTAGTCTGCTTAAAATGTTAAACACTTGATATAAGAATGAAACATATTGTTTATCGCTTTTAAACCGTACAAATCTGTAATAAACAGTCTTAACGTTGAGCAAGGAACACAAAATACAACATTTAAACTAGAGGCAACAACGCATTCTGGAATTATATATGTACGTATGTGCATACAGATTTATTTCTCGAACGAAGATCAAATATGCAACATTTTGTTGTATCTCGATGGACATTTACCGCGGCATTCGTGTACTGATTTTTTTATACAGACCTTATAGGTTTTAGAGACTAAAAGTCAAACGGACTACAACGCAGAATGTCTCAGGTTCAAAAACTTAATGTTGAAATTTAACTATCACTTGCTAAATTATGAAGAAAAGTATCGTGAAGTCACCTGTACGTCTAAACTTCTAGTGATACTCTCAAAATATATGTGTAGTTTGGTCATTCATACTTGGTCAGCGTGGTAGATTGAAGCCTTACCCTTCACATGGTGAGCAGAGGCCATAGGTACTCAGCTGTGAGACAGATTACATACTATTTTTTTATAGATTCACGCCTGTATCCCCGAAGGGGTAGGCAGAGGTGTAACATTACACCCACATTTCGCCATGAATTTTTAGGTCCCACGTAATAGGGGGCGAGCCTATTGCCGTTACCGGGCACATCACCAGACTCCGTGCTGCCACTGAGAATTCGGCAAAACCCAGTAACACTTTTGCCCGACCCGGGAATCGAACCCGGGACCTCCGATCAGCAATCGCATACGCTATCTACTGGACCACGGAGGCAGTCAGATTATATAAAGGTCGGACTTTTATTATATTATCGTGGCTTTTAACCTTCTTAATATTTATACTACATACTTGTGATGTGGATCGTATGGGACGCTACAACAGGACATTATAATTGGCTGTTAATAGATTTTGTGTAATTATCTTTGAGTACTAGTTTGAGTACTAATTTAATTCATAAAAACCTTAGTTTAAAATTTAGAGGTGATGTGATATTTCTAAATTAATTGCGTCCTTATAATCTGGAAAAATATTGAAAGACGGATTAAATATTATGACCGACAAATTAATCGGCCGACAGCTATCGCGAGATTCTGAATGACGCTCCTGTTCTCTCAGTTATATGAAAAATACAGTCAAACCGCGCTATCCTAAAAAATGAAACGATAATACCACCAGTAGTAGCAGTGGCAACGTTTCACTATTTTATTTTATACAACTCGATTTATTCAGATTCCCAAACGTAGTCCTCACTCCGGTTGTTTGGGCCTTTGATAACTGTACGAGTGAAACCATTTGAATAAATGGTAGACGATTCTCCAGCCTTCGTATAAAATATGGCCATTAATTCATTACACCCGAGCTAATTGCTTCACTGCAATTAAATTATTCAAAATAGCCACCATTACTGATATTGTTCTACTGTATTAACACTTCAATATGCATTGTTTAACATCAAACGATGACAATTAATCAGAGCTTCGCTTTTATGAGCATACAGGTGAGAACTGCGCGGCAAATGTGCGTATGTGATTATGTATACCCGTGCGGTGTGTAGCGCGGTACGCAGTGATATCCCAAGGGTGTCGTAAGAAACGACTAATGAATTACATCACGGCAGTGGGCAGTAAATCCATTGTGAATCCCAAAGCCAAATGGCAGCCGAGGACATCGAATGACCATCGTTGCTAAGCAAAACTGCTAGCGGCACTTTCTCGGATGGCTAACGTACCGATTTACATATTGAAATTATTCTAAGCTAAGACCGTTTAAAACCGTCTCTTTGCACTTTGTATTAAATAATTTATATGTTACAAAGGTTTTTTATAGGGTTTAAATAAATGGGGCGCAATTTAGTAGATATAGATAATAAAATAGTGGAAGCGCTAATAGGTACAAGATAGTCGTGTGACTTCGGCTTTATTAATGAAATGACTCATTGTGACCAAATAGATTAGATGTTAGTACTCAACACATTGAAATATAATTATTAATATAAAAATTTGAAATTTATTTAATATTTCTTGCGCTCTATATTAGTGATATTTGGTCGGCGAAACATCGTCCTATCAAAAGACCAAAGTGAAACTTCCCATAAACAATCTTTTATTAGCATTTCAATAACATTTATCGACTGAGATTTCCTATTTTCCTTTTTTAACCTACCTTAGTGTTGAAAAGAAGTAGGTACAAGAATGATAAAAAATATAAAAGTTAAATCAAGTATTTTTTACGAATCTGACTAACATAAACCTTGTTCAGGAAAATTTTAGGCATGGAAAAATAAGAAAATAATAGTATTATAAATTAAAAAGAAATTAGAAATATAATTCAAGTAAAAACATATTTTTCCGCAGTTAGGTATCGCTTTCGAGTGCCGCGGACGATTCCATTTGTCTTCGCCGCGCTCAAACAAGTGTATTCCTAGTAGAGTTTTCAAAGCAAGTTTACTGGTCTCGCGATAAGATAGAATAAGCCCTTTGCGCTCGTATGTCATGAGTTCTTCCTGCGCGCGAAGGCCAAGGTTTGTGAAACTTTTATAAATGATTATTTCTCTCGTTGTTCACTAATGAGACAGAAGAGAACATACAATTTTATTGTTTTGGTTATTGTTAGGCATAAACCTGCGACTCCACCAAATTGGTAATTATTATAAAGCCCTTGCCAAGCTCCTTAATTAAGGTCAAATATTCGCACGCCCCTTAAATTAAGAGTGCTATCTTTGATCAATATAACGTAGCATAATAATGCTAAAAACAAAAGCTTAAAAAATATTCTCTGCTCTGAAATAATAATTCGTAAATACACAGACTTGGACTTTTACATTAGGTACCGATGGGTTGGACTGATGTATATTACATACTTGAGTAAATATTTATGTAGTCATTCAACCCTAATAGAAAGTGACCTTTATTTCTACAGAACACAAACCACTAGCTAGCATATTTTGATACTAGAGGACGCCAGCAGCTACGCCTGCATTTTTTTTTTAATTTACCCGTTTTAGCCGATCCCGTGGGAATTTCGGAAAATCCCTTCTTAGTGCACCCCTACGGTCCCCAAGGAACATACATGCCAAATTTTAGCTTCCTGCGCCCAATAGTTTCGGCTGTAACGTGTCTGTCAGTCAGTCAGTAACGCAAGGATTTTATATATTAAGATTACGGTCATAATCGATTTTAAACTTTCGCGATTTGTGTCCATCATACAATATTATTTAGTGGGTCTTAGTCGCGATAATTTATTTATTTCAAGGCATAAATACCTCTGTTATTCTCCTACGTTTCTACCGGCTTGCAACGGTTGTGTCACGGAGGGACTGACCTGTCCCTCCGTGACCGCCGCTAAATAATATTGTATTACGGTCATATTTCTCGAAAATCAAAGACTATGCTCCATTATTTGTGTACCGAAACGCCATATAGGTACATTATTTAAATAAGTAAGACTTATTTTAATAATTATCAAAATTACATATTTAAAAATATTTGACTAACTTAAACCATTCACAAATAAATGTACTAAAATGAATGTTGTTATTAAAATTGATAGTGCAAATAAATGTTCTTATCCACTAAAAGATGGACATATTTTGGCTAAATACAGTTGTCATTTCTAACGTAGAGTGGAAAATTAAGCCGAGTCGATGGCCCACTCTGAGTGATGGCTATTCATCCTAACACCCTTTCAGCGAATTACTTAGATGGAAATCCACCGTTGACAAGTACGTAGGTGAGTAAATTTGTACAACAATAATAACGGACACGGGAACTACCTTCCTAAAATATATTGTTTACTCTTAAATTATGGCGTTAACAGCTAGAATGAGAAACAGATATATTTATTTCCTGTCGTTAAGTTGTTTTTATTGTTGTCTGTGATAGACAAGCCAACTGTCCTTCTGATAAAAAGTGGTAAAGGTTTCAGTGGCAATTGAAGGCTTTCCTTTACATAATACTAGAGGATACCCGCAACTACGCTCACACATTTATTTTAATCGTTCAGTTTGATTCCGTGGGAATATTAAGAAATCCATTCATAGTGCTGCGGTCCCCAAGGGACATAAATAAATTTCAGCTTCTTGCGTCCAATAGTTTTGACTGCGCGTTGTCTGTCACGAAGGAATTTTATACAGTAACGTAAGAATATTATATGTACAGAAGAAGGCTTTTAAAGTTTCTTTATAGAGAAGGCTAAATCTGTAGATATATCTCGACTGTAACTACGTCTTGAATACTACACGCCACCGTGTAATAGAGTTGTTTTGCAGCTGAATCTTTCGTGTTATGACAATCACATAGTTTACTCAGCAATTCATTATTTAGTAGAGACGCATATCTATGGGATGGAGCTGATAGCCCTGAGTAGGCATCCGGTGTCCTCACTGAACGCTACAGGGCCATACATAATAATACAGGTACGTAATATCTACCACTCGACATTTTGTCAGGGAGAGGTAGTTCTTCAGTTAAGCCAGTCTTTTTTACATTATAAATTAGAGGCGAATTAAAATTTTAATAATACTATCGATCGTTTTATTTTAGCGGCAGAAAGGGATCAGTAATTATCGCTCAACTTCCAATATGAGGGACAAGGGACTGCTTCCCTTCAAGAAACATTTATTTAGACGTGGCTCTATTTTATTCAATACTTCAATACGAGTTGTAAGGAGGTCTGGTCTGGAGTTGTTGAGTCTGAAAGAGCTAGCCAAGGAGTTGGAATGATTATGTCAGATAGAATAAATGAGTGTGTGAAAGAATATGAATATGTAAACTCCAGGCTTCTTTGGATGCGATTAAAGATTGGCTTAATGAAAGTTTTTGTTTTATGTGTTTATGCTCCGGACATGTCCAAACCATTGAATGTCAGAGAGGAATTCTGGGGCAAGGTCAGAGATGTGCTTGCTAGGTGTGAGAATAATGAAAGAATAATTATGTTAGGCGACTTTAATGGCTGGGTAGGTGTGTCTCGTGATGGATGTGAAAGGGTTCTAGGGCGATTTGGTGACGAGAGAGTGAATGAAAAGGTGAGAGTTTGCTATACATTTGTATGGAGAGAAAACTTGTTGAGACAAACACTTTGTTTAGTCACAAGATGATTCATATGTATACATGGCAAAGGCAGACGGAACGAAGTATGATAGATTTTGTTGTGGTAGATGAACGTTTAAAAGAAAAAATTAAAGATACCAGAGTGTACCGAGGCTTGAATATGGGTACTGACCATTGTTTGGTAGTTAGTCGTATAGCGGGACTAGCAACTAAATGGCGCCATCGTCCTCGCATACACTCGCCTGCCATAGAAAGAGTGAAAGTTGAAAGATTGGCAGAAGAGGATATACGCGATCAGTATAAAGAGATATTAGAAGTGAGGTTAAAAGATTTGTTTGAAAAAGAAGATTGCTAAATAGAAGAATTTTGGAAAGAGTTTAAGAATGGAATGATTGAGACAGCCACTCAAGTATGTGGCGTAAGCAAGAGAAAGAAAGTTAAGAAAATTTGAATGGTGGGATCAAGAAGTAAGCGGTGTGGTTGCGGAAAAGCGCAAAGCTTGGATGGACTTGCTGGCCTTAAGAGCCAACAAAAGAGTACAAGGTGGTGTGAATGACAATGAAAGTATTGTAAAAGAAAAGTATGACAGGTTGAAATATAAAGTAAAAGAGATAGTGAGAAGAAAGAAAGAAGAATGCAAGGATAAATTTGATAGAAAATTTGCCCAACATTTTCGGGCCAATATCAAATTATTCTGGCACTTGGTCAGAACAGCCCGAGGCAAATCAGAGGTTTCGAAAGTTGGTGTGATGAGTGATATAAATGGAAGTATTATTAGAGAGCATGGGGAAGTTCTGAATCAGTGGAAGGTATATTTTGAGAATTTGTTTGAAGGAGGAGGGAGCGACAATAGGAATATAGTAAAGTATGAGGAAGATAATTGTGAAAGTGGGATAAGTATGGAAGAGATACGATATGCATTGATGAAGGCGGGTAAAGCTGCGGGATTTGACAGGATATCTGCTGAAATGCTCAAGGTAGGCGAAAGCGTCACTGCAAGCCTGCTGTATCTACTGTTTAATAAATGTTGGCGGTCCAGTCGTGTACCAGGTGACTGGAACAAAGCCGTTATTGTGCCACTGTACAAGGGCAAAGGGGCACAGCAGGAATGCAAAAATTATCGCGGTATCAGCCTCCTGAGTGTTGTTGGCAAATTGTATGCAAAGATACTGATTGAAAGAGTGATTTCTGAAACGGACAGTAAAATTTGGGATGTGCAAGCGGGATTCAGAAAGGGAATGGGATGTACGAATCAAGTTTTTTCCTTAAGGTGCATTGCAGAGAAAGTCTTAAGTAAACACCAGAAGGTTTTCTGCGCCTTTATTGACCTGGAAAAGGCTTACGATCGAGTGGTGAGGGATGAACTTTGGTCAACACTTTCTGTGTATGGAGTGAGCAGCAGTCTGATACGGGCACTTGAATCCTTATATAGGGATTCAAGTGCCTGTGTCAGAATAAAGGGGGCCTACACGGACCGGGTTAAAATTGATCGTGGTGTTAGACAGGGATGTGTAGCGTCTCCTTGGCTGTTCAATCTGTTCATGGACAGTTGTTTGGCCGATCTGAAAGAGTCTGAATGTGGATTAAGAATGGGTGAGTCAGTGTTTAAGACCCTGCTACACGCTGACGATCAGGTTCTATTTGCATCGTCAGCGTCGGATTTGCAGCAGATAGTCACCATGATGAATGAAGCGTATAAGAAGAAAGGTATGAAAGTGAATGTTAACAAAACCAAAGTCATGGTCATAGAGAGGGATGATAGTGTAACTGAATGTGACGTAATGATAGGAGATGAAAAAGTGGAGCAAGTGAACGAGTTTGTGTATTTAGGGTCTTTGTTTACGAGAGATGGAAAATGTGAGGGAGATATTGAAAGGAGAGTGAAAGCAGGAAATAGTGTGAATGGCGCCTTACAGTCCATCATCAGCAATGGTATTATCCCAAAGCAAGCTCGCCTCGCTATACTGCAGGGAGTTTTGGCGCCAACACCGATGTATGGTAGTGAATCATGGGTATGGCAAAAGAAGCATGAAAGTAGAATCAATGCTGTGGAGATGAGAGCTTTAAGGAGTATGTGCGGAGTAAGGCTGATAGATAAAGTGAAAAACAGTATGATACGAGAGAAGTGTGGTCTGAAAGAAGGTGTAGTGATAAAGATTGAAAAAGGAATGTTGCGTTGGTTTGGACATTTGGAACGGATGCATGAAAGAAGGAATACGAAAGGACTGTATCGTGCGAGAATGAATGAAGAACGCCTAGGGCGTCCCCTACCGACGTAGGGGACGCCCTAGGCGGACGTACACCGACCAAATAAGTGACGTACTGAAAAAGGGCCAAACTAAAAGTACCCATAACCGACGCGCATGCATGATGAGGATAATGAATTTCGAGGAAGCGAAAGAAGTATGTTTGAACCGAAGCATGTGGCGTTCTATAGTCTCTGCCTACCCCAATGGGAGACAGGCGTGACGATATAGATAGATAGATAGAGTTGTAAGGAATTATTTAGAGACATCCGAATTTCGGGTATTTTCTAGGAGATCAAACTTGACCTGGCTAATAAATTTCACCGTGTAGTTGTTGCGGTCAAAGATCTCATAAAACTGGATTCCCGAGGAAAATAAGCGGAACCTATATTTTGGGAAGGGCTCGTACCTGGCTAAACATAATTCCCTACGAGCTGCGTCAAGGATATTTCGGGCAATAAATCAACCCACTTTCGGGATTTTGCCTTGTGCGCGATAATGCGATCCTTGTCATCGTATCTTATTACCTGTTGAACATGGATCCATTTTATTACTTAAGAAATCAAGTGTTTATTTTGACAATATTGTACCAGTATTACAAAGAAGACGCATTGTCGAGAATAGACTTGGTTGAAACTAAAACCTACATGTAATGTTCATTAGATCGTAGTGCCTCGAGTACACAACGGTGTCTGTCACACAGCGGCTAACAGCCTCCAGAACGTTCTCCCAGTGGATTCCAACCTCTATATAAAATATTTTTCGTCTAAACCGACTTACATTTTAACACAGTGAAGGATGTCTATCACATTTAAAATTTTCTCATTCTCTAGCATGTCGGCATTTCACTCCCGTCATGTAAAGATATGACACGACATGCCGCGAGCAATGTTTAAAAAGATTTCCTAGAATATGCAGAACAGGCTCAACACTTTTTTGTCTATTATCTACTAGCTTCCGTAACCACTAGTATCGAAGTACTATTTGGATGTGCCTTGGTTACATACGCAGTTTTATTTATCAATGACAATTATATATGAAGAATATGTAATTTCTATTCCACATTTATTCCGTTGCATAGTTAGTTTATGAACAATTTGCAGTTATGCTATAAAAACCAAACAAACGATAGCTTTTTCCAATGAGTTGTTAATGAATAACTATTTAATTATTTGTTATAGGTAGAGAATCTTCAAATGTTTGAAATAAAAGATGGTCATAAAGTACATACAAGCGTATGGAACACGCAAAGGCTATATCGTTATTTTAATATTTTACCGACTAGATATTTTTGCATGATGAAATATATTATACATACTCTTAGTAAATAGACACAACGTGTCTAGATGATATTTTTATTATTTTACTGTTCTTTTTGAGGTAAACAAAGAAAAAATAGAAACATACCTATGTGGATGTTTCAAAAATATTACTTTTCAAATTTATCTTTATCAAATGTAACTTTAGTAAGAATAATTATCTGTCTGAACCGGCAATCCTAAGTTAGTTATATAGCTGTAATAGTCAGTAGTACGTCCTCTCATCAAAATGTGATTGATCATACAAGGAACACCGATGAAAGCTTAACGATTCCTATCAATAGTGTCGTACCCGGATATGCATATTTAATCTCGTTTAATACGAAACCCTTTCTCTACCCCTCGTTTGTCATTCGCTAATACATAAGATATCACACACACATTCATTGTATCCTTTTAGAAGTTGTATTTATATATAATATTTAAAAAAGAGCTCAGATTTTCCTTTTGTTACTTAAAATACAACAATTTATGTAAAAGTTATAACCATTTTGTAACCGATAATTCGAAAACTAATGACGGAGCCGCCTTGCCTTTTGTGATAAGGGTCTCGATTTCAACTCGCATACACATAAAATATAAGTATTTGTTCCTATATGGCGTTTAGCTATTATTCTTTGTACAATAAAAATGGCGATATAATGCTTTTAATTTTTTTTAATATTATTATTTTATTTACCGTAATATCTAACTAAAGTATAACAAAATATTAGAGTAATACTTTTTCTTAAATAATTAACGAGTTTTCAATCAGAAACTTTTCTGAGAGCCATAAATATGTCAATTTGTTTTAGAAATATGAATTTAAGTTGCAAGTGAGAAATGTTTCATACGAGTCGAGGTGACACCCGCTCGCGAAATGTTTTCATGTATCAGACTAATTTTTAATATCATCTAGATGTAATTTCTCTTCTCCTAAACGACTTATTTAGGTTTGATAAAGTATTATTTACACTTATAGATACTTAAGCTCTTGAGTATAGTTAGAAAATTAGATCTGATAGGCGCTGACAGAATGAACCGGCGCGCGGCGCGGCGTTGGCACGTAGACTGAATAAAATAGACCGTCATAAAATATTAAAATAATTTATTACTTTAAAAGTAAGTACAGATTAAAGATTGGTAAGTAATCTGTTGATGAATAGATCTTACAAATATATATTGTCTTGATCTATTTCAAATCTTACGTGATATTTCGTTTGTTCCCAACCTTATCATATTGAAACCAACACCCATTGTTAGAAGTGTAGGGTGGGTTTCCTTTAAACTTAATCCCGTATACAAAACCTTGTAAAGGAAGCGTCGGCATGAGCTCACAACTTCACGAAGAAGCTCTGCTCTCATTATGTAGTTTGTGAAAAGATTAGTGGTTACGTATCCGGACGAGGCTCTGGCAAACAATATATCCCGATAAGCGGCAATAGGCTCGCCACCTATTACGTGGGATCAAAACACTCGCGAAAAGTGGGCGTTTAATATGCCTCTGCCTACCCCTTCGGGGAAACAGGCGTGAGTCTATATATGTATGTATGTATCCGGCGTCTTACTTCATGCCGGGTCACAATAAAGATAATTATAATATAGATATTTCAATTATTTTCGCGAAAACCGCAAGAATTTTACAATTGACTGGCCTGTTAGTCTAGTAGTTAGTTCTTCGGGCTAAGCCCAAGATCATCGGTTTCATTCCTAGGACAAATCTATGTGTGATAATTGCGAATACGTGTCATAAATTACATTCAGACGTATAAGTCTGGGTTTAATTTATCTATATATGCCTGTACTTACGTAGGTATATTTATCAGTTATCTGTTACAAGCTCTGCGTAGTTTGGGGTTAGATGACCGTGTGTTATTTGTCCTAGGAACCATTACCAACCATAGCCATGTAGGTAGTTATATATCAAAAGAAGTTCATATACCGATCATTTGATACATCACATATGCATGTCGGTTTTACGCAAATATTCTTTGAGGCATTGGTCGCTCAAAGTAGACAGTGAAATTGAGACCGATAGATATTGTAGTGGTCTTATATTCGCTGTGTTCAATTTTATTCTCCCACTTTTTATTTCATCACAATAATATTCAAATGTAATAAATTGTATTTTGTTTTCTCTATTAGTAAAAAAAGTATCTTCAATATGTGTACAAATTGTGATTAAAAAAGTTGATGAATTGCTTTGTTTTAAAATATAATTAAAGACCTATTTTATTAAACTATGAAAGCAATTGTTTGAATTGACTTGTTCGTTTCTATATCAATTGAAGTTTCATGATGAAGTGCGTGCGCCTCGCAACACCTTGTTTTCATAACAAATGCAATCGTTTAATATTTATCATACCATTATTTATAATACTATATTAAAATCAATGCGGGTTCGATATGGTAGGAGAGTGACTGCGGGAAATCGTGTAAATCGAGCACTGTGGGCATTTATGAACGGTCAGACGGTGTCTAAAGAAGCGCGATTGGCGGTTCACAATGGAGTGCTTGTCCCCACGTTGATGTATGGAAGTGAGAGTTGGGTATGGCAGAAAAAGCATGAAAGTAGATCAAATTGGAGACGTCCTAAGAAACGGAAAGGTTCGAAGTACCCGAAGCCGGCGAGTATTTATGAAAAGACTAATGAGTGTAGAGGAAGCGCGTGAGGTTTGTAAGGATAGGAGCAAGTGGCGTTCTGTTGTCTCTGCCTACCCCGACGGTAAAAAGGCGTGAGTATATGTATGACATGTATGTAAGATTAATCTGTAAATATCAAATTCTTGCGTTACTGACTGACTGAAAGACAAGCTACAACCATTAGACGCATGTATGTTCCATGGAGACTGTAGGCGGGCACTAAAAATGAATTTCCCGAAATTCACACGGTATCGCGCAGAACTGGCAGATAATTTAAAAAAAATGTGCGGGCGAAGCTGCGGCCATCATCTAGTTATTTTTTATAAGTAATATTTATTATGGTTATTGATAAAATATTTCTCGAAACGCAGCTATTTAGAACCGCAACTAAATTATACTTGTAATATTATATGTATATCAACAATATAGACAACTGTATACCACATGAATATCCGACTATATAAGATAAACATCTACTAAAATCTTTTAAGATAAAGACGATCTTACAAACATTTTACGAGTGACAACACATATAGTCGATCGCCAGTCATCCGACGACGGGACGGGGTGGGCGATGCGACAAAATACTCCCTCAAAAGGTATTCGTGACGCAACCTACACAATGTACACTCATCCATAATATTTCACAGAACACACGAGTTGAGTGTTTTATCACCACTCAAACCATTTTAATTGTGTTTTCAATGTTCAGTTAAAAAAGCACCAGTGGAGCTGTCATACAAAGCGTTATTAAAACTCAAATACACCAACACTTGTTACTGATGTTTGACATGCATGTGTACTCGAATGTCACAATTTGTTTCAGGGACCGGTTGTAAAACGCTCTGTTATAAAATATTGCTTCAGAATTTGATGATCCGCATGGTTTGAACGACTGACGGTTCCTCTACATGTAATTCGGTTGTATAATATATATTATTGTACTCAATGTACGGAAATCTAGTGCGTACGCGTGTCTTGCTCAAGAAAATAATAAATTACTTTTCACCAAGTCTGTGTACGACGCTATCACAAATCTACGTTAGCGTATAGTAAGTTAAATTGAATGTCTAAGCT
Source organism: Euclidia mi (assembly GCA_944739405.2). Lineage (NCBI taxonomy): Eukaryota > Metazoa > Arthropoda > Insecta > Lepidoptera > Erebidae > Euclidia > Euclidia mi. The sequence continues at coordinate 63,313,090 of OX123183.2, forward strand.
CGCAATCGAGGATTCAGCAAATACCAGTATATATTGGAAGCGACCAGAGTCTTTAAGAAAATCCGGTAGCTTCACTCGTCTGCTGTGATTCAAGCTGCGTCCGCTGCCGTTCGACTGAAATTCTCAAATAAATTTATTACTTTTCAAGAGTAAAATGCGCTTACATTGTTGTAACAATTTAAGTAAGTAAGCTGATTTATGCCAAATCTAGTATGATTGCTTATATTTTAATAAATCCCAAGATACGAATGTGATATACATACCTGAAACTGTCCTTTCGTCTATAAATATGACGTCCTTTAATTGTCAAAAAATTGCAAAACCAAACGAGTTACGAATTTACGAATCTAAGATCAATATGTACTAAATATGAAAGGTGTGTATTATAAATTGAAGCGGCGCGTGTGTTCGTAAACGGTTGGAGATCGCAGGACGCGAGGTCACACTTGGATTCCTTACTCCTGCAGGACAAAAGTAAATGAGAATTGCCCTTAATTGGAATTGTAAATTAGTTTTGCGGTGCTTTCTTGTCGGTTGAACGCCCGTTTCGCCATCATAGTAGAATAAACTGTGATGATTTCATTTAAATTAATTCTCAGTGCGAGAGGGCCGCGGACGAGATGTCTAAATTGAGACATCTCTGAATCGTTTGTACAGACTTCTTGCTCGTTTAAGACGTCTCGTGTCCTAAATTCTAAGGGACCGCCTCGTAAGGGTTTCTTTTGCTCTTAAAACAGGAATTTCTATTTTTAAAAGTGAATTACCCCTTTAAAAAACGCATTAACTCTAAGACCAGGAATTAGTTGTATTTGTTCAACAAAGGATAGAACTTATTCCGTTGTAACAAAATAATTGCGTATAATAAAACTCGAAGAATTAGCAGAATAAAAACATAATCTAGTAGCGAATGGCTATAAACAATGGCTTTAATATTGTCTCCATGACTTGTTAATGAAATGTATATTTGAGAGCATCGTTTTAGTTAAACGTTCGAAACACCGTGTCATTCGATCGTCAATTTATTTTGTACGATGTGATGTTTTGAAGATGAGAAACAACTGGTGCGACCGATATTATCACAACGTTGATTTAGAATTTATTGCCGTAGAAATTCGTAACAGGCGTCAATACTGGATCCAGTGGCGTACACCTGGTGCCTTCACCTTCGTCAAGCATTGACGCGGGTTACACATTAGTCACAACTGTGTAAGACACGTATGCAGGTCGGGTGAAGCCGACGCGCCCGGACCCTACAACAGCGCACATATTCATATTCAAAATAATATCATTTTCATTTTACTTATACGTTGCTCCTTTGCAAAAAATATTGACAAACGCGACAGTTGATCGATAGCCCACTCTACTTTTATGTACAGTTGGTAACCTAATTTGTAAGAGCTCAGAAAATTTATTTAATGCTTAAATCTGATACTCAGGCAATCCTACCTAAACGCAGCTGCTTGTTTTAAGATTTTATAACACCCTTAGTTTTGAATCTTATTTAATATAATAGTCGCGAAAATATTTAGTCGCTAGCAACTTATTTTATTAGTTTCAAACATTTAGTCATCTTTTAAGGTATTAGTCACTCGGAAAATAATAGATAAGCTTTTTTATATATATAGATAATACTAGCTTTTGCCCGCGGCTTCGCTCGCGTAAATTCGGGGTTCTCTAGTTTTAGTATATCATCTATGTACGCGGTAACCAAATGGGGTAACACTTCTATACTTCTATTTTAACTGTTTAAGAAGTATAACTGCAAAAAGTATTTACACATACAAACTACTTAGTACTAAGTACTCAAAAAATATTATCCGGTATCAGTGACGTTTCGCTAGCGCAGCCAATATGGCGACTGCGATTTATCTGTCAGAACCATTAGAATTTAACAAAATACTCAACAATCCGAATTTTGCGGATATATGTTGTCGACTCGAAATCATTACTTTTTAATGTTTTATTATTCAGGTAAGGTTTCGATGTACTCCTTGATGGAATTATTAATATAAGATTTGACACTGCGATAGCAGCGCAGTCCGTCGGTTCCAATGTGAAACATTCCAAAATCCACAACTACTTACAAATTAAAAATTAAGTAAAAAAAACATTTTCCAGTGGACTAAATTGTAAATCTAAACCATTCTCAAGTCCCCTTGAACACACACAAAAAATTTCATCAATATCGATCCAGTCGTTTAGGAGGAGTTCAGTGACATATACACGCACACAAGAAATATATATATTAAGATATATAATAGGTATTTGCGAATACCTATTAATAGCTATGCATTTGTTTAATTCGTTTTTAACATTTGTATTTCAAGCTGTTGGTGTTCCGAAAGTAATAAAATAAATAAAATAAAATACATAATATAAGTACCTACTTTCTTTAATTTTTCGTATAACGAGTGGCAAATGAAAGTCAAGTTTAGTAACTGAAAAAAAAGTAGGTATTATTAAGTGTTATTTGAACATTTTATTATACAACTAGAGGACGCCAGCAGCTACGCCTGCCTTTTTTTTTTTAATTTACCCGTTTTGGCCGATCCCGTGGGAATTTCGGGAAATCCCTTCTTAGTGCACCCCTACGGTCCCCAAGGAACATACATGCCAAATTTCAGCTTCCTGCGCCCAATAGTTTCAGCTGTAGCGTGTCTGTCAGTCAGTCAGTAACGCAAGGATTTTATATATTAAGATAATTACTCAACAATTTGATGAATATTAATTATACGAACAAACCCGTACATTTTAACTTGTATTACTGTTAAACTGACGGTGGCACACAATTCTTCTGTAACGCATTTAATTTATAACATTGGATTAGCATATTTTTATGATCTGTAAAACTATGAAAGCATTTTATTATTCCATATATTTATCATTTCAAAGATATATTATAACGTTAGCATAATAATTATAGGGTCACAAACCTTACACTTTGTGCCATAGGAGTATTATAATTATGCGTGCAATTCATTTACTATTCAAGGTTAAGTAGAAATGTTAGAGAGCTTAAGAAAAATGGTCAGTTTAGGTGAAACGAAAGAGCACAAAGGTACTTGAAATTCAACACACAGGTTTCTTGCAACAAAAGCATCCGCTAAGGACAGGCTTTTCGAATGTTCACTCTTAAGAGGTTAAGGGGTTTAACGTGTGTATGAAGAAAATATAGTTCGCATGTCAGTCTACGCGATAGCTTTATAATATACTCGTAGCACAGTGTTCCAATAAACTAAAATAACCTGTTATATTTACGCACTCATATTATTTTAGTCGACAAATAATTACATAGGACTAAATTTTGTTGCTAGCAACCACATTTTTAAATATCGGTGACAGTGACGAAACCGAAGCATAACTATTTAGTAATCTGTGACCGAAGGCTCATAAGTACAGTTAAATACAAGTTCATACGCATTTACGTGATTTCGAATGGCGTATCGATACAATAAAACATTATTCGCAATAATTTGTGGGATACTTATACAAAGAAAAGTTCATCGTAATTTATAAATTAAAAACAACAGTCGAGGAGTTTTAATTTATAAAAGACTCGACAAAGACTGTGAAGTGTGTAGTAGGGAATGAAATCCCGATCTCGAGGGATACCGATCTCGCGAGATCCCGTGTAATTTTTTGGGGATCAATCTCGAAACATAATAGGATCTTTTCGCCTGTTCGCATCCATTTAGTGCAGTTGGCAAGTTTGAAGGAGAAAATAAAAATGTTCCAGCAAATTTATTCAATGAAAAATTTATGTAATGCGTTCATTATAATAAAATAGACTATCTATTTTAATAATAACTTTCAGTTTTGTTCGAAACTTGTTGTGTTTTTTTTTAAATAGACAAACTTCAAAATATGGCATTTTACCCAGTTTGCGTCCAAAAAATCCAAATTGCGTCCACCTGTGGACCAGTTCGCGTCCACCAGCTTAGTCTTAACAATATCAGCCTTATAATCCTTCGTATAAGGGTGATATTGTTAAGACAATCTAAAGAAAGATTGGCTTTTAACAATTTCTACATTTAAGATTAAAGTTATAAAAAATCTACATTATTATCATTATTAAAACACTCTATAGAAACTATTAATAACTATTTATTGTTCTCAACATCGATGGAACTTAAAATCAAAGATAAAAAAATAACGATACATGTTGTCCAATATTGTGGTCTTCGGAATAGCATAATTTTTACATAATTATGTACATATTTGTCTTATCGATTTCTTCTTCTCGCGAATATCACATTTGTATTTTTTTTCCTTCTTCTTTCTTGTCTCCTAAGAACTTATCTTGAAAAGAAAAAATATGGAATAAAAGAAATTAAATGTAATAATTCAATTTTAAACTCAGTCTTAATCAAAAATGCATTATAAATTATAATATATATATATATATAGAATGTATTTATGCGATCATTTCTATTTCATGAAAATATGGACGCAATTTGCTATAATATTATCCCTTGCAGGTATAGTTTGCGTCCACTTGTGATCGATTATTATATCGATTGTATCTTTTATTACAATCATAATAATGTGGACGCAAATTGGTCATTACAATTGCATACTATTAATGTTAAAATAAACAAAATCCCAATTTCTCTCTCATATTTAAATCACATAAAAATAAACAACAAAAAAAATCATAAATAGACGAGTTCGCGTCCATTGTGGACGCAAAGTGGAAGTTTTATAAATTCGGTGTTTTAATTCGCGTCCACCTTATTTTAATTGTTAACTATAAAAAAGACAAGCTAATTCATAATTCATACTATTCGTCTTTTCATTATTAATGTCTAGAAACAGCTATGTATCCTAAAATTCACATAAAACAATAAAATACTTACCGTCAAACACGCCGCTGCACACTATTTTTTTATTTATATCCCGCGCATCTGCACTCTTTTGTTGAACAACCGAGATTAACCAATTTTTTTAAACAGGATAAGCTGGGCGCACGGCACTTTTGTCTATTTGTGCGTGTCTCTTATACGTCGAGGTATTGGCGATACTGACTTTTCATTTTATTAGTGTGTTTGAATACTTATTTCCGAGCATTTTTAAAGGGAGGTCCGCAAAATGGACGCGAATAGGGGGATGGACGCGAACAGGCGAAATGACCCTATGACGAGATCCCGTACGAGATTGACGGGACTGGGCGGCAATGGTCAGCGATGCTACACAAATCCACTCGGGACGCGAGCGTCTAAAAGTCGTTTTTACACGTGTATCCAGATCCACAAGCTTAGATAAATTAGAGTCAGTACTAAAAAAATAAATAGATTTATTTGAGTGTGGAGGAGAACAAGGGGAGATTTTTGCAGTTTGCATTTAATTGCTCAGTCACGCGGTTGCCAACCAGTGTTAAGTCGGAGAGGGAATTCTCAGCAGCTGGCTACATCGCAAAGGATATTAGATGCCAGTTAGCAGATAATACCTACTCTTGATACACTTTTTTAAGAAGTTACTTTCAAAATCACCCGTAGCTAACTTTTTTTTAATCTCCTTGAGCTATTACTATACCTACTTTTGTTTTGACTATGTTCATGTTAGTAAAACTGTTAATTATTTAATTAGTAATATAAGGATACTTTCTTTCAAGTAATATTTTGTTTAAATTAACCTCACTATCTCAAACAAGTAGTTTTCATCGTATTCAGTAATGTAATTTTTTTTTAACTAGACGAGATCCCGCAAATTTCGGGATTCTCGACTTTACGATCTCGAGTCGGGATTGCATTCCCTAGTGTGAAGCGAATTTGAGTAGAGTTTACCTACTGTCCACATATACGGCGAAGTGTATTATTTTGGTGCGCTGCTACTAAATCTGCTTGTTTTGACACATTGTTGACACTTTTCAGGGTAACTTTTTATCCAATTTTGTGCATCCCACGTATCCCATTAATGAATAGCTTTGAAAACACGGTTTTATGACACACTATGCTGAATGCGTTCCTCATGTTCGATAAAAGACGAGGTACTTTTGATTTGTCATTTAAGTTTTCAAAAGACCCGCAGCTTTCTATGCTAAAACTTTACCTACTGCTGTTTTTTAATGCCGCTGATCATTTCGGGATGATTGTATAAAACAAAGTAGATAAAATTTACAACCACATAATGTTGTCATGCAACTGACTAAAGGTGACTGATTGGTATTTAGTAGTTTATGTCCATATTGTATTATCGACGTCGATTGCCGTGTGGTTGACGGCATAGAATACAAGTGTCACCACCCCCTATCTTCCCGTGGGTGTCGTAAGAGGCGACTAAGGGACAACACGATGCAAATACCATCTTTGCGTAGAGACGGAAAACTCGACATCAAACCCTATACGCTGCCTCGTTGGTCTCGCGGCATAAATGTGCGCGTGGGATCGGGAGGTCCCGGGTTCGATTCTTGGGTCGGGCAGTGTTATTGGGTTTTTCTATCACGAAATTCTCAGTAGCCGCACGGAGTATGGAAATGTGCCCGGTACGGCAATAGGCTCGCCCCTTATTACGTGGGACTATAGTCCCACGTAATAACAACACCCACTTTTTGCCAGATATACTATAGTATATCTGGCAAAAAGTGGGTGTAGAAATACACCTCTGCCTACCCCTTCGGGGATAAAAGGCGTGACGATATGTATGTATGTATTATCGATACCTATGATAGAAATTTTGCTTGTGTTACCTTTTAATGATACAGCTAAACGGTTTTTCAAAGAAGACGAATGGAAACTTTTGCAATATTCCTTCGTGGAATCGTATTTATAAATTCCTATAAAAAATCCCTGACTCTATCTGAAACATACTTTATTGGGGATTGTAGCAAGAGTTGAATCTATATCTTTTCTTAGCGTGGAACGCATCACGTATGTATATATGTTTCACTACTATCATTATGGACATAATGTACTACTTTAGGCGAGTCCATTTTAGTGTGCCTACAAGAATCTTGCGAGTAAGAATCTATATCTACCGGCGTAGCTGTTCTTTTTGAGATCATGTTGTATACATATGGCTCTTCATAACTTGCATTTGAGTTACAATGTCATGTTAACAATTGAAGCCTGTCGAATCATGATTGTTTCACAAACTTGTTTCATACCAGTGTGATTCTGTAAGACTTCATTCTAAACTTCGAATCTGAATTCGCTGTGAGTTTCTTGATTGGCATTCTAAAACTCGGTTGATAATTCGAATCTACACTAGTGCTACTCCTGCGAGCGTGTTTGCGAGTTGAACTAAATTGACTTCGAGATTTTGACAAATAAAGTATGAGATGATGTAAAAAGTGGCATTCTATAAGGTTCTCCCGTCAGTGCGACGCTCACTTGGCACTCAAAATCAAGGTCATTTTGAACATTATGCGAAGTGAGAGCGAATAGCGACGTGAAATGCGAGTTGTTGTTTGAATTTTACAGAATCGACATGCTGCACAAAACATTCAAACATACAGATAGAAAATAAATAATAGTTTCGGTTTCAGAAGGCTATAATATTTGCTTGCTATAAAATAGGTTTTATGATTATATGATGTGTTTTCAGACAAAAGGTTTTATATTTTTTATAACAGTACAGATACAATGCCGACTGCAGTTTTGGCACGGTAATATAATCTAACAGTATTTTAATTCGGCCGTCTCTGTGAGTTATATACCTACAGACGCGCCGTACGCAAACAAGCGGTAGGTCACTGCGACACGGTGCGAGCTGCGGCACGATCGCGGCTGTGTGTACTTAAGGCACAGTCACAGAATAGATAGTACAGTCTAATGTGTACTTTGCTCGAGGCGCGTAGGTATAACTCGAGTATCGTGCATTTGTATTGTTTATTTATTTATTTAGGTCTACTTACAGCACATACATATATGTATGTTACATCAAGTTTTCTAGAATATACATATCATTCCCATTGGCATATGCCAATTACGAGTTAACACAACATTGTTATGACATGCTACTTAATTGAGTGAATCTCCAAAAATGAAATAAACTAAACTTATAAAAGTAATTCAATTAATAATAATTTAAAAAAAAATAAACTACAGTTAAAATTATTTAAGAGCCATTAAAGATTTTTTTTTACATTTACTCAAATAAAATACTGACTAACGGGATGTATTAACACTTAGGGATTTCGAAACTTTAGATTTAAATTTTGATTTGCTGTCATAAAAAATGTCTACTTCGGGTACAGTGTGAATGACTGAATTAAGGTCTCTACAAATTCTTAATATTGGGGCATTTCGGCCAACGTTGGTAGCGGTTACTGGCAATTCCAATATTCTCGTTATCGGATGACGAGGAACCTTGTGCGGGACACACAGAGACACGTCTTGTGTAAGCAGATCACAATCCGTTAATCCATTAATTAACTTATATAAAAACATTAGTCCATGAGTTATACGGCGCTTACGTAGGGATGACATTTTGAAAGCACTAAGACGTTGGTCGTAACAACTGCGAGGTGATATCTTATGTGTTGTGTATGCTAAATGTCTGGTAAAGGCTCGTTGTAGATTTTCTATACGTTGAGAGTGAATGGCATACCACGGATTCCACACAACACAAGCATATTCTAGTCTGCTACGCACGAGCGAGTTGTAAAGTGTTATTTTAGCCTTGGTAGACAGAATACCTTTGGTGGTACGCCTAATGAAACCTAGCATTTGAGCACACTTCGTTACTGTGTTATCCATATGAGCTCTGAAATTCAATTGGCTGTCTATGATAACACCTAAATCACTAATCTCATCCGTCCTGGCTAGATCAGTGCCATCAATTGTGTATGAGTGAAATACGCGCTGCTTTTTCCTGGTAAATTTGATTTGGTGACATTTATTAACATTTAACACCATACAGTTTTTTGTGCACCAGTCTTGAATTCTATTTATGTCGCTCTGTAGTTTGGCGGCGTCGACAGAACATGTTATTGTTTTATAAAGTTTTAAATCATCTACGAACATTAGATGTTTGCTGTGTTTTATCTGAGAAGAGATGTCGTTGATGAATACTGAAAACAGGACAGGTGAGATGTGCGAGCCTTGTGGAACACCTGAGGTCACGCAATAAGGCTGAGATTCACACCCGTTTACCACAACAATCTGTGATCTGCCTTCATTGAGTTACAATACTGTTAGATATTTTTACCGTGGTTTTGGTGCATTGGCTAAGTGGTTATCTGGCACACTACCAATACACCGCGTGTTGTGGCTTCGATCCTTACGTATGACAATCAATTGTGTGATTCACTAGTAGTTGTGTCCAACTGGTGCGTACAATTGTAGTATTTTTTTACATATCGTATTCTTATACTAAGCTTAGAAATCTCTCTCTTTATCTTAAATTCTTTAACACTGATTTATAATACTGTTAACGTCAACGCGTACCTTTAATAGGCTTGTGTCCACTAAGAATAAATCGGTTTGATTGTAGTATCTATAGATTCATTATGATTTTAAGATGTCAATAAAGTTTATTATTTATTATAAACAGGTAAGATTACTTAATGTTATTTTTAGGATTCTAAGACTAAAAATAATGTATTTATTCTTGTGACAGTGAACACCACTCAGAGAGCATTACGTCAAACAGTACGTCCGCCATTCATGTTGCTGACGTTTTAGTAGTAAATAGATATTTAAGATCTCAATGTACCAACTTTTAAGCAAATAAATTATTATTATTATAGAATTTGCACTTATTGTTCTGGTCAGTTTAGCGCACATATTGCGATGCCTAAAACGCATAAAGAAGTAACAATGTTTTTTAACAAAATAAGGATAAAATATTTCAGCGATGTTAAGCTATACTATGCACTTGCCTTCAGATCACATATCTTAGATAATTTATTATTTATTTATTATTTTAAGTATAACAGCTAAATTACCTGCGCATATGGACGTACTTTCTCATATACAGTACTCTATGATAGTCTGTGGCTTTGATAAAACGGAATCCATTTATGGCCGATTTCAGTGAGCTAATTATGTTCGTTCGCTGATATATTCAGCAGAAACATCGATATTTGAGAGCGAATAGTTGGTCTGAGGTTCACTCAAAGTCCCATTTATTCGATTGATAGCCAATCTTGTTTTTAATTCTACACGAACCTCACTGGACTTTGAATATACTCGTCTGATGTCCAACCGAAATCGAAACGGCTCGAACAGACTTTTTTCGGATAGGTAAATCTACTTTGAGCACACACGGCGTTGACATGATGTAACTGTGAATTTAAGTAGAATTAAAGCAGAATAATATACATTATATTTATTGCAAACTGTATAATAGTATAGTTATAATTATATTAAAGGTATAAATTGGAAGACTTATCTATATAAATGTCCCACAAATAAAATAATCCCACTTGGCTGAAATATTACAGCAGTATTACCAGGCCTCCTTCGCTCGGCCGTACCTACAGCGATAAGTGCCTACACTTTCGCGCAGCTTCCAAGCCCGCGTCGTTAGTCGGTTGTCATGGTTGTCACCGCTCGCACGCAGAGCGATTTTTGCTATTAAATTTGCTAATAACGTGAATTTTAATAGTGAACATTAAAAATGTCTCATCACAAGTCTGGTGCAAAGTATTGCTCATTTCACGGATGTGTGTCGAAAAAGGGGGAAAAAAGTGTGTCATTTTTTACATTACCTACAGATGCGGCAAGGTAAGCTAAACTTATTTATACCAAAGTACGTACTTAACAGGTGTTAGGCTTAATAGGTACTCAATGGGTCATTTCACACACATTATGCGTTGTATGTTAGACCTACCCACTTACCACTTACTTATCTGCATATTTTAGATAATGGTGTTGTTTACTCATAAAATTTGATTCGTTGAAATTTTAGTTTAAAGCAAATTATAATTGCTTAAGTAAGTAGTTACATACCTAGACTCAAAATTTACTAATAACCTGAGTAATAAGGTGCAGTTACTTATTTATACCTAGCGAAAAGATGAAAAATACTTACTTCCTAAGAATTCGTCAAGCCAACTTGAAATAAGTCATCAAAAAATACCACTAACCATTAAACAAGGATATATCTAGGATTGTTTTAATTTAATAAAATTTACTGTGTAACCATACGCATTAAACATAGGATAATTATTTATAATTACGTGATCAAGTAGGTAGATAGATGATGAATACATATTATCCCTTAACCACCTGACGTCGGTCTCGGAGACTCGTGCGATTTTATTTTCAAAATAAATCTGTTGCTATGCGCGCGGTGCAACCGTGCGTCCTTGTACTTTTTCCCCTCCCCCATCAGTACGCGCCACGCGCTCGGCAGCTCCAGACGTGCGCGCAGTTGTGAATTATAGGTAATTATATTTTGTGTGCGGTCTGAGTGACCGACGTCAGGTTGTTATGTTATTTTTACTACATAGTATTTTAGTATTTACGCCCAGCACATCATCATCTGACAATCCTGAAAAATTTGAAAAAAGGAAGACTTGTTCATCATGCGACCCTAAGAAGAAGCGTAAAACAGCTTATATGTGCTTCGTATGTAAAAATCCAATCTGCATTGAATGTAGCCAAAAAATGCGCCTTGATTGTCGCCGCAACTTGTAAACCTTTATATTTTGTGATTTTATAATAATTGTGCCTTGATTAAGCCAAAAATAATTTTTAACTTAAGATAATATGTTCGACTGATAGTAAATAGGTTTATTATAATATTTAGTAATTAAAATTCCTATTCAGATCTCATATATCCAAAGTTCCTTCTTTTTTCTAAAATTTCATATGTTTATTTTATGTGTTGATTTAATATAAGTAAATAAAGACTTCTCATTGTTTAAAAACTTAAAACTAATAAAAAATATAATAAAGATAAATATTTGACTTTCATTTAAAATAATATATAAATAAAAAGTAGTTAAACATAGTAAATACGCAAGCGGTCTCTATGACCGACGTCAGGTGGTAGTGTAACTGAAAAACACGTCAGGTGGCTAAGGGTTATAGTAGCAGCGGCAAGTCGACTGACGACAACCCTAGCGCGACAGCTAGTGCGTCACGCCGCGCTAGACAGCGACAGCGTTATGTGTTAGAAAAGAGCGGGAACGGTTAGGTGAATATTGCAGTAGGCACTGAGTGTTTATGCGAGCTGAATTGCACTTTGCTGCTTAGTAGCAAGAGTCGCAATTTCTTTAAATTGGTTTGCAAAGTGATGCTTCTGTACGTAAGTACTGTCTATTCTGTGGTATTACGTACGATACAATGCGCTTACATTCTTTTAATTATCAGTTTTAATTGGTTTTAAAGAACATTGGACGCGAATAAGGAGCGTTTACGCCCGTAATCGTTTAAAGCCCCTTTATAGCCGTTTTGAGTGGTGGTGAGCTAGAGCTGGGATTACCGAATGATGGATGCACTGCAGGATTACCAACCGTTCGTGTGGCGTCCAGATGACCGCCGCGCCGCCGCCTCAACGGCTACGTACTACCAACATTATGTATGTTTCGCTTACTGCCACTACTAACAAATGATACAACATGTGAAATAGAGCGTATGGTAATGTAAGTGCTCCGAGGACATATTTCAGAGCTTTTACTCGTTAAATAAACTCAATCGGCACCATATGTGCCGTCACGTTATTTTTTGTTACCAACCTAGTACTAAAGTTTCAAAATAGATTGTTGGATATTTCGCTAACACCAATCTAAACTTACCAGAACTTATTACGTAATAGTGTTCACAAAAAAACGAACATTTTGCCGGACATGACCACGAAACAAACAACTCAATTGGGATTATATTCAGAACTTGTCCCTTGGCGTAAATGCTAACTTTCCGTGTTCAAAGTTTCCTCGTCATACATCGCTTGTTGGTATTTGATTGAGAAACAAATATAACTACGGTTTACTTTCATTATCACGGCTTGTACAAATAAAGGAGGACTTTGATTGTTTGCAGAATGGGTTCTCAGAAAAATTACTCGCCAACCGTTGCTTTTCTTTGAGAATTTCTTTTGGGCAGAAATTTTATTACTTATTACCGGGCACTGGAATCTAATTTGAGTCTCTTGTTTATAAAACTCATTAAAACGTGATATCCTATTGAACATTCTTTAGATGAACGCAAATTTTAAAAGCATTGCTTAGTAAATTATCTTAATATATATAAATCTCCTGTCACGATGTTTGTTCGCGATGGATTCCTAAACTACTTAACCGATTTTAAATTAAATTGGCACACCGTGAGCAGTCTGGTCCAACTTGAGAGATAGGATAGCTTAGATCTTTAATTATAGTCGCAATTTTATTTTATTGCAAATTATTTGTCTATAATTAATTGACAGTCACAATTATCTGTTAACTCCAAAAGATTCTAACAGTTGTCGATAATCTTATATTAATAATTTCGTCAAGGAATACATCGAAACCTTACCTGAATAATAAAACATTAAAAAATAAAGATTTCGAGTCGACAACATATATCCGCAAAATTCGGATTGTCGAGTATTTTGTTAAATTCTGATGGTTCTGACAGACAAATCACAGTCGCCATACTGGCTCTATGATATTGGCCCAAGTTTGCTTTGTACTAAGTAGTTTGTATGTGTAAATACTTTTTACAGTTATATAGTACATATCCGCCCAATAAAAGAGATTTGTGTTACCCCGAATATCTATCTATACTATCTATACTAATATAATAAAGCGGAAGAGTTTGTTTGTTTGTTTGTTTGAACGCGCTAATCTCAGGAACTACCGGTCGAATCTGTAAAATTCTTTTTGTATACGATAGCCCAGTTATTCCGGATGGCTTTAGGCTATATAACATAACGCTTCGACCCTTTGGGGCCGGGCAAAAGGCTGAAAAGGCTAAAATATAATGTCGGCTAATCTCAGGAACTAACCGTCGGATTTTAAAAATTGCTATTGTCTATGATATCCTAATTATTCCGAAAGGCTATAGGCTATATAAAATTACGCCACAACTTTTAGGGGCCAGACAAAAATAATAAGATGGTCAAACGAGAAGGGGGGGGTTAGGTCAAAGGCAAAAAAAGGGTAAACGAATAGGATTCAATCTATATGGGTATCGTTTTCGAGATTTTCGGGACGCTGATTAATAATATGAAATTTATTTTGTGATCCAAGATGGCGGACGAGAAATCAAAGATGGCGGATGAGAAAGTCTTAAAAATCAATATGGGTATCGCCTTCGATATTTTAACCTTTCAAGTACCGCGCCCTCTAAAACGTCAATTTGGCTATACGACCGCGCCGTACGACATCATGGTGCGCGCGGTACTAGACATTGAATGTTATCGCTCTGAGAGGTCTTTGTTTATGTTTTCAAGAGTTCGAGTTATAATTTCTTGAAACCCACTTATATAGCCAATATTAAAAAATTATAATAATAACATTTGAGTGTATATTTAGTTTTGTATAGCTCTCTGTTTTGAACGGATCTTAGAATACCGGTTCTATCGACAATTGTAGCGTATTATAATCAAAAATAAAATATTTTTTTGTTTATTTTTGTATTTTTATATTCTGTATAATATGGGTTTTCCAATTAAAACTAAAAATATGCATGTATCCATTATAATAATTCCCCCTTTTCAATGAAAATATTTGCTAAAATTCTCAGTTTCGCGCGCATTGAAATGAAATGTCCTTTTACTTTTTATTTTGACATCAAATTGGATCAGAAGAAGGTTTCATAGCTGTCTATGATTCGTAAAAATGCAATGCCATTTGAAATAATTGATAAAATGTACTAGGCCAGTGTAAAAAACCTCATAGATTGAAGGACAGAATCTGGACATGAATTCATGTCGTCGGTAAACAAGAGGACATTTTTGTAGGACATGAATTCATGTACTCGGTCGTCGAAAGGTTAAGGGGTGGGGGATCGAAATACAACATCTATTTCGTGATCAAAGATGGCGGATGGGAAAATTTCAAAAAATCAATATTGGTATCGTCTGCGATGTTAAAAGGGATGGGGAATCCAAATATAACATATGTTTCGTGATTCAAGATGGTGGATGGGAAATCAAATATGGCGGATGGGAAAAATTTATAAAATCAATATGGGTATCGTCTCTGATGATTTAAGGGATGGAGAATCCAAATAATCGTCTCTGATGATTTAAGGGATGGAGAATCCAAATACAACATTGATGGCGGATAGGAAATCAAAGATGGCGGACGGGATTTCTTTCAAAGTCGATATGGGTATCGTCTCCGATATTTTAAGGAATGGGGAATTCAAAAACACCATCTATTTTGTGATCAAAAATGGCGGATGGGATTTTTTTTTAATCAATATGGGTATCGTCTCCGATGTTTAAAGGGATGGGGAATCCAAATACAACATCTATTTCGTGATTCAAGATGGCGGATGGGAAATCAAAGATGGCGGATAGGAAAAATTTTAAAAATCAATATGGGTATCGTCTCTGATGATTTAAGAGATGGTGAATCCAAATACAACATCTATTTCGTGATCAAAGATGGCGGATAGGAAATCAAAGATGGCGGACGGGATTTCTTTTTAAAATCGATATGGGTATCGTCTCCAATATTTTAAGGAATGGGGAATTCAAAAACACCATCTATTTCGTGATCAAAGATGGCGGATGGGATTTTTTAAAAAATCAATATGGGTATCGTCTCCAATATTTAAAGGTATGGGGAATCCAAATCCAACATCTATTTCGTGATCAAAGATGGCGGATGGGAAAGTTTGAAAAAATAAATATGGTTATCGTCTCCGATGTTTTAAGGGATGGCGAATCCAAATACACCATCTATTTCGTGATCAAAGATGGCGGATGAAAAAATATTTAAAGTCAATATGGGTATCCTCTCCGATGTTTTAAGCTATGAGGAACGCAAATACAACATATATTTCGTGATCAAAGATGGCAAATGGGCAATCGAAGATGGCGGATGGAAAATCAAAGGTGGCGGATGGGAAAATTCTATTAAATTAATATGGGTATCGGCGCCGCCGTTATAACGGATGTGGCATTCGTATATAATATCTGTTTCGTGATCAAATATGGCAGATGGAAAATCAATATATTATTTTATTGAAATTTCCCATCCGCCATCTTTGATTACCCATCCGCCGTCTTAAGAAAGGTACTTTAAAAAGGCGATACGAAGTTCGCTGGGTCAGCTAGTCTCATTAATATAATATTCCTAATTATGCACGCGCACTAGTCTACAGTTTAAACATATCATTACTTTTTTATGTTAAGTGGCATGTTTAGTTTATATCTAAACATGCCAGTAGTAGTAGTACATATGCCGTAGAAAATTAAAGTAAAAATGTTGGTATTGCTGTTACTGCAGTAATATATTATACATACTTACTTGTGTGATTCTACCGTCATCAATCTGTTCCTGCCCCAGGCCAAATAAAACGTAATTTGGTGAACGCGTATCACTTGATAAACATCGTCTATTGTTACGAAAGAAAAGATTTGGTCAACGAAAATAAATAATCAATACCTACTTGTGCGCGGTGCCTACTTACTACTATATGTGGATGTTAGTATTGTGTCGTTAATAAAACAACGCAGGTATATATCAGTATGAATGTGTTCACCAAGGTGTGAGACGAGGTGTGTACTTATGTACGTCGTGTGTGGGCTGCCTGTCGGCTAAATCACACGCAAGATATCAGGCGTATAACTGAGCTAATACCCGGGGACATAATGTTACTAATGGTTCAGGATAACCGAGGTGACGATCATAATTTTCGTGAACAAAGCCATCCCGTGAATGACGTGTTTTGAGCTCGCCCGGAACAATGATATAATGATTCGTGAGATCGTAAAGCGTGCACTTGTAACTATACAGTTGTCAAAGTGCCTTCAGACGTGGATATCCGAGGATTTGATGAGGGCCAATCTCTGTCTGCACGTACCGACGACGTGCCCACTAAAATGCTACGAACACTCTATTATGGGAAAGCAATGAATTGCATGTTTCCAGTTTATTTGATTCTCGACTGTTCTGTCCATTTGCTATACAAAAAGTCAGTACCGCAACGAATGTAAACCTAATATTAACGAGTTATTTTCTTGTTTGTAAATAATTATAGTATTCACATACATTTAAAAGAAATAAATACAAAATTTACTCAATAATAATGTATTTATGCAGCAATCAACGTACAAAAACAATTAAAAGTACCCAAAATATTTTTTAACTACGAATTTGTTTTATTTATATTGACTGTAACATCCTGGCAAACAGACATGGCTATCTTATAAATTATATTGGCAATCTTGATAAATTAATAACAATTAATTTACGACACACAACAGACTGAACTTTCAGATATGAAATGTTGATCACAATAGATGTTAGGTACCTACGCCCGAACACGGTCTATTTATAGCCTGGTTTTTTACTAGCTTCGTGAGCGTTCATTGTACTCAACAAAACTCAAAATATTGAAGAAACTTATAAATTTCCAAATAGTTCAATTCATTTTTTAATGCTCGCTGTGTCGTAGGTATTATTACAGAAAATTATGTTTTACTTGTTATTTATCCCGAGTTGCTTTGAATAGTATTATTTTGTACAACAACGAGTTTATGCGAATGGTGTTCATTTCATGGAAGCACGAACAGGGAATTAAAATTACATTTGCGCTGTACTCATTATTGTAGTAGTACATTTTTAACTCGCAGAGTCCCTGAAGGGAGTTCACATCTCACCATTTCTTTATTGTAATGTACAGATAAATGACATTTTCCAAGGTGAAGGAGGTCATACGGGAGGTACATTTTCCGTCTCAGACACGCGTGGCCCGCGTCAGCTGGTGGCGATCGCTAAACCTTAATATGTCTCATATGAGCTCCTTTCCCCTCTGTAAAAAATGTCAAGGCTGAACGTCCTTTATTTACCGAATGTTCCGTATAAGCGGCGTAAACATGCTGAAAGTGATATTAAATATTCAAGCTCCCTTTTCAAGGCGGTCGATTGACGAATACAACTGATAAAGAGCGATTGTTTATCGATTTGGTTCTTTGTGGCCGGAGTGCCTGTCGTGAACCACATATGGCACATAAATCATGTATATTATCATGTCAAATAACCTGGCCTGTATAATATTTTTATTTATTTCGTGTTAAGTTTCAGCCGCTATTTAATGTATCCATCTTCATTCTTGGATATGAGCTCAATTACTATAATCAACGCTCTTTCTCCAAAATCAAGGCTAGGTTTAATAATAAAATATTTTCAATACCTATTAAGAGAAAACCGTCGTTAATAATCAAATATATGAATGCATCCCTAATTATTATTTATTCTTTAGACAAAAGTATATATGCATGTCACATAATTATTTACGTCATCAAAAACAGTTGATGCGTAAACATTATGTAATTATCATATGTACTTCATTCATTAAGCGAATAATCAGTGTGCGATGAAACAATGTTTGAGATAAACATAACTATAAAATAATTTGCTTAGATCGCTAAATTCATTATGTAGTTAGTTACATAGTCATGTACTATGAATTAGACTGTTGGGATTAATTATCTGTCAGCGATAATTTTACTACTGGATATAATCAAGGATTATGCCAATTGCAATATTTGGTGAAATTCTAGTAATTTTGTAAAGAATAGTATATCTCAGATTATGTCGTTTTCATGATTTAATGTGAATAGAGTGAAAAGATCTGGGGGCACGGCAGCGCCCCCGCG
This sequence comes from Euclidia mi, assembly GCA_944739405.2. NCBI lineage: Eukaryota > Metazoa > Arthropoda > Insecta > Lepidoptera > Erebidae > Euclidia > Euclidia mi. The sequence goes on from OX123183.2 coordinate 63,331,795, forward strand.
AAGTCAAGCGCGGAACAACACTGCCGTACTATCCTTTTCTGTAACCATTTCGCCGCATTTTTAGGCCCCTATTTAAGAACCTCTGGATGGGATTAGAACGCTGAAATATCTTCTTCTTCATCTAGTAAGCTATAATCACACACTTGAAATCCAAAATTTCAAGTCGGTTGATCAGTTAGTTCCGAAGCTAAGCGAAAGCAAAGTTTCACATTTTTGACACTGACTTATGGATCATCAAAATAGATCTGGTACTTCACATTGATCTAGAGTAGCGGTTGGCAACACGCGGCACGCGGACCCCATGCGGCCCCGCAGGGGTCCTACTTGCGGCCCACGAATGATTTGGGAATAAGTAAGAAATAAGTCGATCTAAAGCCCGTAAACACTCTTTTCCTACAAGGCGATCGAGCAAAATAGAGGGTCAAAGATACTGGACAAGAGTCATTCTATTCTATTCTATTCTATTCAGATTTACAGTCGTAGATTTAGCGGCTGAAACGTAGTAGTCCGCTCGGCAGAAACGTAGTTATTGTTACGAATTGAAAATAACGCCATCTATCAGTGCATGGGAGAACTAGAAGAGATTTGACGTATCGATGGTTTAAGGGTATTCATCTACTCTGTAATAGATGGCGTTGCCGTTGATTACTCGATTAATGCCAGAACTGTAGAATGTTTCGATTGTTGCCAGAACAATCTTGGGAAATCTGGAAACGACTCGTTATGTGTTCCGGCTGGTATAAATACCGCGTAAGCGCGCGAGACAGACACAGTTACAATTGAATATCGGAGCGATAAACAAGAAGCGAAGTGAAGTAAGTCGGAAGTGTTTAGTGGTGTTTCTAGTGGTGTAAGTAGTGTGTTTTATTAGTGTTGAAAAATTAAGTGCGTGTATCTAGTGTTATTGTGTTAGTGAATAAAGTGCAGTTTTTCTGGCAGTGTATATAATTTATCGTCGAACTCCAGCTCGTAACATTATCAACGTGCATCTTTTTTTACGGAAAACCGAATTGTTGTAATCGACATAGGATAACTCATAACTGATTTTTTCTGTAACTTACAGCCTTTTTGAATACAGGCATTAATGTTAAGACCTATTTTTTCAAAATGTTAATTTTATAACTATTCATCGTAAAATTACGAGACCATTACCATTGACCATTTGATGCAGTTTTTTTCTAATTCGGACTGTACAATAAAAAAATATTTCAAAATTTGTTTACTACGTTTTCGCTTTCCGCCGTCGATATATACGATATTAATTAACAAAACATATATATTTGTTCATTAACATAAGCGTTGAACTTTATTTATTTACAAACTCTAATGTTGTTGTGTCTCGTTGTTGTACAAAACATCTTTTCATAATAATAATTATCGTTTACGATAATTATTATTATGAAAAGATGTTTTATGACCTATTATTATAAAATACAATTACAAGTAAAACAATAATCACCGTATGTTATCACATTTGTTACGGAACTCCAAGCGTCGGCCGTACCTTTATATCGACTGGTGTTCTGAAAGCACCCGCGCACAATTTTGTGTAAGTACATCTCTTTGTGTAGTTGATCGTTCATAAATAAGTACATTGTGTACTGTTACATCTCTTACGTATTAAATATATCATACAGACGTTTCAAAGGCTTAGCTTACTTACATTTATATTTTCACCCACAGACTTAACGAGAAAGATTTGATGTTAATTTATTGATGTTTATTGCTAACGTCGATTTGTTGCCATGCCAGCTCTCTAAATAAAGATTCTGAGAAACAAGCGTCTGTTATCATTAATTCTTCACCGATTCTTGGTAAGTATAATTCATCCATTTTTTTTAAATAGCAACCTAAAGTAATGTTCACTAGAAGCTAACGGTAGTAAAAATATTATTTTGTGAATTTGTAATCGATTCAGCCAAGAATATGAATTGTACGCTCTTGTTCTCATGTTAAAAGTCAATGCATCCAGTCCTTCGCACTTTTTCATCTTTTTTTTTACATTAGGAGCTTACAGACTGGTCCACTGTTGATCATTTGCATCAACAAAAACTAACCACTCGAAAATCCATATGTCTGTCTGAAGCAATTCTTTAGAATACACTTTCAGTCATGGCGGTCAAGTTTTCAGCTCGCAGTGTGATCGGGATTTCACAACAAAATTAGACTTCAGCGACAGTAGAAATTAAAATTATCCTGCTGTCATCGTAGACAGTGACTCGGGCTTTATCTTAACACATTTGGAAACACTTATTTATAAATAAATTGTTCAAGATGTTATTATATAGTGATAGTATGAATTGGTTGAGTGAAACAAGGCAACAGAGGTCCCTTAAAGATTATCCACTAGAGGAAGCAATGTCGTTTCTTTCGGTTTTCTTTTGAGACTCTCAAGCACCTTTCAGCCAGACTCTTGAATATTCTTCAGTTGCATTTCTTCTGATACGCTTAAAGAAATCCACGTTGAACCCAGAGTTTTCCAATCAAGTGAGTCACTGACCAACGAAAACTAAATAAAAGAAGGAATAACTTCTGCCGTGTTGGGAGAACATTACTAACTGAAAAAGTTTTCGAAGCGCCGACATAGACAAAATTTCAAAAGCAAATGTGTTATGTTTTGTTTTTATAAAGTAGTTTTAAGGTTGTTTAGCTCATACCGGAGAAGTTTCGGCAACACTATGGCATAAACAGGAGTCATAAAACAACATACAGTAAATTCTCTTTTAAAATAAACTTGTGCACACATTTTAACATACTGCCTTAAATTTTATAAGAATTTACTAGGCGCCGACTGTATCAACGTGGAACCTCTGAAGTAAGCTTAAACATCAACATCCAGATAAGTCAGTTATTGCCACTTTTTTATTGAGCATGATCACACATTATTCTTTTTTATGACTTTGCACCCAAATCCGCATTAGAATAGATATTATTTTGTCGTGAATAGCGACACGATTTAGTATGAAACATCAATAATTATTGTTTTGATTTTAAAGGTGATAAAATAAATATTGGAACTTTGTCATCGAATACGTATACGTGTAATCTGTAAAAAATATACGCAATGCCGACCGCTGGTCTTTAACCAGCGGTCGGCATTACGTGGCCCGCGAATGTTTTATAAAAAATGTCTTATAAATCGAACTAAACTCGCCCTATGGCTTAAAAGAGCATAACTGAATCGATTTTAATGAAAAACGTTAGACAACCTTCTAAGACCCTACAAATTCACTCTTCATACATTCTACAAAAAGATCTGGAACTAGAGGCGTAACCATGAAGCTGTTTATTAGCTTCATGGGCGTAACCTCTGAAGCGGGAACACTCTTTTCGTATAAGGGTGATTAGGCAAACTAAAGAGTCGAAGTTACTGAATAGTGGTATTATGTATGTCTCGCATGCCCTGACGCCTCAACCAGACACCGGCGAGCTTAGACCTGAACTTTAAAGCTTAGTTTTTCCAGACAAAGTAGTAGCCTTTCCCTGTGTAAGTAGCGCTCAGCATATTGCGGTTGTCAACACCCCTTCCCAGCATGGTATGGGACAATGGATCAAAACTCCCCATGAAAGAAACAGCCTCTAGATCCCGGCCGCCTTACTGTTCCAAGTCACGGCAGCGACCTTGGTCGTGGCAGAGTAGGAGGTGCTAAGAATCCCCGGGCTACGGACAGCTCCCAACACCAATTGACCCTGGCTACATACAATGGACGTGATTTACGGCTTGAAGAAAGCCTCCACATTCTTGAGGTAGAATAGTAGAAATTAATTTAGCGGGTCTTAATCGCGTTAACTTAAATTATTTAAGGTATAAATACCTATTTGTTACCGACGTTTCGCTCGTCTTGCACCGAGCGTGGTCGCGGAGAGACTGATGAGAGCTCAGCGACGTCTTGTGGAAGTGCGGGTTTCAGCACCTACCCTCACTTGGTCTTTATTTAAGTTCGCAATGTCGGTACTCCGACACACTACACTAATGACGTCTACACACTGTTGAGATTTATCACTGCGGCGGTGTTTACACTTGCTGATGACTGGATTCCAAGTGGCCGATAATCTATATCCATCCTCCCGGTTGAAATTGTTATATTTCTTGATTTCTACCGCTTCACGTACTATCCTGGAGTAATAGTGACGATCGGTGGATAATAATTTAAGTTAACGCGATTAAGACCCGCTAAATTAATTTCTATGATGTATACAAATCGCGAAAGTTTAAAATCGATTAGAATAGTAGAATTAGACAAGATACGAACCCAAGATAGAGCCAGAACATGTACTGAGTCTATCAGAAGTCCGAAGAGATCCGAGTCCGAATCTAGGGGACAAATGTTGGTCAAATTCCTCAGTACGCAGGGATTGTTACCATTGCTGCACAAAGAACAAGATTTACTTCATCATGACGGATAAGAAGCATATACAGGGTGTCATAAGACCCAACACCAAGCCGAAGTCTACTCGTTGTGGACATCATGCCAAGTCATACTAACCAAAAATAAAGCCTGGGAAACGATTGTTTTTTAAGTTTTCACTATTTTTAAACCGCAATTAAAAGCGCGCGCGTGCAATGTTCGAAATACTTACTTATCCATGGGGTCATAGGACATCTAAAGAACACATTGGCGGAGAAAATGCATCGAGTTTGTACCTAATTAGAAAAATCCATACTAACTTTCACCCTCAATATCTCCTGAACCAGTAATTTCCCAGGTATTTTGCTGAAGTAAAAAATGTTCGTAGTGGTTGGTACAACATGGGATTTCCGTTTTCGTTAAGGGTCTTTTTATACCCTGTATATAGAGATGTCTCAGTGATCAATAGGTTCAATACCGGCAGCGACCACCGACTTATAAGAGGCACTCTAAATATCTATTTCAAGCGTGATGAGGTCTGTTCTTAGTCCAACTGTACGGATAGCGGGACATGATACGTTTTAACTGAAACTGAAAAACAGATTTGCTGCACTAGAGACCCCTAGCAGAGGTCTCTAGTGCAGCAAATCTGAAAATGTTGATGAGGACCTGAACGGCATGATCGGAGCAGTACAGGAACTGGGAATGCGGCATTTTCTAAACTTTCAAGCGAGACTCTGAAACTGATGTGATTTGCAGGGAAGCACCGGAGGCTTTCCGAATCTTAGAAAATCGTGACCTTGGTAGCTGGAACACTCGCCTCGTACAGAAAGCGATTGAGCAAAATCGTGGTCAAAAGTCTTCTCCAAAAGACTGGAAAGGGGTCACAAAATGCTGCCCAGTCTCAATACTGCCTGAAGACGTGTTGGGCTCGGGATAAATCTAGAGAAGATTGAGCTCATGTTAATTGAACAAATCGTCTCTCAATCAATTTATATCGATCGTGTAGCCCTCAAAGTTTGCCAGAAGTATGTATAAGTATACCTGGAGCAAAAGTTGTAGCTAGGTAGAGACAGTTCAGTATTTGCCTGGTCCTGAGGACCAGGCACTGGTCTTCCACTGGATCCTGCCATAGTGACGTACGGAAGCCAATAAGCATAAATAGCTATATAAAAACTTTGACTTAATATATTGTATAAGCATATGTAGATATAAAATACATAGATAAACGATAAGTAAATATTCAAATATATAAATACAACAGTAGATCTAGCGAATAAATATGTCACCTAACGTGCATTAACTTAAAACGGGCAGCTCGCCAATTAAACTTAACCGTAAGTGTGCAGAAATCAGTTTCACAGTATAGCGACAATATTATCTTATTCGATAATATTACTCCAAAGCTACGTATAACCTACACCAACTCAGCAAAGCGAACATAAAATCGAAGCAAAAAACCAGCTCAACTTTAGCAATTTTAAATAAAAGACATGTCACAATTAATATTGCCATGTTGCCGTTGTTCATTTATAAGATGTTGTTTTAACCGTATTCTAAAGGTAGCTAGCGCATTTATGTTTCGTATGGGTGGTGGTAGATTATTCCACACCTTCGATGCAGCGTATCTGAAACTACCTTTAAATGCTGCCGATCTATGAGGCTGTATGGCAAGCTGCTGTGAGCACTGCCTACTTGTGCACTCCCTTCTACTTGCCGTCCAACTCAACTTGTCATACAAATAGGATGGCTCATGATACTTCATAATACCAAATAGTAGACACGTCAAGTGATGCTTACATCGGGATTTCATTTTTAGTATGCCGTGTTGGTTCAAGAACGGTGTTACATGTGTTCTTGGGGGGATAGTGAAACAGAACCGTGCACACGCATTTTGGACTCGCTGTATAAGAAGTTGCGTTCTAGCGAGCAACCTAGGACCACAGACGACGTCCGCGTAGTTTAACTTGGACAAAACTAATGTCTCAACTAATAATATTTGCAATTCTTGTGATAGGTGATGCCTTATTTTGTACAGGATTTTTATACGGTACTAGCAATTCCGGACTGCAGTGGCTATATGATTTTCAAAACGAAGATTTGAATCTATCTTCAGACCAAGGTTTTTGGCTTCATGTACCCTGTCTATTATGACCCCATTGAGCAGAACATGTAAGTCCCTCGGTACTGTTTACAATTGCTGATCAGTACCGAACAGCATGTACTTTGTCTTCTGAGGATTCAATACTAAGCAATTTTCATCTGACTACGCAGATATACTATTTAGGTCTGCATTCCATTTAGTAAGAGCAGCTTGATAGTTTGCAGGCTTAAAAGAAATATACAGTTGGACGTCATCGGCGTACAGGTGGTATTTGCAATGTTGAATGCGCGTAACTATGTCTGCACAGTATAAAATAAAAAGAATTGGCCCCAAAATGGATCCCTGGGGTACGCCTCTTTCTATTGACGTCACATTAGAATAGTTGCTATTACCGTCGTTTTTACGCAATTCAACATATTACATTCGGTTAGTAAGGTAGCTATTGAACCATAGCAATGTTCCTTGATCGAACCCGTAGTACCTTCGAGTCATCTTTGCCTCAATGCCTAAAGACCAAGGTGTTCAGTTGAATACCTTGGTCTTGCCAATGTGCGCTGCCAGTCATGATGTAAAGAGCTGAGAAGTGGAACATGACGGTAAAGCTAGCCCACCGACTACATGTCACTCAAAGAGCTATGGACCGGTCAATGCTGGGGATCTCGTTGAGGAACAAAGTCCGGAACGAGATTTTTCGGCAGAAATCTACTCTATTCACATAATTCAGAGGAATAGCAAACTGAAGTGGCAGGTGGCCACATCCGTCACAGAACGAATAGGCGGTGAAGTAGGCAGGTTCTCGAGTGGTGGCTACTTCTCGACAAGCATAGTGTTGGAAGCTCTCCCACCATAATTGTGGACTAACGACTTGAGGAGGGTAGCTGGTCGTGGCTGGATGGCAAAAACGCGGGATCAGATCTTGTGGCATACCCTGCAGGAAGCTTACGTCCAGCAGTGGACTGCAACAGACTGATATGATGTGTGTGTGTGATGAGGCAGAGAAGCTTTTTCATCTGGCTTTTGTGGATGCTGAAAAAGCTTTTGACTCCATCGAAATGTAGGCTTCACTGTAGTTTTTGCAGCACAGCCATGTGTATTGAAAATATGTGGAGGTGTTAAGAGAACCAAATGTCAATAATTTCTGTACGAGCCCTGAACAACAAAAAAACCATCCAATATTTTCAAGAGATAGCACGAAGTGACACAACATATATCCCCGAAACTCTTCACCAATGCTAGAGAAGATCTCCGCTTTGCTGATGATTCAGTGGCAGAATTGCTGCAAGACTTGTAAAATAGTGTCTAGTTATTACCAAAAGTGCGGCCCGCCTTTAGTTTATTTTGTCTCCTTGTGGCCGTTGCCTACCAAAAGGTTGCCGACCGCTGCTTTAGACCCACACTGTTTTTTATATTTCACTCAAATAGAGGCATGTTTTTCCGATGCTCTATTTTTTTCTTCGTCTAACAAAGCTATAAATCAGCTTCTCTAAATCCACCATTTCAAGTATATGTATAATCGTATATGCTAATATACCGCAAACATTTTTTTTTATCCAATAAAAATGTAGATTTTTCAACATAACAGTTTAAAAATTGTTTGAAAACATGCAAATGTGATGAAAAGTCACAAATTGTTTACAATTTAAGTTAAAGCAGAAAATATGAGTAAAAAATTTTATGGCTATGTAAGAATATATTGTTCGGGTGCGCCAAAGTTCACCAAAATTTTCAACTCCGATAATTGGAAATCCGAAAATGTTCTTCCTAATATTTTTCATCCTAACAATCCTAATTCCTAACTACTCTGTCTCTAATGTTCATTCAGCTGCATAATGTCAGTAGCAATAAACATCTATTATACTTTTATTCGTTTTCCTATATTTTCTCAACATAACCATCTTTTACACTAGTAGGTAGTAGAGCCTTGCTGATTTCAGCATGAATGGGCCGGCTCGACCGGGGAAGTACTACCCTGTCACAGAAAATCGACGTAAAGTAACAGTACCTAAACTGTTGCCTTTCGTTTGGTGAGTGAGAGTGCCGGAGGCCCTATCCCCTATTCCTTCTCCCTGATCCCACTCCTCATCCTATACCTTTTCCCAACCCAAGGGGCGGCAACGCACTTGTGACTCCTGTGGTGTTGCTTGTGTCCATGGGCGGCGGTGATTGCTTACCATCAGGCAATCCGTCTGCTCGTTTGCCGCCTATTGCCATAAAAAAAAAGAAAACACTATTATTCAAAGTCATATCTTTTTTGTTTGTCGTAACTTTATTTTTACATAATATGTTTAACATATAAGAATAATAGTACCATGGTACAAATACATAATAGTACAATGGTCAAGTTCCAGAAACGAATCGGTCGTATTAATAATTATTGGTTTAGGTTAGGTTAGAAGTTGTCCGTGTGGTGACGGATTAAGAATACGAAATGTCACCACCCCATATCATCCCATGGGTGTCGTAAGAGCCGACAGAGGGAGCATATTATGCAGAGAACAACACTGCAAGAGAAGGAAAACTTGATACATACCCTATACCAACCCGTTTGGCCAGCGTGGTATAGTAGGCCAATTCCTCCTTTCAAAGGAGAGGCCTAGTCCAGCAGTGGACTATTAAAGGCTGATGTGACTGAGGTTAGAACTGTGACCACAAAGCACGAGTCGAGCGAGCGAATCGAGCGTGCCGCGGCAGCGGCCGGCGAAGTGCCAGAACCGAATCGGTCCTATAGCTATTGGTTTACGTACGGTTAACACTGCGGTATAAACTCCCAGGCCATAAACATAACCGTGTTTTATGAATTTCGGTTGGAGTGTAAGAGGGGGGGCAGGCGGGAGGGGGGACACGACGACTACGGCGTGAGGACTTAGAAAAAAATAACCAAAAAGTGTTATTTTTCCAATCGTTTATTTTCTCGATTCTATCGTATAAAACACCTAAATATAAACCTAAAAGTGTCATATATTTTTTATTACACTTGGTAAATGTTTCTTTCTGAGTATGAGTGAAAATATTATGGTAGGTGATTATGTTAAGGGATAAAAGCATTATGATAAAAAACAGAAGGAGTTTAAATATATTTACATTAATGATATTATTAATTACAATTTTCGGAAACATGAGTGTTATGAACATCGCCGGTTGCACTACAAATAGTATGAATGAAAACTTTAGGATGAAAAATTTTGGGAGGAGTGATCATTCGGATTACAAATCGTTAGGAAGAACAATTTCGGGTAAAGAACTTTAGGTGAGCCAATATTTTAATATATAAAATCCTTGCGTTACTGACTGACTGGCAGACACGCTACAGCCGAAACTACTCGTCACAAGAAGATGAAATTAAGCATGTATGTTCCTTGAGAAGTGTAGGGTAGCACTAAGAGAGGATTATTGGAAATTCCACCCTTAAGTGGGTAAGAGAACTGGGGGTCAAAGTTTGTATGAAACTTATTATTCCTTCAATGGATTGATTCCAACTTTGTATATTAGTTACTCAAATGACGATGGTGAACACTAAGAATAATTTTTCTGGAAGTTCCTCCCCTAAGTGGGTAAGATAGGGGGTTGAAATTTGTATGTAACTTTTCAATCCTTTAATAGACTGACTTCAAACTTTGCATATTCATTCCTCAACCGACGATACTGAACACTAAGAATTTGTCTTTTTTTTAATTCCGGCCCTCAGGGGGTAAGATAGGGGTCAAAGTGTGTTACTTATTATTCCTTCAGTGGATTGACTACAAACTTTATGTATTGGTTCCTCAAATGATGATAGTGAAAACCAAGAATTTGTTTCTTTGGAAATTTCTCCCCTAAGGGGGTAAGATAAGGTCCAAAGTGTGTATGAAACGAAACTTATTATTCCTTCAGTGGATTGACTTCAAACTTTGTATATTGGTTCCTCAAATGACGATAGTGAACACTTAAAATTAGTTTTTTTTTAATTCCTACCCTCGGGGTGTAAGATAGGGGGTCAAAGTGTGTATGAAACTTCTTATTCCTTTATTATATTGACTTCAAACTTTATATATTCGTTCCTCAAATGATGATAGTGATCACTAATAATTTGTTTCTTTGGAAATACCTCCCCTTAAAGGGGAAGATAGGGGTCAAAGTTTGCATGAAACTTTTTATTTCTTTCAATGGATTGACTTCAAACTTTGTATATTGGTTCATCAAACGACGATAGTGAACACTAACAATTAGTTTTTTTTATTCCCACCCTCGGGGGGTTAGATAGGGTTTCAAAGTGTGTATTAAACGAAACTTATTATTCCATCAGTGGATTGACTTCAAACTAAATTTTGTAGGTATAGTAGGTTTCTCTAATGACCTTCGTAAACATTTAGAAAATAGTTTTGGAATTTCTTACCCTAAAGGGTTAAAAAGGGAGTCGGAATTTGTATGAAACCTTTTTATTCCTTCATTGGATTAACTTCAAACTTTGTATATAGGTGCCTCAAATGACGTTAGTGAACACCAAAAAAAGAGTTTTCGAAGTCACTCCCCTATTTTTTAGATTATTAATTATATATTATTAAGAAAGTGTGTTCCATTTTGTAATATAAAAAACGTCACTTGAAACTTTGTATATTGGTTCCTCAAACGACGATATCGAAAATTCCTACCCTGACGGGGTAAGAAAGGGGTTCAAAGTGTGTATGAAACGAAACTTATTATTCCTTCAGTGGATTGACTTCAAACTTCGTATATTGGTTTCTCTAATGATGATAGTAAACACTAAGAATTTGTTTCTTTGGAAATTCCTCCCCTAAACTGGTTGTCAGAATTTGTATGTAACTTTTTATTCCCTCAATGGATTTACTTCAAACTTTGTATACCTATTGGTTCCTGAAATTAAGTTAGTGAACACTAAGAAAGACTTTTTGGATATTCTTACCCTTAGTGGATAAAAAGAGGAGTCATAATTTGCATAGAACCTTTTATACTTTCAAGGGATTAACTTCATACTTTGTTTATTGGATCCGAAAATGACGTTAGCGAACACAAAGACATTTATTTTAAAAAATTTCCCCATAAGAGGGTGGAAAAGGGATTCAGAGTTTGTGTAAAAACTTTTATTTTTCAATAGAATTACTTCAATCTGTGTATATGAAATTCTTGCGTTACTGACTGACTGACAGACTTATAACAGCCGATATTACTGGGCACAAGAAGGTGAATTTTGTGCGAAGCAGCGGGTAAAAGCTAGTGGACCCATATTGTTCACTACTGCTCACTTATCTCTGTGAAAAGCAAGTCAGCTTCTTATCAGGCTTTATGGATGGTTGTTTCGAAATTGTTCAAATATTTACAGATTATATGGATGAATCAACTGAACTGGTGTCTACAAACAGTGTTAGTCAACCAGTTGGCCCGTGAATGAAAGAAAATTGAAACTTCTACGATTATTTATTCAATAATTGTAGTTAGTAACAAAACCTGCGTTCGCGTGGTTGTCAGTAATTGCTACAGTAGCCTGTGTGCTATTACAAGGTATGTTCTATAGCTGTTTTACCGCAATTTTATCTCGTCAAACATAAAAAATCCCTACTTTTAAACTACCACGTGTTAATGAACGAAAAGAAAGATGGAATACCTTTCTATTTGTCCCAACGTTTCGGCATGAAAAAGGACCATCGCCGAACGAGTTAAGGAACACATCACAGCCATCAAAAACCGACAAACCACCAAGTCGGCCATAGCTGAGCATTTGTTGGAGTCAGGATCCAATCACTGGATTGAGCTACATCGGCCCCAGGTTCTCTCCACAGACCATCACTATTTTTCAAGAATAGCACGGGAAGCGGTTGAAATCAAAAAGCACGCAAATTTCAATCGGCAGGATGGTTACCGTTTATCTACATCTTGGAATCCTGTCGTCAGCAAATGTAGACACCGACGAGGTGATATTACGCGCCATCCAGTGTGAAGATACCATTAGTGTTGTGTGTCGAAGTACCGACAGTTCCGAACATATAAATGTTAATAATTGTGAAGACCAAGTGAGGTTCCGAAACCCGCACTTCTCGGAGGCAGCGCTGACGAACATCAGTCATCCCGTGACCACGGCTGGTGTTACCCATGCCGAAACGTCGGGACAAATAGAAAGGTATTTCATCTTTCTTTTCGTTCATTAACACGAATCAGACCCGTTACATAATCTTTAATAAAAATTCCTTATAAGATCATTAGACTTTTATTTGTCAGAAAACACACATATACAAAATATACTGATACTAAGTTAAACTTAAGTCTAGGATTTTCCAATTTGATGGAAAGACAACAATCTCCTGTACTAGTAAGAAAACTGTATCACAGTTGTATATCCATCGTCACAAACGTTCTCACTTATAATTGAAGTATGATTCAATATAAAATAGTTATAATATCGTGGTACGATGATTAGGTGGCTGGAGCGAGCTGGATGTGGAAGGCAGAGGACCGGTCATTGTGGCGCATGTTGGGAGAAGCCAGCAGTTTTGTACCACTACGTACTATCGGATAGTATAAAATAGAAGCTGCTTTGATTGACAAATTATGTCTTAATTGCCTGGTGTAAAAACTACGACCATTTTAGAACTTAAAAGGAAAAGGTTTTCTCAGAACATCTATATATATAAAAGAAAGTCGTGTTAGTTACACTATTTATAACTGAAGAACGGCCGAACCGATTTGGCTGAAAATTGGTGGGGAGGTAGCTCAGAACCAGGAAAAACGCATAGGATACAATAAAATGCAAAACATAATCTGGGAGGGATTTAAGAGAGGGTCGAAGTTTGTAGGGACAAACCTCCTACCTATTGACAGTAATAACGCATGCGCTGTAATAATTGAGTTGCTGCGCATGTGCTATATCTGTCAGTACTGTCACATTATACATTGACATAATTATGATGCACTGTCATTACTTCGTTCGCTTACTTAATTAAACTAAAAATAATTATTGTAACAGCCTTGGCTAATCCCTACTAATATTAGGTAGGTACTAGCTGTGACCGCGGCTTCGCCCGCGTAGAAATCGGTATCCATTAAATATCCCTTTTAGTGGCCTTGATCATGTAAAATAACATAATGATCGGTTGATGAAACTCACACTCATATTTAAGTTTCTTACTTACTGTATTAGAAAAGTAGTAACCTGTACCTGCCACCTAAATTGTTAGCTCTTTCTTTTAATAAATACTATCTGGCCGGATTACATAATTATTAGTTAATTTGAATCTTTGCACTCAAAAAGTAACACTCGAATAGTAAGTCTACGATGTTCTACTATTTATACTAATATAATAAAGCGGAAGAGTTTGATTGTTTGTTTGAACGCGCTAATCTCAGGAACTACCTGAAAAATTCTTTTTGTCTACGATAGACCAGTTATTCCGGAAGGCTATCGTAGGCTATATAACACAACGCTTCAACCCTTTGGGCCGGGCAAAAGGCTAAAAAGGCTTAAAGATAATGTCGGCTAATCTCAGGAACTAGCAGTCGGATTAAAAAAATTGTTATTGCCTATGATAGCCCAATTATTCCGAAAGGCTATAGGCTATATAAAATTAGGCCACAACTTTTAGGGGCCAGACAAAAATAATAAAATGGTCAAAGGAGAAGGGGGAGGGTTGGGTCAAAAGCAAAAAAAGGCTAAACGAATAGGATACAATCTATATGTGTATCGTTTTCGAGATTTTCGGGACGCTGATTAATAAAATGAAATTTATTTAGTGATCCAAGATGGCGGACGGGAAATCAAAGATGGCGGATGAGAAAATTTTAAAAATCAATATGGGTATCGCCTTCGATATAATAAGGGGTGGGGAATCCAAATACAACATCTGTTTCGTGATTCAAGATGGTGGATGGGAAATCAAAAATGGCGGACGGGTATCGTCTCTGATGATTTAAGGGATGGAGAATCCAAATACAACATCTATTTCGGGATCAAAAATGGCTGATAGGAAATCAAAGATGGCGGATGGGAAAATTTTTCAAAATCGCTATGGGTATCGTCTCCAATATTTAAAGGGATGGGGAATCCAAATCCAACATCTATTTCGTGATCAAAGATGGCGGAAAAAAAAAATTAAGTCAATATGGGTATCCTCTCCGATGTTTTAAGCTATGAGGAATGCAAATACAGCATCTATTTCGTGATCAAAGATGGCAAATGGGAAAGCGAAGATGGCGGACGGTTTTTGCTGGGTCATCTATCTATACATATAGGTAAATAAAATTCAATCTTAGTTTGTTTGTATACCTTTGTAAACTCTGAAATTTTAGTTTAAGCATTGGTGGCTTTGGTAACTTTGTTCAGAATTTCCTGGAAAAGTGGTTTGAAAAAAAAAGGAATAAGCAAAAATACCTTTAAAAGGCGATACAGGGTTTGCCGGGACAGCTAGTTTTAAGATAAAATACACGTGAAGCCCGTATCGTTCAGAACTAAAATACTGCAAGAAAAATTGCACTTCATGGCATTCGAATCACGCAAAGCGGATAATAATTAATACCGAAGAAATACAGACGGAAATATTGAATATAATTTTTCTTCGTCTGTTCTTTTATTTTAGCTTTTTAAGATTGCAATGAATCTTAAAAAACTGTGGAACAGCAGACGCTTGGCTCGGCGTTTTATGTAAGTGGTAGACCGACTTGTGATCTATGTGATTATAAGTAAGTTATGATTCAACCTCATAGATATAGCAGATTTTTTTAAGCTGAGCTTCATACCTAGGGCATACAAGGATAAAAAGTAGTCTAGAGGACGAACGGAACTAGGAGTCGAAAGAGATATCGCTCTTGAGTCGTAAAGTACTTCTAAGGATATGGCGCAGAAAGATATCAAAGATCAGATATATATTGTGAACCCTATGTAGAAATGACGAGGTGGATAGAATATATTTTACCTTATCCTTTCATATAATGACGCGATTGATGCCCGTCACATAACTATTCTCATGTAGGACCTCGAAAGTTTAAAAGTGTTAAACAAATGAATGTAATAATTTCTACATGTTTATCGCCAAGTATAATTGAATAAAGAAAAGGTTGCAAAATCTTTCTGTTTTTGAAACAGGTCATCTTCCGTTACCAATAGTTA
Source organism: Euclidia mi (assembly GCA_944739405.2). Classification (NCBI taxonomy): domain Eukaryota; kingdom Metazoa; phylum Arthropoda; class Insecta; order Lepidoptera; family Erebidae; genus Euclidia; species Euclidia mi. The sequence goes on from OX123183.2 coordinate 63,347,339, forward strand.
ATCCATAATAATTACAACATGGATCTGTTTGAGAAACGACGGGAAGATTAATATGCACAAGTTAGTTTTAAACAATATGTAGTTTTATTTATTTTAGAACTTGCTTAATGTTCATGTGATCGCTAAAATTAAGTAAAATCCTCTAAGTATTTTGGTTTTAAATTTGTGTCGCAATCAGAGTGATGATGATCTAGGCGATCTAGTATTAGTTATATTAAGATACTAGTGACTGTATTGTAGACATCAAATTCTATTTAAAACGACCACGTTTAAAATGCCTACTCATTATTGCGTAGCACTAGCTAAATATATATTTAACCACGTAAAAGTATATATTAAAGTCATTCCTTTGATCCTATCTTATAAATATTAGTCACACCTAAAATTGTAATTATAAATCCTGTAAATCCCATTAGCAATACGGAAGATATAAATTTTGCAAAACATCTATACAAATAATTGTATGAAAGCGTTCCTCTCCAATTAACATTTCGCAGAGATAAAAAGGGTTCGCGACAGGTATCCGAACGGCACGTTGGCCAGTAAAACATTAAAAAGAACATAAAGTTAGCGCAGCTATCTCAACAAACTAACGTTAGGGGAATCTCTCGGAGCTAGTGGGGTCAGGTATTGTGAAAAAACCAGCGGCAATATCACAACAAACCTCTAGGTGCTCGCCGTCGTTCCCATTGTTACGTGGACGTGACCCGCATGCCCACGCCCCAATGTTCACGGATACTTCACAAATGTTTCCGTTACGATACGCGATCTTTTCCTTTACTGAATGCGTACTAAACACGTAAATAGCTATACGATCACCTTAACTTCGTCGTTTAGATGTATTTATAGATGACTACAATCTCGGAGGATCTACTTTATTTTTATGTGACGGCTTTGATGCTATTATCGGCGTGATGAATAGATTTTTCAAATATACGAAATGCGGCTACAGAATGAATTCGGTAGCGCCGAATGTGAAACACGTTTTTGACCGTAACATTTCTCAATTATACAAATCAAAGGAATCGTATTTTACTTTGGAAAAGAAATCGTGGCGGTACATCTTGAGTGGGTGGGCTCTTCGAAGAAAATAGGAGTAAGTGAACATTTAAATAAAATGTTTAGGTGTTACAGCGATCATATAACTTTAATATTCAGTGTAGCATTATTTCGAGGTTACATTAAGAAACACGGAATTCATTTTAACGAACGCCCCATCGTTATCGCTAGCAGCATTCCCTCGTCGGTAGTCGACGTCACCCGAAGCCGCACGCCGCCGCCGCCGCCGCCACCGCCGCAGGGTCAAGGTGATTAGCTAATTTACCCGCCGGCACGTGATTGATATCCTGAATAGATTACATGAGTGTTATTGAAGTCCACAAATGTTCTTATATATAACTAGTCTTCTTCAAGCATCTAATATTTTAGAGCTAAAGAATTTATACGAATGCGCTGACCTAGTACAGGAACGTGGTGACAGGAACATTTTGTACTTTATCATAAGTAAGATATGTGCATACGTGTATTTGAAATGGAGAACTATAAGTCATATATAACGCGATTGAATTTTCAACAAAAGCCAGTGTATAAAGTAAAATAGATAATCATGACTATATTTATAAAATGTTACATCGCTCTGCCGTGATACTTATGCGGATATTGTGACCAGTATAACATAAAACCCTACATTGTATTATTGCATAGTTCCCCGAGACGTGTTCAAACTCTTAGAGTGGGCTTATGCCAAATCCATAAGGAATAAAGTGTACAAGACTTTTTCAGCCGCAGCGATTCGACAATTTCGATGCATGCTCAACCATTGAACGAAACTCCGATCTACGTATTTGAAGAGTATGTAAACATGAAAATAACTCATGGTTTAGTATCGTACTATTCAATTCGACAATGATATTGATTTAACATTCGGCATTGAGTATTTTAGTGACTTTAAAATAAAAATGCGTTATATTTCTATTTGTATCTGTACTTCTGTACTTACTTAATATAATAATGAGGAAAGATTTATATTTTTGTATGTTTGTAACGAATAAACTAAAAAAGTGCTAGACCGATTTTAAAAATTCTTGCACCATTATAATGCGACATTATTACTGGGTGACATAGGCTATATTTATTTCTAGAAAATGTTAGGGATCACCCGTGCGAAGCCGGGACGTACCGCTAGTAACTTTTATAGTTGTTCACACTGGAAGGTATAAACTTCGTATTTAGGGGTAAAAATGTTTAGTAACCTATTGGATATAGCCATTATTACTAATCGCGGAACAACACTGCTTGTAAAACCTAATTGCGAACATGTGACATCAATCAAGACTAAATAAATATTATAGGTTTAACCCAAACCAGTAATATCCGACGTTTGAGTAGAAGTGATGTCAGTTAGTATGATCTAAATCTATAGAGCGTACTTAGACTTTGCTCAAGCTTTTCTTACGTAAGACTTGGATAAGCAATAAGTCTTATCACACATTTAGCTAAGATTAAGCCGAACGAAAAGGCGTCTACGCTTTAAGCATATACTTGTTCATCATTAAATAGAAAACATATTTTAAGAACAGACAATAGTTTGTAACCGGAGTCTAAAAAGCAATTTGTTCGTTTCATTGAAATAAAAAATAAATGCATTTTTTTATTTTGCATCAGTTTTCATTATTACGATTTATTGGTATGCATTGTAACTACATAGATGAATAAGTTTTTAGTTTAATTGACAGTTGATAGAACCCAATTTATAAAACATAAAAACCATCTTATATCTTATCTTATACTAATATATAAAGCTGAAGAGTTTGTTTGTTTGCTTGAACGCGCTAATCTCAGGAACTAATGGCCCGATTTGAAAAATTCTTTCAGTGATAGATAGCCCTTTTATTGAGGAAGGCTATAGGCTATATAACATCGCGCAATGAGCGACAAGAGCGAAGAAGTAGCCTTAAATAACGCGGGTGCAACCGCGGGCATCCTCTAGTATTAGATAAACCGACTTTGTGTTCACTACAAAGTTAAGTTCGAGCAAAGAGCTAAGCTCATTGTCAGATATCTCTACCTGAGTCATGTTTATTTTATAAATCCCTCTCTAGAGCAGTTTCCACATATCTTCTATAGTAACGTCCACGTGTCTCAATCTTAATCTATATATATAAAAGAAAGTCGTGTTAGTTACACTATTTATAAGTCAAGAACGGCCGAACCGATTTGGCTGAAAATTGGTGGGGAGGTAGCTCAGAACCAGGAAAAACACATAGGATACAATAAAATTAAAAAAATAGTCTGGGAGGGATTTTAGAGAGGGTCGACGTTTGTAGGGACAAACCTCCTACCTATTGACAGTAATAAAGCATGCGCTGTAATAATTGAGTTGCTGCGCATGTGCTATATCTGTCAGGACTGTCACATTATACATGCATTATACATTGACGTAATTATGATGCACTGTCATTACTTCGTTCACTTTTAAGGTTCGCTTTCTTAATTAAACTAATAATAATTATTGTAACAGCCTTGGCTAATCCCTACTAATATTAGGTACTAGCTGTGCCCGCGGCTTCGCCCACGTGGAAATCGGTATCCCTTAAATATCCCTTTGATAATGTAAAATAACATAATGATCGGTCGATGAACCTCACACTCATATTTAAGTTTCTTACTTACTGTATTAGAAAAGTAGTAACCTGTACCTGCTACCTAAATTCTTAGCACTTTCTTTTAATAAATACTATCTGGCCGGATTACATAATTATTAGTTAATTTGAATCTTTGCACTCAAAAAGTAACACTAGAATAGTAAATCTACGATGCTCTACTATCTATACTAATATAATAAAGCGGAAGAGTTTGTTTGTTTGTTTGGACGTGCTAATCTCAGGAACTACCGGTCGGATCTGAAAAAAATCTTTTTGTATATGATAGCCCAGTTTTTTTTTTTAAATTGATATGGGTATCGTCTCTAATATTTAAAGGGATAGGGAATCCAAATTCAACATCTATTTCGTGATCAAAGATGGTGGATGGGAAATCAAAGATGGCGGATCGGAAAGTTTTAAAAAATCAATATGGTTATCGTCTCCGATGTTTTAAGGGATAGCGAATCCAAATACAAAATCTATTTCGTGATTCGTATTAAAGTCACGGGCGATATCCGGTCGTGTTCCCTAATCCGCTTATGAGAAAGAACACGCAACGGAAGGAATCATTCGTGGCACTTGTAAATGACACATTTATTACTCCTCAAGTAACATGTCTTTATTAATAGACATATTTATTGATATAGTTGTCCTCTTCGGAGTAACATCGTTGAGTGTATCTTTAGGTTATTCAAATGCAATCGATAGTACATACACGTAACATATTTCAAACTGCACGCGATGTTTTCCTGAATTAGTCCAATTTCTTTCGCGTGATTTGTTTGATTTCAGTATAGTTCGAATCTTTAAAAATTCTTGTGTTGCTGACTGACTGACAGACAACGCAAAGCCGAATCTACTGGGCGCAAGAAGTTGAACATGTATGTTTGAGGTTCTTTGTTAATTGTAGGGGTGTACTAAAAATCGATTTCCCGAAATTCTAACAGGATCGGGAAAAACAGTTAAATTAAATAATATTTGTCTGCGAGCTGAACTGCGGACATTTCCTAGTATTTACTAAATTTGTTAATGTGCTAAGCATGATAGTAGGAGCAGAATGCAGTAGAAACTAAAAACATGACTTGCGAAGTGTTGCTGCGAGTTGTTATTCACAAAAATGTTCTATCGATGCAGAGTTCATTGCACTATCATTGATCGCAGAAAACATCTGTCGACGAACAATTAATGGTAACTTCCATCTTTCATACTACTTTTCTTTGCACGTGTGTAATCCGCAGTTCAGATACATTTTTTTGTAATACTTGTTTTGTAGTTTTCCCCTTGGGGATATACAAGCATAAATTTAGTACCTATTAATGAAGAGTAATAAGTAAATAAGAATTTAGGTCTATATTTGGGCATTATTTATACAACTTCGTACTTAGAAGTGAACATACATTTTACCAATTACTATGGCGTAGCTATACTATGTGTGGTATATCTAACAGTCAGCACGTGAATTAGTAGGAATTTAAACTTTCGTGATCATTTGAAATTATTTTAAATTGTCTTTCGGGATATCGGTTACTCCAAACAAAGGTACGTGGTGTATACCCCGAAAGACAATTTAAAATAAGCGTGAATTAGTATATTAAAATGTCAAACCTTTTATTTTTACATGATTGTAACCATGTGTGGAGAACCTGCGTGGAGGTCTATATCCAGCAGTGTACGTCTCTTGGCTGAAATTATGATGAACCACAGTTGAGTGACCATCGTACATAAAGCACTAACATGGATTGCTCCATGATAAACATCTTAATTGCAAAGATTCAGAAATCATATGCCACACATAGGTACAGTATTAATTAATAGAAGGCATACACCTTCAACAGTATTAGTAAACTAATATAAAAGAAATCAAGAGAGAGGTGGTTTAGTATAAGATTACGATTTGTAAAAAAAATACTACTCTTGTACGCTCCAGTTGATCTATGACTTTTCGAAGTTATGTGTGTATTAAAAATATTAATTATCGCTCGCTTAACAATGTACCCGGTAGATGGCAATAGGCTCGCCCCCTATTACATTGGGACCGAAACATATCTGGCGAAGTGTGGGTGTGTAATACACCTCTGCCTACCCCTTCGGGGATAAAAGGCGTGAAGATATGTTATGTTATGTTATGTTAATCATAAACCCTTTTTTATAGGAAGCAAATATTATGGCCTTCTGAAACCGAAACTATTATTTATTTTCTTTGTTTGAATGTTTTGTGCAGGTATGAAACAAGTTTGTGTAAAGATCATGATTCGACAGGCTTCAATTGTTAACATGACATTATAAGTCAAATTCAAGTTAAGAAGAGCCGTATATACAACATGATCTCATATAAAACAGCTACGCGGGTAGATACCTCAGCGGGCATTCTTACTCACAAGATTCTTGTAGCGTAGGCTACAAGAATTTTGTGAGTTATATTATCACAGTAAAAATGGAGTCGTCGAAAGTACTATATTATGTTCTAAATGATAGTCGCGAGATATATGTATCTACAAACGTGATGTGTTCTGTGCCAGCATAAGGTATATATTCAACGCTTGCTACAATTCCCAATAAAGTATGTTTCAGATAGAGTCAGGGATGTTTTTAGGAATTTATAAATAATTTTCCACAAAGAAATATGGCAAAAGTTTCCATTCGTCTTCTTTGAGAAACCATTTAGCTGTATCGTTAAAACGTAACATAAGCGAAATTTTTACCAAAGGTATCGACATACAATATGGACATAAATTACTAAATACCAATCAGTCAGTTGCCTGACATCATGTGGTTGTAAATTTTAACGAGTTTTATACAATTATCCCAAAATTGATCATTTTGGGATGCCAAATTAAAAAACAAACAGTAAATTTTTAGAATAGAAATCTTTGGGTCTTCTGAAAACTTTAATAACAAGTCAAAAGTACCTCGTCTTTTATCGAACATGAGGAAAGCGTTCAGCATCGTGTGTTATAAAACCGTGCTTTCAAAGCTATTCAACAATAGGATACATGAGATGCACAAAATTGGATAAAAGTTTCCCTGAAAGCATCAACAATGTGTCAAAACAAGCAGATTTAGTAGCAGGGCACCAAAATAATACACTTCGCCGTATATGTGGACGGTAGATAAACTCTACTCAAAGTCGCTACACACTGGGGACTGCAATCCCGACTCGAGATCGTAAAGTCGAGAATCCCGAAATTTGCGGAATCTCGTCTAGTAAAAAAAATCACATTAGGTACTGAATACGATGAAAACTGCTTGTTTGAGATAGTGAGGTTAATTTAAACAAAATATTTTTTGAAATAAAGGATCCTTTAACAGTACTAACTAAATGACTAACAGTTTTCCAACTTCAGGAATTATTTATGAGAATATGCGAAATTCACGTAAGATTTTTAAAGCTAAATTAAAGTGGTGTCGCAATAAGCAAACACAAATAAAACTAGACATTATGGCTGAGCAGCGCAAATTCAAAGATTTCGGGAAGTTTTGGAAGAGTACCTCTAAACTGAACACCAAACCGAGTCTGCCGGTGAGCGTGGCTAGAATTTGTGACCCTCAAGCCATTTCAAATTTATTTGTGAAACAGTTCCAAGTTGAACCTTTGTTGGGATCGGCTACGCCCATGTCTTCGTCGGTGATTGGCGCTGAGGTAAGTTCCCCATGTTTAACTTTTTTGGCTAAGGAAATAGCTGATGTCATTAGAAAGATGGTCAGAGGCAAGTCTCCGGGACATGACCACCTCAGCGTCGAGCACTTGCGATACGCGGGCGCTCATTTACTAAGGGTATTGGCAACATTTTATTCGTTATGTCTAAGTCACTCGTACTTGCCAGATAAGCTTATGAAGACCATAATAGCAGAGGCGGCTCGTGAAAGATTATATTGCGTGTTCACAAAAAAAAAAGGTGAAACTGCTTACCATTTATTTTGTGAATGCTTTTATGAACCGTCCACGCCATAGAAATATAAATAAGATTAGAAATATAAATAATAATATATCTATGGTCCACGCAGTATCAACTCCGGCGCCACTAAACTAAATAAGTAGGTACACGGAAAACAAAACAGTTTCTTACTCCCTTCGCAATCACATATTAAAAGCATTTTATCATATTGGTCGTTTTTCAAACTGCAATTGTGTATGTTTTTGTTTTAATAACACATTTTTGCGTAATTGTAATTTGTGGCCAAAGTGGTCCCTTGCTTTCTATTTCAACTCTCATTTCTAAAGATTTTTCACAGTTTTTTATAAAGTTTACGCTGTTATGTTCCATATTAGTTACACAATTTAACTGTCTTTCTTAATCATATACACACAATCACATATACAATTAACTATATTTTAAACACCAATTGTAACGGATGCCAGGAATCGAACCTTTGCTAGTCCGCTACAGTGCGCTGGTAGTGTGCTGCTGACGTGTGCCTACGACGATGCGTGTTCTTCTATGTGTGTGGACTGTATGGCTTCGATGTGTAAGGGCTTCAGAAATGAAACATCTTCATTACGTTGAGAGCGATGCTGTTCAGGTGTGCGGTGCTTGATGGTTACATAGGTCACAAGATGGTGGTTGGGACGCCAACAACTGGCCGAATACATGGTCGCTTAAGTACCTCGAAACTTTACCTTATCGACGACCATCGCACCGAACACGTGCACAGAAAATCTTTCGTTTATTTTTATTTCAAATATAGTACAAATGTTACGTATGATTCGTTCCTATTATACATATATACATGTTCTATACATCGTTAGATAGGTCTCATTAAGTTCTATCTATTGGTATACGATACCTAAACCTAACTACTAGCGTCACTAAGTTATTCCATAAAAACTCCCAAAAAATGCTGTCACACAAGGGCCCGCCCACTATATTTTCTATTGAAAAACTATTGTATACTAGATTTATATATATAATTTTGGCAGGCCGTTGTGTGCAACTATATGGGGCATCTATTAAAATAAACACCATGAAAATATCTTTATTCAATTCGAACCTATTACATGATAACTTTTGAATCATAAAAAAATTACAGAATTTCTTAAGTAAATACTATCGTAAGTAAACAAATTTTATGATAAACATACGAATGTTTGTTATTATGCTTATTTTAACTATATAAGGTAATACCTAGCAATAAAAAGGTATCTAGACATGATTTCAAGTCTATATGAAGCCAAAAAACACTTATAAAACTATAAAACGAATATGTAAACAAACAGCTGTTTTATGAAGTATTAACTCTTATCTGTCACTACTGATAACGCTATTTATGATTCGATATCTAAGGTCCCTACAGTTAGCACAAGTTTAAGACTAATGTTCATGTATTACATAGTTGTTTTATATTAACAATCTAACCATTTACACAATTTTAGCTATTTTGTAACGTTTTGACACGTCCGGGAACCGAACCCGGTGTACCGCACGATTAGATAACACTGATTTTATACGATTTTCACTCGGGGTTTCGAATACACTATTCACTGTCATAGTTTTAATGTCTGTCGCGAACACCAATCCTTTTCTAATTACCAACGCACTTGCAGATAAATGTTTTGCTTTTGTTTACATTCAAATGACACCGGCAAAATACTATTAAAAAAAAAACAGCGCAAACGTTTTAATTTTTCTTCGTGACAAATGGTCATATCATTTAGTCGGGTAATAATATTCGCGCATGCGCACCTCGTCAAGCTAGCCAGAAGCGGCGCTCCGTATTTGGCTTATTTCTCATACAAATCTTTTGTCTCACACGCCCATCGTATAGAACGCTCTCTCTTTCGCACTCATTACATTTCAGTACTAAGCTTTCGTCAATCAAGAGCGCTGTTATGAGCGCTCCACTCAACAAAAATACCTATGTATGTTTCAAAAGTGTTGATAAAATTATGATAAATAGCTTAGTATTTGAATACTTATTGGTGTATACGCATTATAGAAAAGAGAATAGGTGTATATTAAAATACTGAGTATGTTTATAGAAAATTTTTATATGAGTTGTATACGTATAATTTATAATTTTGGGAGTTCACTGCTCCAGCGCTACTTTGAACGAGCCGCTACTGCATAGTAGTGCCAATAGTAAAAAATAGAACGGGTGATGTTACAGATCCCGCAAACTATAGGCCTATTTCCTTGGCGACTGTTGCAGCTAAAGTACTGGACTGTCTGCTTGACACACATATGGCGAGTCGTATAAATCTTCACGATGCCCAATTTGGTTTCAGACCTGGACTATCGACGGAGACGGCTATCATTTGTCTTAAGCAGACTGTTCAGTATTATGCTGATAAGAAAACACCGGTCAACGCATGTTTTCTTGATTTATCGAGGGCATTTGACCTGGTGTCATATGATATCTTGTGGGAAAAACTGCGGAAGGAAAGCAGCGTTGACTGTACTGTTATTTCTTTATTTATGTTTTGGTACGAGAATGAGACGAACTATGTCAGGTGGGGTGGAACTTTGTCCGATGTGTATGGGTTGAAGTGCGGAGTGAGACAGGGGGGGTATTACCTCACCTCGTCTCTTTAACCTTTACATTAATCAGCTGATTGTTGAACTCAGCAGCACCCGTATAGGATGTCACATCGACGGCGTTTGTGTTAAAAATATAAGCTACGCTAACGACATGGTGCTGCTGAGTCCATCAATAAGCGCACTCAGGCGTCTTGTTAAGATGTGTGAAGACTACGCGGTCACTCAGGGACTCAGGTACAATGTGAAAAAATGCGAATTACTGGTGTTCAAGGCAGGCACCAAATGTTACACTAACATGCCAGATGTCACCATAAATAATACTCCGATAATCAGAGTAACAAAGTTTAAGTACCTGGGCCACTGGGTCACGCATGATCTGAATGATGACCTGGACATCGAAAGGGAACGCAGGGCTATGGCTGTCTGAGTTAATATGCTGATCCGCAGATTTGCACGTTGTACGACGCAAGTCAAAATAACCCTTTTCAGAGCATACTGCCAGTCTTTTTACACGTGCAGTCTGTGGGTCAGGTATACGCTGAGGGCATACAACGCCCTGCGTGTCCAGTGTAACAATGTATTCAGGATGCTGTTGGGTCTACCACGCTATTGTAGCGCTTCTGGGATGTTCACCGAGGCCAGGGTTGATGGTTTCCATGCATATATACGGAAACGGTGGGCTTCAATTCTAGGTAGAATATGTGCTACCTCCCACAGCATCCTGAGTGTATTGTGTGATAGATGGGACAGCCCCATGCTGGCTCACTGGATACGGCTGCACACGTAGGTGTCAGTCGTTTCAATTTTTATATAAGAATGTCTTTTACTAACACTAGGTTAAGATTTATACTAACAATATATGGATCTTGTAATGAATGATCTGAAATAAACTGATTAATAATAGGTAATAATTTACTAACATGAACATAATAAAAACAAAAGTAGGTTAGTATAGCCCAAGGAAATTAAAAAATTTCCACACAATGCCACACTCAATTCTTCCACACTTAAATAAATCCATTTCTTTTTTTAGTACTGGCTCTAATTTATCTAAGCTTGTGGATCTGGATACACGTGTAAAAGGACTTTTAGACGCTCGCGTCCCGAGTGGATGTGTGTAGCATCGCTGACCATTGCCGCCTAATCCCGTCAATCTCGAACGGGATCTCGTCATATTCTGCTTCAGGATTGATCCCGAAAAATTACACGGGATCTCGTGAGATCGGTATCCCTCGAGATCGGGATTGCATTCCCTACTACACCCCTCACAATCTTTTTCGAATCTTTTATAAATTAAAACTCTTCGATTATTCTTTTTAATTTATAAATTACGATGAACTTTTATTTGAATAAGTATCCCACAAGTTATTGAGAATAATGATTTTTTGTATCGATATGTCTATTCGAAATCACGTAATTATGCTTATGGACTTATATAACCAACCTTACTTATGAGCCTTCGGTGTCGTCACTGTTCGATAACAGTTACACATATTTAAAAATGTGGTTGCTAGCAAGAAAATATGGTCCTACATAAATATGTGTCGACAAAAATAATATTAGCGCGTAAATATAACAGGTTATTTTAGTTTATTGGAACACTGTGCTACGAGTAGAAGTTATCGCGTAGACTGGCATGCGTACTATATTTTCTTCATACAAACGTTAAACTCCTTAACCTCTTGGAAATGGAAATTCGAAAAGCCTGTCCTTAGCGGATACTTTTGTTGCACGAAACCTGTGTATAGAATAGGCTAGTTGACAAAAAAAAATTATAAGTCCGTCCTTTAGATCATTCAAAAATAAGCGATACGTATTTTTTTATTTGTAAATTAAACCAAAAATGACCAAGATATAGCTCATTAAAGTTACGTATAACGTCACGCCGTGCTGCATTTTTTCGCACTAGATGACGTCACACGTAACTTTAAAGGGCTATATCTTTGTTATTTTTTATTTAATCGAAAAAAGAAAAAATACGTGTCCAATATTTTTTTTAATCTAAAATACGGACAAAATAAAATGTAATTATTTTGACCCTGGAAACTACCCTATTTCAAGCACCTTTGTGCTATTTTGTTACACCTAAATTGTCCATTTTTCTTAAGCTCTACTATCTAACGTTTCTACTTAACCTTGTATAGTAATAGAATTGCACGCATAATTAAAATAGTCACTAGGGAGTAAAATAAAGTAAAATAGTCACTAGAGTTAAACCCCTTAACCTCTTGGAAGTGGAAATTTGAAAAGCGTGTTCTTAGCGGATACTTTTGTCGCAATAAAACCTGTGTGTAGAATTTCAAGTACCTTTGTGCTATTTCGTTACACCTAAATTGACGAATTTTCTTAAGCTCTCTGACATTTATTTATAAACGTTTCTACTTATACTTGTATCGTAAAATAATTGCAAGAATAATTATAATATTCCTAAGTCACTAAGTGTAAGGTTTGTGCCCTTATATTTATTATGCAAACGTTATAATATATCTTTGAAATGATAAATAGATGAAACAATAAAATGCTTTGATAGTTTTATAGATAATAAAAATATGCTAATACGAAGAATTCTGCGCCACCGTCAGTATAAAGTAAAACAAGCCTAGATGTACGGGTTTGTTTGTTTAATTAATATACATATTCATCAAATTGTTGAATAATTACTGTCTATTGAAATGTTCAAATAACACTTAATAATACGTTTTTTTAGTTCTAAACTTGACGTTCATTTGCCACTCGTTATACGAAAAATTTAAGAAAGTATATTATCTATAGAAATAAAATTGAATCGCCGAAATGTATGTACGCGCATAACTTCAGAACGACTGCACCAAATTGAATAATTCTTTCTATTATGTGTTAGTTATTGTCAGGAAAAGGTTTGTAGGAAAAAATATTTAAAAAAATAAAGCAAATATTTAAATAATATGTGGCGGTACGAAGTTCACCGGGTCAGCTAGTAGGAACAAATCTTTATATTTATTGAACGTTAATTGAAATTTTGATCATCATCTACATAGATTCCGTTAGAGCACTCAAGGTGCCTTTATACACAACTTAATTTCGACGACAATATGATTACCCATTCGTCATCTGCTCAATTTCCTTCCAATAACCATCACACGGTAAGTAGGTAAATTACGACTCCAGTTTAATACTATATCTCTTTTTCATTCATATTAAATACATATGACGGGGAACCCATAAAGTTGCAGTCATCTGGTACACGGTTATTCTCCTCTTGCATCTTGTGGGGATACGAAATAACACCACAAATGAATAGTAAATGTCTTCTTTAATGATTTAAGAATATCACCAATCACAATTTATTCACAAACTAATCGGATGGAAACGGATGCCTTTCGTGAGCTCACTCTCGCTTGCACGTGCCGACTCAACTGACTGACTTAATCGACATCGCCTCTGCACTTTGACAAATGACAGGCCGAATGTGCTCACGAATGACATTGACATTGACGCTTCGCGAACTTGACAAGTGACAGGCTGATTATGTCACACGCACTCTCACGAGCGACATCTAGTGCTCAGTTTAGGTAACATCTTGGTAAGTATGTACGTTACGCGTTGCGATACGGCCGTCCTGCGCCTTACACGTCCTCGTGTAAGTGTTCATCTAGCATCCCTTAACACGTTGAAGGACAGTAAACGCCTATAGACGTGATAACAATAAAACTTCAATTGTGTCTCGTTTACTGTCCGTGAAAATGTTAACCAGGGGCATCACTTAACCAGCGGCATCCCTAAACCAGGGGCATCCCTTAACCAGGGGCATCCCTTAACCAGGAACTTCCCTTAACCAGGGGCTTCCCTTAACCAGGGGCATCACTTAATCAGCGGCATCCCTTAACCAGGCGCATCTCTTAACCAGGGGCTTCCCTTAACCAGGGGCATCACTTAACCAGCGGCATCCCTTAACCAGGGCCATCCCTTAACCAGGGGCATCCCTTAACCAGAGGCATCCCTTAACTAGGGGCATATAAGAGTGACAAGAACTACGAATACAAACCTACTCTATCAACATCGAGTTTAATCAGTCAGGTAATCAGGAACTCAAAGTAAAACTGACATTTCACTATCGCTGTATCTCTCAAGATATTTGTTTTTTTCAAACCAAGTAAACCATAAGATTTAAGCTCTACATGTGATCATGGCTATGCATAGCCCAGTATCCTCCAGTAACTCTGCTTTCTGCGAACCCCACATGGGAACGCGACTGAAACCCGACCTCCGCCAGGGCTGACTGCAATACCGCCTACTCACGGACTACTAAGTTAGTAGACGCCGATTTCTACCGAGCTACGGCTACACGTCAGCCTCTGGTACGGTTCGATCCGATTATCATGTAAACTTAAACACTTTCTTCAATATCAGAACTACTTTGTTCTACCTCAATTTCGTCAGTTGTACTTCAGGTCCTGTTGACCTTCAGGCATTTTTCTCAACCTGTAGAGTGCGTACTTACAGTTACGCTTAGAATTAAGGGCTTTGCGATTATAATGATCATCGTAAAGAACTTCTGTGACCTCAAATGGGCCTTTAAGATATTTCAAACCAAGTTAACCAAAACATTAAAGCTAAGGTCTTTGGACTCTACATCTTCTAACCAAATTCCTTTAATAAACTACCTTCACTTTCATTGCCATTTCGGCCAGATATTCTTTAGCTATACCAGTTACAAGACTTCTCAAAGCCACATACAAGCCTCACACAGGCCCCGTGCAACACACGGGCCGCACTCCACACACGGGCCGCGCGCCACACGCGGGCTGCGCGCTACACACGGGCCATGCTGGCCACCAAGCAACACTCGCCACCAGGCCGCGCCGGCCAGCGGGCCGCGCCGGCCACCGGGCCGCGCCAGCCACCATGCCGCGCCGGCCTCCAGGCCACGCCAGCAACCATGCCGCGCCAGCCACCATGCCGCGCCGGCCTCCAGGCCGAGCCGGCAACTAGGCCACGCCGGCCACCAGGACGCGCTAGCCACCAGGATAACCCAAAAAGGAAATAAATCTAGCATTAGTATTTCAAAGATTCGTCTCATTGTATACCCACTAAATAGATTATCGGTTCTTTCAGACTAATTCAACGTCCGCACTTCGTAAATTTTAGGCGATTATCAAATTCATTTACAACTTCACAACTACACAGAACGTAACTCCCGTCCATACTCTCAATGAGCTATGTCAAAACTGGATTTGACGACTGACAAAAACTAAAACCAAATCCGAACATGGCGAGAACTGATAAGCTACTTTCGGAAAAACTGATTTCCTTTGGCTACATAGAGGCAACGACTACAGTTCTGAGATAACCAATCGACAGTCCATGAGTACCTTCAGGTTCTCGCAACATGCTCTTGTCAAACCAGAGGTAGATAATTTTAGCGATCAAAAATCAAATGAGAGCTACTTGAGTGGCAGGGTATCCGTGATGGCGATCAACAACTACAGTTTAATGTAGGTACTTCACTCTAGGATTAAGAGAAAATTCTCGAACAGCAATCCTAGTCGTTCGGCCATTCCTGGCACAAGTCGGTGGGCAATAAAAGGTACTCTGATCAAAATCATTACAGGTTTTAATGAAAATCACAACTATTTCTTTCTCTTTAAGGTGACATGTTGAACAACACGCATACTCGTTAAAATAAAAGGAAACTCATTACAACCACCATCCGGTTACACAACACCACCCACACCGAGATCGTCGGTACAACTCAGAATTACAACGAGTAACAGTGTCACTTTTTACTTAGGCTCTGATCACGTTTAAACGAAAACCGTTACGTATTATCAACACCACGAGTCGATAAAATAACGGCGCTAGTAATATCTTTTGACTATGATTAGGTTACACTAACCAACCAACCGCACTTGTTTGGAATAATGCAAGTCGGCCTGTACGCTCACTCTCGTTACTGATACAGTCCATAAAGTAAGACCGAGACAAGATAATCTATTTGCAAGCAAGAATAATATGATCACAAGGGTCGTGAGTGCGAGCCACCCTCGCATGTAGAAGTAAAAATAATCGCTTTCTTTTTAACCGGCGTATCAAACTCAAAACCTCCATTCGATATCTACGCTATAGCTAGGTCACAGTGGTACTCAGACAAACATACGCTAACATAAAACACAGCAAAGGTAGCAATGAAATCGTTCAGTTCTACCCACATTTTTTTTGTCTTTTTCTTCTTTAAGCTATTAAAAAGAAGATTATTCATGAGATCATGCCATTGCCATGGGAAACACGACACCGTAAAAGTCAAACGGGTCCACAACTCAGTGTCTCGTGTAGGAATCGAACCTACAACACTTGGTACGGTGTGATGGCGATATCACCACAACGATTATGACATTTCCAAGGTTAAACGCGTAATGTTTTACAAGTACCGTCACTTAACAAAATTGGCAGTAAGTACCAATAAAGAAATCAGACAAAATACGATCACCAAGGTTGCAATTGATTGCTCAGCTGATTCACCAACATAGCAGCGTTAGCAGTCTCTATCGCTCGCGCCTTTCACTGCATTGCACAATATCATCCCAGGAAACGATACGCATTAGTGCGACCACAAGCGGGGCGCAATGCGGGTCTTGATCTTCATTCACATGTCTGCAGTCGTCACCCAAGCACGTGCATCCATATCTTGTTGCTCAGGATCGAAGTCCGGTAAACAAAGGCCATGCGACGATGTAGGTAGGTATTTTCATGGCTTGCATCAGCGTCAGAAAATTACGATTTTGTAGTTCCAACAGGCCCAGCAATTTTTCGTTACTAGCGTCTTCATTTTGAACACGTGGGTCGTTGTAGTCCCATCCCAATTCTGATGACGGGGAACCTATAAAGTTGCAGTCATCTGGCACACGGTTATTCTCCTCTTGCATCTTGTGGGGATACAAAATAACACCACAAATGGATAGTAAATGTCTTCTTTAATGATTTAAGAATATCACCAATCACAATTATTCACAAACTAATTGGATGGAAACGGATGCCTTTCGTGAGCTCACTCTCGCTTGCACGTGCCGACTCAACTGACTGACTTAATCGACATCGCCTCTGCACTTTGACAAATGACAGGCCGAATGTCAAGGAGCAAGTATACATGGAGGGAGCATTTCAAAAAGAGTAGAAATCGTATATGCATCTCTTTTCTCTCTAATTACAGAACTGCATATGTTCGAGTGTGATAGCCATAGAGCTTTTATACAGCCTTGAATGACATATGCCAAAAAAAATGTTATGTCATGTCGATGTTCGTCCAGCTGGAGTGAAAGCCGTGTCGAAATAAACTGCAATTTTAATTGCTACAAAATATTACAATTGAAGATATTATCACTTCTAAACATTAAAAAAATACCATAGTTTGTAATGCCGTCGGATGTAAAAGCCGAATGGGACTATTGACCGAAAATGGTCAAAAAATATCCTACCACCGGTGAGTCATAATAAGTAAAATTGTAAATATCTGCCGTAATAATTCTACAATGATATTTTGTAAAGCTTATATTTAAAGATAAAGATAATGACCACCGTTGACACATATTTTTATTCCATTAGTCACAATGAAATAAATATAATAGAAATATTTCGATAAAAAATATGAGGATAGTGTTGTAATACAATTGTCAGTTAGAAAACCAGTTTCTGAAAGATTATAATTTGAATAATTAGTTATTAATTGTGATTTTTGTAGATTTCCAAAGAATGAAGGTTTGAAACTAAATTGGGTCCGAAATATGAGAAAGGGAGAATGGCAACAGTCCAATTCTTCTAAACTTTGTTCGCTTGATTTTGTGTCTGCTAGTTATCAAGAAGGATTTCTAAGAAAAGTTTTGCATTCTTATGCTGTGCCTACTATTTTTACTAACCAGATATCTACTACTGAGGTTTGTACTTCTACTTTATTATTATTAACTTTTATTTTTATCAATCAATATATACCAACATGGCAACTGTTAAAATATGCTATAGTAATCATATATACATAATGTATATCATTAACAGATTTGTGTTGTAATTTTTAGAAATGTCCGAAATAACGAAACCATATTTTTAGAAACGACATTGACGTTTCGCGAACTTGACAAGTGACAGGCTGATTATGTCACACGCACTCTCACGAGCGACATCTAGTGCTCAGTTTAGGTAACATCTTGGTAAGTATGTACGTTACGCGTTGCGATACATATATTACACCCACATTTCGCCATGAATATTTTTAGATCCCATGTATTAGGGGGCGAGCCTATTGTCATTACCGGGCACATCACCAGACTCCGTGTTGCTACTGGTAATTCGGATAAAGCCAGTAACACTTTTGCCTGACCCGGGAATCGAACTTGGGATCTCCGATCAGCAGTCGCATACGCTATCCACTGGACGACGACGGACGCAGTAGTGTCGAAGGTAAATAAATAATATAAATTTTTATGACATCATGAATCGACATTTATAGAGCCCATAAGGATATATTCTAAATATTAAGACATTTGTATGGAGCTTGTATCTCTAGGAGCTAAATCCATGGATAAATCAAAGGTCGGGACCGGCCGTAAGTCACATATGATCATCGTTCTAGTTCCATCACTATCCCTATTACATCCGAATCAAGCCTTGGCACCAGCAGCTGTCCGTTTTCTAATATAAACAGATTAGGCAGTGAATATATTAGCCACATCTTATTTAACTAGCTGACCCGGTGAACTTCGTACTGCCATATATGTATTATACATATTAACCTTCCTCTTGAATCATTCTACCTATTAAAAAAAACGCATTATAATCCGTTGCGTAGTTTTAAAGATTTAAGCATACATAGGAACAGACAGACAGAAGGCAGACTTTGTTTTATACTATGTGTGTGTGACAATATTTTAGCAAATAAACATACAGGTCGATTTAATTGCCCGAAGTATTGCAATTTCCACGCGCAAAATTATAAAAACTTAACTAACTATAGTCATCACAGTTAACCAGTGATTTGAATTGGATTGAAATCGGGCGAGCCAATATGATAAATGGTTATTCTGTCGCTACTCGGCACGGCTCTCAGTTTCTGGATCAATGTTTAATAGCTGTAAAATCTACGTACCGACATAAATCTAAAGCTAGATTTGAAAACAAAATCGAGCTGCATAGTACAGATTAAACGCAATAAAACGAAGACAAATTCTAAATACACAAACGTGCTTTATAGTATTTCAGTGACATTCACTGAAAGACTATAAAGCACTAGACTAAAATCACAAACTAGGATTTCGTCTGTTAGAATACGGTTATCTAAAAACTAGCAATACGGTCTCAAATTATATTTGTTGGAATGTCACCTGTCTATTGGTCAAAGTGAGAATACAATTAAAAATAATAATAATTTATAGGAGCTTCACTTAGACGCTTAGTAGTAATTAAATATCGTGTATGTAATTATATACACGTACTTAAAAATATGACCATTTATTATAACGCCCTTCAGGTCTGGTAAACTAATCAAATGAAATACAGCTTAAACTACTTGGCATCGCTGTCTCTAATATATAACAAAAAAATGTTCGTAACATGTAGGTACAATATCGATAACGGACGATGACAACACTTAATTATACATCCACCTGCTCTACAAAATAATTACACCGATATTCGATCATTATCGTTAGTTGCGGATGCCTGATATGAAGGTCCAAATCCAACGTAATATCACCATCAAAGAAAATTTCATTTATTAATATATGCATATTTATATATTATTCGCATACGTCAAGTTTTTCTCATTAAATAAAAATATAATGAAATTATCTTACCATTTTATGCTGAAGCCTGCGTTAAAATACTGCAAGAATATGCTAGCCGTTCTTATTACAACAGAACTTACAGAATAAATGTTCAGATAATTGGCATTCGCTCAAATTAATTGTTGTATTCTTGTAATACTTACCTTATGTATTTCTATTATCGTTAATGTTATTATATTGCCATGAATGTCTTTCTGTAAATTATATTCATTTCAATATAATTATGCATAAATGTTTAAGCAATTCGTTTAAGATGAAATGTATGCAGATATAATCATTCAAATACGATAGATTATGTGATTACTGCATTTACTTTTAAATATATTTATGTAAACGAAAATCAGGTAAATCTACATACATTTTAGAACATATTAGATCATTATTTTTCGAAAAATGTCCGTCATAAAATTATTTAGGCACATAAGTGCCCTATTCATCAAATATTAACCAATAAATTAATCAATTAAGCTCAATGTACATATGTATTTAAGGCACAATACGATTATTAAGGAAGTCTCATGAAACGTTCGAAAGGAAATATTGGCTCACTTAGTAAACATAATAATGTAGTGTGTACGAGTACGTGAGAGAAGATTATTTTGCAGTATAACTTTTTCTCAAGTATCATTATTTTTGCAGCACTACAGATATTGGTCTGGCGGAGCAAAGATATTGCCTGTAGCTGTCACCGCCAGTAGTTTCAACTGGCTTATACACTCGTGTCGTCCCGCCGCGCCGCGCGCCGCATTGTGCTGTGTGGACCGAGCCACGATGTGTCGCTGTCTGTTTTATTCTTTATTTACCCAACCACTTTGCGTCTTCATGTTTACTAATACGTCGCATATGTAGCTGTTTTATTTTACTGCAAATTAACGAGCTACTGAAAAGAAGCTTTGTAAAATAGCACGGTCGTGTGAGATATGTTTTCTTTCGTAGATGTTTTTTTCATGTGTCCCTGTGGTATATGGTATTTTTATATAACTATTAAAAGAACCATAAAAATCGTCTTAAAATAGATACTATTTGTATCAATAATAGGATTTTCACTGCTACGCTCAGAAGTGAATAAAACTAAGCGGTCTTTTGTAAGACAAGTTCTCCGTACAAAATGTTTCATAATTCGCGAAGAAAAGACAGATACGAAGATCAAGTAAGAAAGAAAGAAAGAAAGAAAGAAAAAAGCGTTTATTTCTAACAGACGAAAGACATGAGCAAACAAGGCAATGTGAACAAAAAGAGATTACAATAATCTGTACACGCCTGTCGCCTGCATTAAAATAGGAGGCCAGTTCAGCATATTGCCGGACGCATGTGCCCGGCGCTGGTTTTCAACTGGCTCCTCAGTTGACGCGGACGTCAAAACCAGTAAGCAATTTAAAAAACTATATTATAATATTTAATATAAATAACATTTTAAAAATAATTTACATAGTGAGCAAAAAGCCCAGGATTACATTTTTTTCTTTGGGTAACATCTAGTGAGTTAATTCTTTCAGATACCAGTCAAGCATGCAGGTCTATTGTGTACGCTCTGTTCCTCGAGCGTTGACTCTTACATAGGTACACAACATGACCCGTTTATGGGCCGCGGAGCACTAAAAGCCATTGATCCCAATTATTATGCTATAATCGTTACAATTACAGAGAATTTTATTTTTATTTATTTTTATTTAATTTAATTTTATTTTATTTGGGGAGCTTACGGCTATGTTTACAGAGTAGTCATGAACATAAGTTAATATATGCCAATTACAAGCTTCCGCATGTAAAAGAAAACAGTGAAGCTATACATAACCTTTGACATAATATGCAAATACATAATAATATTATTCATTAATGAAGAGAAAAAAAAAGTAAAGTAAAGTTGCCAGTTACGATAACAGCAAATAGTTAGGATCCTACTAAACAAGCATTGTTAATAAGTATATTTGTTACGCTATGAATGCTGCTATAGAATAAATCAATTTGCGTGTTATGATTTATTTTATTAAATATTCGAAGGACTCTAGGCAAGTAGCTGTTATACCGATAATTAGTATGGCATAATGGAACCTGTAGTAGATTATTGGAACCCTGTATAATTGTCCAACAGGCCTAACCTTGGACTAACCTACTATGAGCTGAGGAGAGTAGTTAGCTGAAGACGATTACAGAGCGCGCTTTGTCTATAAATACACGTAAGCAACCACATTGTCTAGACTAAGATTAACCTAAATCGAACAGTAGCGTATTAAATATTAGCTAAGGATGAATACACTGATCCTACTCTCTGTCTCTGTCTAGCTTTACATCTAAGTAACTGATTAAAACAAGCTTTCATACATGAAAGGTTGAATGTACAGATTCAACATACTCGCCGTAAACTTTCTTACAAGTACTTACGTGTGTAAACAATATTTTGAAGAACGTATGCATTCCTGTTTCTTAAAATTAGTCTCTACGTAGTCGTTGTAGTGCAGAGAGAGCACCGAGATAAGACTAGCTGAGATTTTATCATGTTATTACTTCAGTTTACTTTATTCGTTTCATACGTTAGTTCCAACAAACTTGAACGCGAACAATACATTTGGAGCTCTTATTTGCTTACCTACATCTCAAAGTTAAATAACAGTTACCTAATTGTAAAGTTACTTTGTTATACATTGCTTTCAATAGCGATATTCTACAGGCCATTTGATACATGGGATATTTTATTTACAACAAGTTGGAGAGCACATGATGTTAAACCACGCGTAATGTAACATTATCATATAAATTAAGTACTTAAAGAGCTGCACTCGAAATGAGCATAATCTGTTTCATGAAATAAAACATTATCTTTTAATCATCTGTTGTTTCACCTGAATACTTTATACGTAAATACAATTAGGTGACTGTTTTTAAATAATTAAAACTGAGTTAAAGCAAAAAAATTACACTTCAGAAACATAAAATGTGGAGACCAATAATTTAGAAGCAATAAAAAGCTTTTAAAAGTAAAAAAATCAATTACTCTAAGAACGTATAAAGCTTATCTTGGCGGAGCGTAGTAGAAACGACAAAATGTTGGAACACAAAGACGATATAAAACGAAGCTAAAAATAGTTAGCGGAGCTATGTGCGATAGTTAACATTAGATTCAAAGGTAATTACTGGCAGGTAGCTATTAAAGAGCGTGTAAATGCTTGTTATAGTTTTTCCCGAAGCGAGCGCGTTATCCAGGTATATATAAGAGTTATTTCCACAAATTCCCCCAACTAGTGATAGCCCGCCAAGCGACGTGTCCGGTGAATCAACGAGTAGCGCTCCGCTCGGTCGGGCAAAAAACGGAAAACCATTTTACGGTTCATTGTGAAAGAGGATTGGCAATTTCGTTCCGAGCTTACTCGACCATCGGCCGGACAAATTTTATAACGTCTCTGATGTAACGCAAATGCTCTGACGAAACTCTCTAATACATGCGTACTTCGCTTGCTGATTCATCACTTGATTTTTCCCTATTATATCTATCCCGGGAACTGTTAACTTAATGTCGCAAACTACGCTATCCTGCTTCGATCTGTTCTTACTTTATTCAATAGTAATGTTTGGTCGAGTGTTTTACACAGAAACACGGGTCATGTCACTGGATCAATGCTAGGTTGTTAATTAGTACACAACATGGGCTGATATAATTTTGCCGTAGGCTATACAATAGTTAGCTTCTACAATAACATTTTCCTCTTTGTACCTAATACATATAGGTACCTACAACTTGTCAAATAAAGCCGTGGAATGTGTGTGTGTGTGTGTGTGTGTGTGTGTGAGCAACACCCCCAGCAAAGACATTGTACTTCGACTGGCAGAATAGACTTAGTCCTATTACGTAAGATCTTAAAATAGCTGACGAAGCGTGGGCTAAGTGCATAGATCTCCGAGTAAGCCCAAGAAAATATTCATACACAGTAATATGTTACGCTATGCAAAACATAATAAATCAAACATAAGACTTAGATTTTTTTACACCAAACCACATAACGTTCTTATTGCGTCAGTTTTGGATAGCCCGCAGGTCAGTACCAGTATTGCCAGCATGTCTAAGGTCTAAGAATATGAATCGGTAGATTGGATCTGGTGACCCATCACCTAGTCATGAAGTTTTGCCAAAGTTTGTTTATCGAGGTAAACGTGTGCACCATAAGCGAAACCGAACACCAACATTCGATTCTACGAATGGCACAGTGGTTTAAGGAGTCGTTTCGCAGCTTAAGCTGTTTGTCGTGACTTTGATGGTGGCGAATTTATAAATAACACTTCATGTGAAGTGTTATTTCGAGTCTCAGTTTTCTATTTGCACGTTGGTCGAATATTTGTAAAGTCCCACAAGACTTTGGAATATTCCTAGGGACGTTATTAAACGAGAATTCCGGCATTCCTGGAATCCCATTCGTTCTTTTTGGGTGTGAGATGCACACGTAATTGGTTGTTGTCCTCACTAATTGATTACATCTTCTAGACAAAGCTACAAAAACTATACCTGATTTATATTTTTTATGTGTACCTATGCACCTTATAAAACAGAACATTACGTGATATCAACTTTGTCGATAGTTTAAAGATTTTTGGTGCCAAAAGGAAACGCGATCACACAGAGAAACTATTAATTTTTTAGATAAACAAACGCTCCAAACGAAATCAGAACTTGTATTGTTTTTGACTGTTTGTTTCTCTACTTGCCGAAGTCTGGATTTAGTTCTCAATAAAAGTTCTATAGTAAAAATAAGCTGCTTATTTGCATTGTATTCAATCGTTATTACGTTTGTCATTAAATGTAAAGCTCGCTCCTTTTATGCCTAGTATTACTCTCTGCCGCAGACGAAATAATTGTCTATTACATTAAAATCGATTTTATAACGACGTTCAAACCCCCATATCTATATAATTATGTAGGATATTAAATTCTAGAAATTTAATAACCTTTCCCCCCTAACTGAGACGCGGCCTACGTACTGCGTCCCAGTTAGGGGGGAAAGGTTATTAAATTTCTAGATTTATTAAAATAGTGCATAATTTTGAACGTTGTTGAAAAATAAGCTCTTTAAATTCGTCTGGGTGTAATTTATCTAGATATCTATATGTTTAAAAATATCCAATCATCATAATAAGTGGTCTGATGGCCATACAATCTCTGCCTAGCTAGGGATCAGACGGGCGAGTATAATTGTCTCATGACATTACAATATTGCTATATAATTAATTTTAATATAGACACTAAGTAGCCGTGCAGCAAGTATTTTCATTCACACATACATATATAGATTCACGCATGTTTCATCTCGTTTTATCTCTCTTGCTTCATTCGCTCCCATCAACTCCAACCCAACCCAACTCCATTCACACTTGACTTATATAATAACTTCTTGGCCAGTGTTTCGTCATCCATCCTCTCCATGTGTCCAAACCATCTTAGCATACCTTACTCAATGCTTGTCATTACATTTTCTTTTACCCCACAACACTCTCTTATCACACAATTCTTCTTATTATTGACACTCCACACATACTTCTCAGTGCTCTCATTTCTAGGGCATTTATTCTACTTTCATGTCAATTCTGTCATACCCAACTTTCACTACCATACATAAGTGTAGGTACTAACACCCCTCTATGCACAGCCAAACATGCCTTTTTGGACACGTTTGATTACTCATAAAAGCCATCAAAGCTCCATTCACCCTATTACCTACATTAACTCTTCTTTCAATATCTTCTTCATTCTTACCATTCCTAGTAAATGGCGTACCTAGATATACAAAATCATTCACATGATCCACACGTTGTCCATCGATCATAAGATTACAAGCCGTATCACATTCCTCCTTTTCAAAAACCATATCTTTCGTCTTGCTCACATTCACTTTCATTCCTTTCCTCCCTAAAGCATGAGGCATGATCTCCTGCAACTCGTCTGCTGATGACGCAAATATTACCTCATCATCAGCATAAAGGAGGCATTTTACATATAACTCATTCATTCTTAATCCACATTTTTCAAATCTTGCAAACAACTTTCCATGAAGAGGTTGAACAGCCACGACGACGCTACACATCCCTGTCTAACACCTGTCTTGATGGTAACCCAATCAGTGTACGACCCATTTATCCTTACACAAGCTCTAGAATCTTCATAAACGGATTTCAGAGTTCATATGAGGCTGCTGTTTACCCCATACATGGACAGTACGGACCACATTTCATTCCTCACCACTTTATCATAAGCCTTTTCCAAATCCACGAATGCACAATAGAGCTTTTGACCTTTGGCCAAGAATTTTTTGGCTATGCACCACAAGGAAAAGACTTGATCCGTGCACCCCATACTCTTTCGGAATCCTGCTTGAACATCCCATATTTTCTTGTCCGTTACTTCCATAACTCTTTCAATCAATACCTTCTCATACAATTTGCCAACAATGCTGAGAAGGCTAATGCCTCAATAGTTCATGCAGTCTTGTTGCGAGCCTTTTCCCTTATAAAGAGGCACAACCACCGCTGTGGCCCAGTCATCAGGTACTCGGCCGGTGTTCCAGCACAAGTTAAATAGGCGCTGCAGCTGACCAACTGTGATGCCCTGTCCAGGCTTCAGCATTTCAACTGTAATCTATGCTAAATAATAAAGCGGAATAGTTTGTTTGACGACCGGTTGGCGCCGCGGGAGTGTAAGCGACTGCTACCCGAAGGTAGCGGCTTCGATTCCCGCTCAAATCAAACATTTGTGTGCATGAACATGGATGTTTGTCTTGGTCTGGGTGTTTCTATGTATAATATGTATGTATTTACAAAAAAAAGTATACAATATGTTACATATTTATATGCACTTCCTTAAAGTAGTTTGTTCAGAATCGGCTACTGAATCCATTTCTGTCATTTTTAATATTGTTTTTTATATGTTCTAAAATAATAAAAATAACGTAAATTATAGTCACTCATTTGTTTGAAAAGTTGAAATATACGAAAATAAACCTTAAGTCAAAGCAGAACGCCTTCTTTTAAAATGCATTTGTTATATGGTTCGACGTTGGGTCACACAAACGCACACATTAATACAACACAATAGCGGCAAAAGACAATAACAAACAATTTACCACCAAAATATCTATCATCTATCTTTCGCTTACGTAATAATCAACAGGCAAGAGCGAGACGTAATGTGTCGCCCGCGCTGGCCAATGACAAGCGCTGGCGATGCGCTTAGACAAGTTATGACAAGTATCTATTCTATTCATCCATCGGGAATCTGTCAGCGAGAGTTGCGAAAAAATATTTTAATTGCGAAAAAACGTGTAATGATCAACATGACGGTGCTGGTGTGGAAAGTTCTGTATCATCTTGATGTTAACTTGTGACTCCCGGACTTTTTCACCGTGTGGAAATATTAAATCACTAGTTTATTGTGAGGAGACACCAAGTGCCTAGGAGTTAATTAAGATATTTAGCTGCTTTTGAAACAGTGAAAACATGTGATGTGTGAGGAAATAGTGAAGTGTTAAGTGGACTAAAGGAATGTGATTTTATCCTGTAAGTTATTTGATTATACTATTAATGTAACTATTAATTTACAACTTTAAACACGTCGTTCTTGCTTTATTCTCTTATTGATATTCTTTTACTTTATCTATCAATAATTCTAGGTAACTAAGTATGATTAAGATAACATAGTCACATTAGTCATTTACGATATTATGAAACAATAGATCGTGCATGTTATTAACAAACAATAAATAATTTTAAACAAAGTCGACTGTCGACTCCAAAGCCGAAAAGTGTGATGGAAAGAATTAGTCATATCTTTTGAAATATCAACAGGAGCTGACAAATTATTCAAACATAATTTTTGTAAACCCCACTCTATCAGAGTGTGGTATAAAGACTAAATTTGAAACATTTTGTTTATATCGTATCGTATTTCGTTCCTATCAGATCGCTGTCGTCTGTTTACCATAGCAACCGTTTCGTGTGTTTGTGTGCGTGCGCAAATTTATAGTGACCACCCTTTTGAACTTTACTCGAGTTTATACTTTCTTCATAAAACAATATTTACGCAAATAAAAAAAAATATTTCAATGCATGCATTATGATTGTAACGAGGTATTCTAATTGGGGTGTCTGAGGATGTGCGTCATTTCCGTTACACGTTGTATATGTATGTTTATCCATTATCTAGTACCCATAAAACAAGCTTCTGCTTAGTTTGGGACTAGATGGTGTTGTGTGAATGTGGTAGAATATTATTATTATTCCTCTTCATTCATTACTTTCTCATCGTCTTATTTTACATAATTAAATCACTTTAATAAAAATACAAATAAAATTTAACCATATAAAATAGGACCACGGAGACCCACCGGTACCGGGCACAGGGACCAAGCTACCGGTGGTTAGGGCTCCAGAGAGAGGAACCTCCGAACTATGCGCGTCATGTCCAACAATACTGCCTGTATGGAGGAATTGATGCATTATTATTATTTGTTTGTTTGAACGCGCTAATCTCAGGAACTACCAGTCGGATCTGAAAATTCTTCTTGTATACGATAGCCCACTTATTCTGCAAGGCAATAGGCTATATAATGTAACGCTTCGACCCTTTGGGGCCGGGCAAAAGGCTAAAAAGGGTAAAAGATAATGTCGGCTAATCTCAGGAACTAGCAGTCGGATTTTAAAAATTGTTGTTGCCTATGATAGCCCAATTATTCCGAAAGGCTATATAAAATTACGCCACATCTTTTAGGGTCCAGACAAAAATAATAAAATGGTCAAACGAGAAGAGCCAAAGGCTAAACGAATAGGATACAATCAATATGGGTATCGTTTTCGAGATTTTCGGGACGCTGATTTTAATAATATGAAATTTATTTAGTGATCCAAGATGGCGAACGGGAAATCAAAGATGGCGGACGAGATTTTTTTAAAGTCGATATGGGTATCGTCTAAAATATTTTAAGGAATGAGAAATTCAAAAACACCATCTATTTCCTGATCAAAGATGGCGGATGGGATTTTTTATAAAAATCAATATGGGTATCGTCTCCGATGTTTAAAGGGGTGGGGAATCCAAATACAACATCTATTTCGTGATTCAAGATGGCGGATGGGTAATTTTTAATATTATCACTTCTCTAGATCAGTTCGCCTCTATCACTCATTTACTACATCCTCACTTATAATAAGATACTTATTGTTTTATTGTTCTACCCTATTATATGGCAAAACAACTTTTTCTGCGTCATCTATCTATACGTATATATAAAAATCAATGATCGTTTGTTTGTATGCCTTTATAAACTCTGAAATTTTTGATTAAAGACTGGTGGCCTTGGTAACTTTGTTCAGAACTTCCTGGAAAAGTGGTTAGAGAAAAAAAAGAAATAAGAAAACAAACCTTTAAAAAGCGATTCAGAGTTCGCCGGGACAGCTAGTCCTATCATATCCTGCAGCCTTACCTAATTTCATTCTTCCCAGCGCCTTCACAATCTCATTTACACCAAAATCGCTTTCATCATTGCTATCATTACCATTCATGTCGTCGATCGATGTCTCTATCGCCGTTCTTTAAAATACTCCTTCCATCTCTTTAGCACGCATGATTCACCATTCAATATCTTTCCATTCTTGTCTCTGATTGACGTGTATTCTGAGGATTGAGTTCTTTCTCGAACTGCACGAACAGATTTCCAGAAAAACTTTATGTTTCTCCGGAAATCTTCAGATAAGTAGTCTGCTATTATACTCATCTTTCTTTCCGTAATTTTTTCTTTTAACAATTTCTTTCACAATTCTTTTTGATCTAACAAACTCCTTTCTTGCTTCATCGTTATCATCACTCGTTGCTTTTCCCATTCTTTCATTTGCTCTGGTAGCCAACCAATCTAACCAAGCTTTCTTCTTCTCTGACACTGCTGATTGTACATCCTTGTCCCACCATGTATTCTTAACCTTTCGTATTTTCCTTCTCTTGATCACACCACATAGTTCAGACGCTACACATACTATCTCTTCACTAAAAGATTGCTATAATTCTTCCATATCATTTATGCCATTGAACTTCTCAAATCTTGCTATCAATCTTTGCTTATACTCATCTTTCACATCTTTGCAGATTTTCTACTTTTATTCTTTCCAAGACCCTATTTTCATTATGTTCTCGGTGTCACCATCCTTTAAAGAGCCCACTTATCCGGTTCACCACCAAGCAGTGGTCTGTGTGGATGCCGATCCCTCGCTACAACCTTGTATCTAAGACATTCTTTCTCACACTGCTAGACAGCTTTCTAGAAGCAGTCAAACTCTTCCATTAATCCCAATAGAATGCAAGTTGTTTTATCTCACAGTTATTCGTAAAACATTGTGACTTTTATCCTACAAACAACAGATGTTGCTAAGCTCCGGCCTATGATGAGTTAGTTGCGCCTGAATACGCACGACCGGTGGTATTAAGCGCCGTGTTCACCCACCGAGTCCCGACCCATCCACGCATCACATGACACACGAGACCAACATATGACCTAGACGACCCGACATTACTTGAATTTCTTTTTGTTGTGAGAATATAATTATTATAATATATTATTATTATATCTGAGGCTAATAGCCAGCCGTATAAGTGTTGAGAATATTCTGAGAAATTGTTCATTTACAGTGCTAATTTATCCATGACAATCAATTCTCTTCTTATTGTTGTAATCCGGCTTTCAACATAAAATATAAAGAATGTGGATGCACGTTTAAATAAATAAAGTTAAGCTAAAACGCGCAAAACAAGCATTAAAGTTTGGCGGAATAAATAAGTAGCATCAAATATTTAAATACAACCACAAATTAGTACGAACTTGTACAATCATACAAAATAAATTAGCGGGTCTTAATCGCGTACAACTAACTTATTTAAGGTATAAATACCTATTTGGTTCCGACGTTTCGCTCGTCTTGCACCGAGCGTGGTCGCGGAGAGACTGATGAGAGCTCAGCGCCGTCTTGTGGAAGTGCGGGTTTCGGCACCTACCCTCACTTGGTCTTTATTTAATTTCGCGATGTCGGTACTCCGACACACTACACTAGTGACGTCTACACACTGTTGAGATTTATCACTGCGGCGGTGTCTACACTTGCTGATGACTGGATTCCAAGTAGCCGATAATCTATATCCATCCTCCCGGTAGAAATTGTTATATTTCTTGATTTCTACCGCTTCACGTACTATCCTGGAGTAATAGTGACGATCGGTGGATAAGACTTGTGGTTGATGCAGTTCTATCCAGTGGTTTGGTCCAGACTCCAACAAATGCTCAGCTATCGCCGACTTATTAAACTGTCGATTTTTTACAGCTGCGATATGTTCCTTTACTCTTTCAGCGATTGTACGCTTAGTCTGCCCGATATATGAACTACCACAGCTGCAATCGACTTTGTAGACGCCAGGTGCTTGGAGAGGAATGACATCCTTTGGGGTACGCAGATTGTGTGCAATCTTAGAGAGCGGACTGTATACAGTCTTGATGGAGTATTTCTTGAGTTCTGTTCCAACCTTGTCCGTCACTCCCTTTAGATATGGAATGTACGCCGGCACTCTGCTTACTTCAGGTCTACGATCTTTCCTCTTCAGACGGAGTATCTTCTTCTTGTATCCATTGCGTCTCAGTACCTCCCGAACATGTGACAGCTCACTATTTAACTGTTCAGGGTCACACAGGTCATACGCTCTGTTCACTAGCGAGGACACAACGGAATCCAAATGCCGCGGATGGTGGTGCGAGTTCGCGTTAAGATACCTGTCGGTGTGTGTTGGTTTCCTATAAACAGTGTGTCCAAGGGTACCATTATTTCTCACTGTCACTTTAACGTCAAGGAAGGGTAACGATCCGTCTACCTCCATTTCGTATGTGAATCGGATGTTTGGATGTATGGAGTTCAATTTGTCTGCGACTTGTTCCACGTCTTGCTGGTTCCCCTTCATGATGCAGAAGATATCGTCGACATACCTCTTCCACTCTTTCGTGAAGGACTCTCGCCACTTTATAGAAATTATCAAGAACACGAAAAAGGAACCAGACGAGGTGATGGTGAGTTTTGATGTTGAGTCACTATTCACCAATGTTCCTGTTCAAGATTGCCTTGAGGTCGTACAGAGGAAATTAAGGGAAAACGGTCTGTCTGATGAATTCACAGTTCTACTTAAGAATTGCTTGGATGGTAACTACTTCCTATATCGTGGACAACACTACCTCCAAATCGATGGAGTGGCTATGGGTAGCCCTATCGCACCAGTAATAGCCAACATCTGGATGGAGCACTTCGAAGAATCCATAGACATGCAGGCATCAAATGTGAAGCTGTGGAAGAGGTATGTCGACGATATCTTCTGCATCATGAAGGGGAACCAGCAAGACGTGGAACAATTCGCAGACAAATTGAACTCCATACATCCAAACATCCGATTCACATACGAAATGGAGGTAGACGGATCGTTACCCTTCCTTGACGTTAAAGTGACAGTGAGAGATAATGGTACCCTTTGACACTGTATATAGGAAACCGACACACACCGACAGGTACCTTAACGCGAACTCGCACCACCATCCGCGGCATTTGGATTCCGTTGTGTCCTCGCTAGTGAACAGAGCGTATGACCTGTGTGACCCTGAACAGTTAAATAGTGAGCTGTCACATGTTCGGGAGGTACTGAGACGCAATGGATACAAGAAGAAGATACTCCGTCTGAAGAGGAAAGATCGTAGACCTGAAGTAAGCAGAGTGCCGGCGTACATTCCATATCTAAAGGGAGTGACGGACAAGGTTGGAACAGAACTCAAGAAATACTCCATCAAGACTGTATACAGTCCGCTCTCTAAGATTGCACACAATCTGCGTACCCCAAAGGATGTCATTCCTCTCCAAGCACCTGGCGTCTACAAAGTCGATTGCAGCTGTGGTAGTTCATATATCGGGCAGACTAAGCGTACAATCGCTGAAAGAGTAAAGGAACATATCGCAGCTGTAAAAAATCGACAGTTTAATAAGTCGGCGATAGCTGAGCATTTGTTGGAGTCTGGACCAAACCACTGGATAGAACTGCATCAACCACAAGTCTTATCCACCGATCGTCACTATTACTCCAGGATAGTACGTGAAGCGGTAGAAATCAAGAAACATAACAATTTCTACCGGGAGGATGGATATAGATTATCGGCTACTTGGAATCCAGTCATCAGCAAGTGTAGACACCGCCGCAGTGATAAATCTCAACAGTGTGTAGACGTCACTAGTGTAGTGTGTCGGAGTACCGACATCGCGAAATTAAATAAAGACCAAGTGAGGGTAGGTGCCGAAACCCGCACTTCCACAAGACGGCGCTGAGCTCTCATCAATCTCTCCGCGACCACGCTCGGTGCAAGACGAGCGAAACGTCGGAGCCAAATACGTATTTATACCTTAAATAAGTTAGTTGTACGCGATTAAGACCCGCTAATTTATTTTGTGTGATGTATACAAATCGCGAAAGTTTAAAATCGATTATTACAAACCGAAACTTGTACAATGTTTTTGTTAGGTGGATATTTCACGCTAACCAAAATGTTCCGTGTCACTGTTACGGCACCCTTAAGTTATCACACGACTGCATTTATTAACGTAACGAATGGTCTGTTGACAATGGTAACTACTGTGATGTAAAATTACTAAAACCCATATCAATAACCCAAACCGAAGGGAATTATAATGCGGCCCAGCATGTTGGCGTCGAACCGTGAACAGCTCTCGTCTGGATAAACGGAGGCCTATTTGAAATTCCAATTAGAAAGTTTTCTCATTTACTTGAATCA
Source organism: Euclidia mi (assembly GCA_944739405.2). Lineage (NCBI taxonomy): Eukaryota > Metazoa > Arthropoda > Insecta > Lepidoptera > Erebidae > Euclidia > Euclidia mi. The sequence goes on from OX123183.2 coordinate 63,381,100, forward strand.
GGGCGTAGAGTGGCGGAAGGGCAACAATCCGCGCTGATTAGTCCTGGTCTCCACCCTGCAACAGATTTAAAGGGTATGGGTTCACCGCATAAACTAATCCTTCATTGAGGACTACCCTATTTGAATTATTTTTGGGCCTAACCCTGCGGCTGCTCTACGGATTATTCAAACGAAGCATTTAAAAACAAATTAAATCAGCCAATTAACTTTTATGCCTAAGTAACGAGTTCTAACTGTATCTCTAAAGAACTATAAGACCTTTATACGCACACACTCACACACCAGACTCGAAGATATCGTAACCCTCCAAATAATTTTATGTTGCATCCGAAAACGTCCAAAAACCCACGGGAAATTAACCGTTAGCAACTCATCGCTTTATGTGGCTAGCTTGTTTATTAAATTAAACATTAAGTTTTAGAGTTACAATCAATAAGCAATATATTGTATCCACAGACTCTCGTTCGCAATATTAGACAGATAATTAATCCTAGCTTCATTATCGGGTGCTGCATTCAATATTTGAACTAGATTTTGTGCTGCTCATATATTCTAATTGTTTTAAGTATTCATTCAATAATCGATAAGAAGAGTGATGGCATACTTATTAAGATAAGTATAACAAAACGGGGGAAGTCAAATTTCCGGAGGATTTCGCGCCTACTTCGAAAAATAATATTTTTCTTCATGAATAGATGTGACAGCAAGGGCGGTGGCGGCGGCGCGGCGGCGGTTCGGCGCGGTGCGTCCGTCCTTCGACCACAAACAAGCTCAGAAATACGGATATTACTGATTCAATATTCTACGGAAAGTTATGTTGCCTTTTGATAACTGCCGAGTTTTCTATACTACTATCAATTCGGCGCGAGGCCAATTTATTCAAAAAGTATCAAGCGTGAACCACCCAGACACGGAATTTACCCAGTTGAAAATTTAATTTATCAAACTTTTCCGGGACAAACAGATAGGTACTTTATAGACTGTGAAATGCAATTTAGGTACTTTCAATTGCTACTAATCGAGTGAATTGAAGCTTGTAATACTAAATGCACGAATGAAATTTGCCCTCCAAGAATCAAAACTGCATTGCTGCCGTCCATTAAAACCTGATTTATTAGAAATAAACCAGCACCCACTACGAATTTGCTTGAACTCTATGCTATAACATATTTATTCACCTTAATCGTTTGAACCTGAACATATTTTTAAAACTTTCATGAATCTTCTGCGGTATTTTCAGTTAACACATAATATTAAACCAATACGCATGTTCAAAGATAAAATAATATATAAAGTACCTGCTGACCAGAAAATAAATTGGTCACTCATCATCTCAATATTTTGCGAAACTGGACCGTTCTCAAGCAGGGACCTAATGATACCATTTGACATGTGGAGTGGACACCCGTTCGCGAAACGGAATATAAAGCGGAGTTAATAAACATCCTGCCATAATCTACCTTTAAGCATAATACGTGTGGGTATTTTTGAGTGGTCACGAGGGTCGTCGGTGTGGAGTCGTGCGGCCACTCGTAACGCCAGCCGTCGGCCACTAGACGTCAGTCTATGTCTGGTGGCGGCCGGCAGCTATGATGTCCGTAATTAGTGCGTCGCATGGTGCGTGTCATATGTCGAGCCGGATCGAATGGCACCCGTTTCAATTAAATTCCGACATGAGCGCAAACCGGCCCGCCAGCTAGAGAGCTCTCACTCATTGAACTTGGTTAGGACGCCGGAATCGAATCAATTTGCGTGCTACTATGCACATTTTATTTATTTTAAGTACTGTAATGGTAAACTGGTAAATAGTCATGTTATGGATTTAATTAAGGAAACACAAACCGTGAAAGATAGGTATGGCATAGGATTTTTACATAACAGCGAATAAAACATTTCATTTGCAATGTTAATTTAATTAGGTTATTGGTAATTTATGACCTGCGTGCCAATGCTAAGTGGATTGAATACTAGGATTCAATCTCGACCTACTAAAACGTAAACATAAATAAATTAATTTATTATTATAGCAGGTCTCGCATTACAGGAATAGTAAAAAGATATATTTAGCTAGTGCTACGCAATAATGAGTAGGTATTCTGAACGCGGTCGTTGTAAACAGAATTTGATGTCTACAATACGACTTGTGTCTTGGTGTCTTGAATTGGTTGTGCAATACTAGATTGCCTGGATCATCATCTCTCTGATTGCGACACAAATTTAAAAGCCTAATACTTAGAAAATTTTACTCAATTTTAGCGATCACATACATGAGCATTACGCAGGTTCTAAAATAAATAAAACTACATATTTTTACAAGTAATTTATACATATTAATCAAATCCTGACTTGAAACAGATCCATGTTGTAATTAATTTTGGATTAAGTACTGGTAACGGAAGGTGTCCTGTATCAAAAATAGAAAGATATTGCTACCTTTTCTTCATTCAATTATACTAAGCGATAAACATGTAGAAATTATTACATTCATTTGTTTAACACTTTGAACTTTCGAGGTCCTACGTAAGAATATTTAGGTGACGGGCATCAATCGCGTAATTATATGAAAAGATAAGGTAAAATATATTTCTATCCACCTCGTCATTTCGACATGGGGTTCACGATACACCAGTAATTTCATGGGAAGACTGATATATTTCTCACCATATCCTTAGGGTACGTAACGACTGAAGAGCGATATCTCTTTCGACTCCTAGTTCCGTTCGTCCACTAGACTACTTTTTATCCTTGTATGCCCTAGGCATGAAGCTCGGCTTCAAAAAATCTGCTATCTCTATGATGTTGAATCATCACTTACTTGTAATCACATAGATCACAATTCGGTCTATCACTTACTTAAAACGCCGAGCCAAGCGTCTACTGTTCCATAGTTTTTGAAGATTCATTGCAATCTTAAAAAGCTAGAATATAAGAACAGACAAAGAAAAATTATATTCAATATTTCTGTCGGCATTAGAAACATGTAACATAAGTGAGTATAAAATATTGTCGCAGAACGTCTGCGGCTTCGATATTAATCATTATCCGCTTTGTGTGATTCGAATGCCATGACGCGCATTTTTTTTTGCAGTATTTTAGTTCTGAATGATACGGGCTTCACGTGTATTTTATCTTAAAATGTTCTGAGAAAACCTTTTCCTTTTAAGTTCTAAGATGGTCGTAGTTTTTACACCAGGCAATTAAGACATAATTTGTCAATCAATGGAGCTTCTTTTTTAAACTATCCGATAGTACGTAGTGGTACAATCATCAACAATGAGCCTATTACAGTCCACTGCTGGCTTCTCCCAACATGCGTAACAATTACCGGTCCTCGGCCTTCCGCATCCAGCTCGCTCCAGCCACCTAATCAGTGGTACGATATTATAACTATTTTATATTGAATCCTACTTCTATTATAGGTGAGAAAGTTTGTGACGATGGATTTACAATTGTGATACAGTTTTCTAACTAGTGCAGGAGATTGTTGTCTTTCCATTAAATTGGAAAATCCTAGACTTAAGTTTAACTTAGTATCAGTATATTTTGTATCTGTGTGTTTTCTGACTAATAAAAATCTTAAGGCGCTGTCCTAAGCGACTGTTATGGTAAATGAGGGGGTGAAGCAGAGGAGGTGAAGGGCGCTTAGCTCCGTCTACTGCGGGGCGCCCCCTTCATTCTCGTCGCGTGCGGCCGTATTCTGGCGACATCCGTATTCCAATATTTCAAAATCGCAAGCAAAACGATTTAGCCTTGAATTGAGTTACTGATATTAAAATTTATAGAACATAAATTAATCTGTTTGTACAATATAGGCATAGCGCACGTTTTATTCTCAGTGGAGCCATGAGCAAAACTGGTTTACATTAGACGTTATAGGTATTAATAGTTGACAAAAGTAGGTAAATACCTACGTGCCGTAAGATGATAAAAATAATTAAGTCAGTTCCATGTATGAAGAGGCCCTTATTATTTTTGTTTTGTTTTTGTATAAAAATGGTGAAGCGGTCCATAGAATACCTACATCTAATTCTATAGTCTGCCAGTTTTCAAATCTGTTTTGCAATAAATTGGCTGTTACATACGGGCGGGCAGATAGACAGACATGGCGAATCTACAAGGGTTCCGTTTTTACAATTTTTGGCTACTGTACCCTAAAAACCACAATACTGGCCTACTAAGCGCAAAAGCCGTATCTCAACTAAAGCGAGTTACGCGATAGTTGAAGTTTAGTAAAAGTTGATTTATTTTATTTATTTATGGATGTTTTATTGTTATTATAGGTATAATTATTATGGTAAAGGTTTCGAAATACGTCGCCATTTTTAGGGGTTGTGAGTGATTGGGAGGGTGAGGAGGACAGGTCTCGGAACCCCTCCTCACCATTTTCACTTGCCGGAAATACTTGGTTTCCTCTGATAAAAAATCTCCAGACATCGGTGTGTATGGCACTGCCAACTTCCACATTCTTCACACTAGTTTAATAAACTAAGGTTGATGGAGCCCTGCTTCGCAGGATTTTCGGATTAAGGGTCAAAACAGAACCTAACATAACCTATTTAGTTACTTATTACAGTCGCACCTAACCCTAGGCACTCGAAAGCAATGACGCACAAATTTGACATTAGCTGTCAATATGATCATTCCAAGATGGAGGGTTTCACGTTTTTCACGTTAAACCTAATAATGACATTTTTAAAACTGTACTAAAGTATAAAAACTACGTTCCGTTCTGCATAATTTCCGAAGTATTTAAGAATTTTTAGAAATTGTTTAAAAATATTTAGACGCAACTCCGGCAGTCAAAATTACTTTTAGGGGATTAAAACTAACTCCCTTCAGCCTCTTACATCACCAATACCCTCAAATTCAGGCGACTCGTTTCGAAACCCAATCCATTATTATTTTTCAAAATAGATGAAAAATCAAAAATATATGTGGATATTACCTTTTGGTTTTGGATCATTCATGAGATACTACTATGTCGCTTTGAAAATTATAGAATTAAAATTTGTGTAACTGCTTTTTCGTTAGCATGCAAATGCATTACATGTTTGTATGGAAAAATACAAAAAAAATCTTTCGCTTAAAATATGTGTTGTTTCAAAGAAAATAAATATTAAAAGATATTTATTTATATTTATTTATCATTTACTAACGAAATAAAAAGTTTACAGCTCATTAAAAGTTAGCAGTCTCCTACAACCTGGCAGGTTTTCTTTATTCACATCGAAAGTTAAAGGTGTGAGGTGATGAGGCTTTAATACTTATTATTTGCTGTTGTTCACGAGGCTCATTTTCATTTACTTTCCTTTTACGGCTTGGTATTGTAGAAACTTCAAGCACTGATGAAACATTTTCCTCTCCGTGGTCTCGCAATGCCATTCCTTGAGCTTGATGAGAATCAACAATTTCAGACAACTGCCAATTCATATAAAACGCAACAAGCTTTTCTTTCATTTTCGTCTCCCAGAAAACATAATCTCTTTCTATAATTTCTATTTTTAGTGCTATACTTTCGCCACTCCACACAGCCAATAAACATTTTTGTTTGCGTGTAACGTGGCGTTGCCCCTGAATTTGGTAATAACAATAACAATATTTGTTTAGACTAGTCAGTTCACTTTTTTATCATGTTTCCATATTTGTATTTTATTTGCTCATATCACAGATTTAACAAACAAGAACCAGATAGAGCGCATTCGTCGAACTAAGTGAGGCACGTTGACAGCTATGTGTGCGTGACATTTGGCGACTGGCACTGTACGGACACGCGCGTCTATGTGTGTGTAAAGTTGCCAGATTATGAATAATCTCCCACTATTTTACATATAGTTTTTGCAAACGAATACAAAAATATTACATAGATAATATTTTATATTCGTTTGCGGTTTTGAAGAATTTACCATGGATTTAATTAATGCTTTTAATATGTAATGCTGTTGTGAAAATTATTCAAATAAAAGATACCATTAAAGTATGCTTTTATAAATACATTTCTTAAATGTAGGTACCGAGTTAAGTTTTAACTAATTTTATTCGTAAATTGAGAAATAAATAGATTATGTTTTGTGATTCATAACCTCGATCCTGAAGAAATACTTATATAATACCAATTACATATATTTACGAATACCAATCATGAGGTTCAGATCTTAGATCGGCGAATATGTTGTTTATTTTTCTTTAGAAATTCTCAGTATAGTATCTGGATTTGTTTGGTTAATTGCAATAGGCTTGCGTCCTAAATATTAATTAGCTAAAAACATATTGTCATGCACACAACAAATTATGAAAATTATGATTCATAAATCATAACCAAAAAAAAATGCAACTAAAAATAAATAATGGCTGCAATCAATAATTTCTGTTTCTGTACGTAATGTACACTCGGCGCCAAGTCAAGCTAACAGTTGCAGTACGATTTGATATTTATTCCCTACGCCATAAGAACGGTACAAAGATTTATTCTGTGACAAAGGTCAAAGTGTATAGTATATGGAGATCGAACTCAAAACAATTTATATACTAATGGAAATTCTATTACTATATTTATAAGAAAAAAGATAATCTACAATATACTTTTACAATACGTTAATGTATTTTTCATTAACATGACAATAGTTATTACCTACATAATCAATTGACAAGTGCATTTTCCCTAATTCAGGGAAAACGGTGTCGACGTAAACTGGCAACATTTACATATTTTCTGCAGAAATACGAATTTTATCGAAATAATATTATAAAACAGTCAAATAATCCATAGTTATCTGTAAAAATATATTCCATCTTCCCGTTTTTGCTTTTGGATACAACTTTTACAATATTCAAAACGCAAGACGGCATTTTATGAGTTTAAAAGCTGGATTGATCGTGGCGTGTGAACTGTGCGATGCTTTGCAGCGCACTGAGCCGAGTTTGTATTCGCTTTTCAATTTTGTATTTGCTTTAGTGGCCTCACGCAAGTGTTCCGCGCGCTCCGTCTGCCTTTTATTCTGTAGTCTTAGGCTCATATACTATTCTCCAGGCCATTCTTATAGGCAACTATAGAACATTAAATTTCCACAATCGAGTTTGAACCTATTAATCCATCTGGCGTGGCACCAATGAACGGATAATCAACAAGGCTCGATTGTTACATTTTCTTGCTTCGCCAGTTGTTGCAAAGCCAGTTGTTCATTTTAGACTCCATGCGCAACTGCATTTACATTGCAAATATTTTATTTGTACAAAATATTTTTTACTAAGTTGGCTTTACTGCTGTTATCACTTCTTTTTACCCCTATACCAAAATTTGAATCTGTCAACATATTCTTACGCAATTCGAACCAGTCACTGATATCCCTTTTGTATTTTTTGCTTATCACTAGGTAGTTGAGTCAAATTTGTTAAAAGAAATGTTTGGCATTTCTTGGACAATTCTTCAATTCTCTTGAACAAATCGTGTTAGGAATGACTGCAGTCAAATGTGTGTAAGACGTTGCAGAAACGTTATCTTTAACTTCACTGTAATTACAATAAAGATAATTAGTTAGGTACTTTATCATTAAAAAAATACTATAACTTGTGTTATAGCAAACAGAGAAGTCACCTTCTTACTTATAAATTATTGATTTTAGAAATTAAAAAGATATTAGATGTACTGAGACATACCTAATAGTTTATGAATAATCAAAGTTTTACCCGATGTACCCAAATAGGTTTATGTTCACAACACAAGACAGAAGAATCAAAACAAAAATACAACATTCGTTACCGCTTGTGTGCGGACTGCGGAGCGCCATATTAGCGCTGTTTATTGTTCGCTGTGGCGGCATCTTAGCGCTCCAGGCGCTCTGACAAGCTAATGAATTTGCAATATAGGTACATAAAATGATTCGATTTTATGTTATTACTCTTTCAAATATTGAAAACTGTGGCAGCTATGTATTGTGAGAATAAATTATATAATTATATTATGCATAATCGATAATCTATACCATAGTCAGTTATAAAAAACTCTGAAAATAATTTGTGTAAAAATGTTACACATTTCATAATGACTTGGCCATGGATGAATTTCTACTTTATTAAGACGCTTTCTTGTACAAATCCTTCGTGGAACTTTATTTCTCTAATTGTGCATATTTTATCCTTCTAATTATATATTTATAAGCACAGAAACAATAACACATTAAACGCAACAAGAATTTAAACTTAGGTCCTAATTATATGTGCCCATAGTCACATGAAAAGCCTATTTGAGTCAAAGTGTTCAGTCTATAACATAAAACATGAAATTACGAACTCTTATCGGCGTATTGCAATAACAAACAGGTTTACGTAAAATTTCGTGCAGCGGAGACGCAAGCGACATGACCTATCTCTCACAGGGCTCATAGCCGAATGATGAGTTCTGGGCGGGGCGTAAACTAGCAACTGACACTCAATACACCGCTTATACTAATAAGGTTTAAATTGCCGAAGCATTTGATATTGAGGGGATCTACCGAGCGTCAAAATCATAGACGTTTAGCAGATTTTATTTAATTTTACAAAATCTACACGTATAATATGAAAATAAATAGGGTAATTCTTTAGTTCATTAGGTTTCCTACAATATTATCAAATAAAATATGACAGCTTACGATCAAAATATTGCAAACAGTGAGACGAAAGATTATTTTCTGCCTCGTTTTTGTGATTTTTTTACCGTGATTCTATTATACATACATGAAAAATTCTTTCAAAAGTCTTTTGTTCAGACTTTTGACTTTAAGCACTATTTTTTCTAGTTTGTAATATGTACCGTTATGGCTAGTTGCGCGACGAAAAATTAGGTGTTTCACGGTTTCTGAGGTATAACAGCGCCTTAAAATCTTGAAGGGATTTTTATGTTTTACGGGATAAAATGGCGGTAAAAGTTATACAGCTATAGCACATACCTCGTAATAGCACACAGGCTACTGCAGCAATTACTGACAACCACGCGAGCGCAGGGTTTGTTAGTAACTACTATTATTTTATAAATAATCGTAGAAATTTCAATTTTCTTCAATTTACGGGCCAAATGGTTGACTAACATTGTTTGTAGACAACAGTTCAGTAGATTCATACATGTAATCTGTAAATATTTGAACAATTTCAAAAACAACCATCCATAATGCCTGATAAGAAGCTGACTTGCTTCACGAAGATAAGTGAACCGTAGTGAACAATATATTTTTAAATAGCCAAAAAGGAATTTACTCATCTTTTGTGCTTAAACTTAACCCGGCGTCATGGGGGTTGGGTCTGTGCGACCCGTCACATTTTATTGCGTTTCTAGTTCTGTTACTATGCGTGCAACGTTGCCGTTCTTCTCAGTAGCTGGAGCTATTGAGTTGTTCTATGCGTCTCAAGCAACATGTTAGTCGTGGCACAGCCGCAGTGGAAGTTACAGGTGCACAAAGTTGAATAAGGTATGTGAGACCCATCCCCGCAGGTAGTGTAACAATTTCGCGCCATTTTGTATACATATTATTACAATTGTTTACTGTGTATTTATGCTTTAATATTTGTTTTTTTTTTTTGTTCTTGTTTACGATTTAAGTTGCTTATATACAGTTCAAAATATTTTATTTATGTTTTTGTAGGTATATCTAAAAAATGGACCGAGAAGACACACAGCATATTCTGTCGATTTTACAAGAGTCTTTTTTCACGGCTTTTTCTTATAGATAATCTAGTTTACTACAAAAAAGTGACATAAAAACATTAAGACTGATTGTGAATTAATAATAGAGTAACATTTAAGTAGAAGGGAAAGATTTTGTTAACATTGGTCGTTTATTTTTAAATGGTCTAATAAATCTGATTAAAACATGATATAATATAATATTTTCTTTTATTTATTTACATGAATACCTAAAAAACTAAACACTAATAAATATAATCTTTTTCATTCCTAAAGTATTGAAATAACTAATATCTAATAAACGGGTCTGTGAGACCCACCCCAACGTCCATGTAACACTTTTCCACCCCCATGACCCCGGGTTAAATTGCAAACAATTTGTGACTTTTCATCACATTTGCATGTTTTCAAACAATTTTTAAACTGTTATGTTCAAAAATCTACATTTTTATTGTATAAAATAAATGTTTGCGGTATATTAGCATAAACAATCATACATACACTTGAAATGGTCGATTTAGAGAAGCTGATTTATTGCTTTGTTGGACGAATATTAAATAAAGCATTGAAAAAACATGCGTCTATTTGAGTGAAATATAAAAAAACAATGTGGGTCTAAAACATATGTTTGTTACAGATAATTGTTCGATGACAAAGCTCCAATATTTATTTCATCACCTTGATAACTTGACCAATAATTTTTGATGTTTCATACTAAATCGTGTCGCTATTCATGACAACATAATATCTATTCTAATGCGGGTTTGGGTGCAAAGCCATAAAAAAATGATGATGTGATCATGCTCAATAAAAAAGTGGCAATAACTTACTTATCTGGATGTTGATGTTTAAGCTCACTTTAGAGATTCCACGTTGATACAGTCGGCGCCTAGTAAAATTCTTATAAAATTTAAGGCAGTATGCTACAATGTGTGCACAAGTTTATTATAAAAGAGAATTTACTTTATGTTATTTTATGACTCCTTATTATGCCGTAGTGTTGCCGAAACTTCTTCGGTATGAGCTAAACAATCTTAAAACTACTTTATAAAAACTAAAAGATTTTTTAACAAAAAATAACCGCCTTCAAAAATCTGGAAAATGTGTGAAAATAGCACTAAAAAGTAAAAAATAAATTCCGTTATTTTTACTTTAATTTACTTATAAACATCACCTATTCAACTGAATATTATATACTTATACGAGTTATACGTATCTACTACTTAATTCACATACCTGACACAATACATAGTTTTATATGACCAACAAACTAAATTAAATACCTATCACCAGAAATCAGATAAGTATATTATATTTTTGGACTTAGAAAAAAATATTTTATTAGGACTATAATATACAATTATACTTTTTTTTGGAGTCGGTGCCAGCTGAGATTAATAATTAAAGATGTTATTAGGTAACCGACCCAACGCGGGCAGGGCAGACGCGTGAAGGCAGACGTTGTTGACGGTTGTCTCCGAAATCCATTTTTTCTATGCGCTTGTATGTAGGTGATTATTGTATTGCAGTGGATTGTGGTTCTTTAGAGGTATTTTACACAAATCTGTGTTCATTGAAATAGGTTTCATTTGGTAATGCTGCATTTTAGTATTGCATCTTTACATAATTCTATTTTTCTTGTTTTTCAAATTTTGAGATCTTTTTGTAAAAACTTCTCAGAATTTGATTTATTCCAAGTATCGCTTTAAGTTCATGTTTTGTTTAGATAGATAATTGTAAATAGGTATTTAGGTTAATTTGTAACTGGGCTGTCGCGCCTGTTGCCAGGTTGCGTTGTTTTCTTTATTTGCAAAATAGGTTTGGTTAGATCCTACATTGTGATATTAATGTAACTATAGGTACATATATTTTGTGTTATAGAAAACTTCCTAAAATTTGATCTATATTTGTTGATTTGATTTTTCGTCATTTGTAAATTACTTACTAGTTTGATGAAGTTTTGCTAAATTATCGTATCAATACAGCTTTTCATATATTTTGTACATTATCAAGAAATTATTTACTAAAACGCTTGGCTGGCACCGACTCCAAAAAAAAGTATAATTGTATATTATAGTCCTAATAACATATTTTTTTCTAAGTCCAAAAATATAATATACTTATCTGATTTCTGGTGATAGGTATTTAATTTAGTTTGTTGGTCATATAAAACTATGTATTGTGTCAGGTATGTGAATTAAGTAGTAGATACGTATAACTCGTATAAGTATATAATATTCAGTTGAATAGGTGATGTTTATAAGTAAATTAAAGTAAAAATAACGGAATTTATTTTTTACTTTTTAGTGCTATTTTCACACATTTTCCAGATTTTTGGAGGCGGTTATTTTTTGTTAAAAAATCTTTTATTTCCTGTTTTTTAGTGAATTTTCCTTTCTGCAGTAATCTGATTTATCGAAATTAAAGATGGGTAGACTTTCAGCATGTTAACGCCGCTTATACGGAACAATCTGTAAATAAAGGACGTTCAGCCTTGACATTTTTTTCAGAGGGGAAAGGAGCTCATATGAGAAATATTAAGGTTTAGCGATCGCCACCAGCTGAAGCGGGCCACACGTGACTCAGACGGAAAATGTACCTCCCGTATGATCTCCTTCACCTTGGAAAATGACATTTATCTGTAGATTACAATAAAGAAATGGTGAGACGTGAACTCCCTTCAGGGACTCTGCGAGTTAAAAATGTACAATAATAAGTACAGCGCAAATGTAATTTTAATTCCCTGTTCGTGCTTCCATGAAATGAACATCATTCGCATAAACTCGTTGTAGTACAAAATAATACCTACTACTGAAAGCAAGCTAAACATTCAAAGCAACTCGGGATAAATAACAAGTAAAACATAATCTTCTGTAATAATGCGACACGGCGAGCATTAAAAAAAGAATTGAACTCTTTGGAAAGGGGTTTGGGTAATTTTGTATGAACCAGTGGCATATTTTTTTTTTGAGCGGCCACTCAATTTATTGTTGCTAACGTATAGTGATATATATAATAATAATGACTCATAAAATAACTTTGCCCTAAGTAATATTGGAGCTGAAATATATGATATCGAAGTAGGAGAGTTTCAACATCGTCTAAATAAAGACGTACCCACGTATATGTATTGTGAAAAAATACAGCACGCATGGCACAATATCAGCCACACGACGTCCACTGCTGCTCTCCCAAGGTTCTCCACACAGACCAGTCTTGAGTCGCCCGCATCCAACCGCCTCCCGCGATCTTGATGAGATCGTCGGGCCTACCTCTGCTGCGTCATCCGGTACGTGACCGCCACTCCAGAACCTTTCTGCCCCAACGGCCATCGGTTCTTCGAGCTATGTGCCCTGCCCACTGCCACTTCAGCTTGGCTATCCGGAGAGCTATGTCGGCGACTTTGGTTCTACTGCGGGTCTCCTCATTTCTGATTCGATCTCGCAGTGAAACTCCAAGCATAGCTCTCTCCATCGTCCTCTGAGTGACCTTGAGCCTTCTGATAACGCCCATAGTGAGCGACCACGTCTCTGATCTGTAAGTAATCACTGGCAACACACACTGGTCAAAGACTTTCGTCTTGAGAAACTGCGGGATATCGGACGAGAAGATATGTCGTAGCTTCCCAAACGCTGCCCAACCGAGTTGGATTCGACGATTGACCTCCTTATCGAAGTTGGACCTACCTAATTGGACTACTGGTACCAGGTAGATATACTTGTCCACAACTTCGACTGTAGAGTTCCCAACCTGAATAGGAGCAGGTACAACATGGACGTTCGACATGATTTTCGTCTTGTCCATGTTCATCTTAACACCTATTTGTCGGGAGACTCTACAGAGGCCATAGAGCATTGTGCCTAGGTCTTCCATGGTCTCAGCCATGACTACGATATCGTCTGCGAATCGAAGGTGAGTGATGTACTCGCCGTTGATGTTGATGTTTATGAAGGCTATAAGATTTTTTCTTTGAAAATAATAGTTACTGCTTTATTGCAAGTAAACGTATGTGCCGTTTAGTATAATAATGGCTCTACGGTCACCTATAAGGGCAACTGGATTTCCAAATAAAGCATTTGGAATGGATAGACATCGGAATATAACCTCTTCAGGGGTCCGGGGTCATGTGGTTAAAAACCAAGTTCTGTGGCACAAATTCTGCGATTAAATCTTGTCTAACCAGTCGCATTGTCTTCAATTATCTTCAATTTTTAGCAAATGGCAATTTGGTTTTATAGAGTATTTACTTTAAATATCTCGGTTTCGATAGACGTGGGAAAGTAACGTTCATTGAAAAAACTTAACGACTTAATGTGTTCTTTTTAACAAAACACTTTTCATTAGTGGCCGCGTATTTAAAAAATCATGCCACTTTTACCCAAACCCCTTCATAAGTTTCTTCAATATTTAGAGTTATGTTAAGTTCAATGAACGCTCACGAAGCTAGTAATAAACTAAGCAAAAATAGACCGTGTTCGGGCGTAGGTACCATCTATTGTGATCAACATTTCATATCTGAAAGTTCAGTCTGTTGTGTGTCGTAAATAAATTGTTATGAATTTATCATGCGTACAATGGAGGCAGTAAATAATTGAATTATCTATCATTGCCTAATTTTTCATTTCCATTCTACGCTTATCAAAACACTCACTGTATGGATATAATTAATTTGACATGAAACTACTGGGTTTTAATTATGAGCCTCACCTTTGCAATTTTTTATTTAAAGAGGTAGTAGAATAATTTATGTGGCCCTGAAATTGTTGTGGGCCAGTTAAAGAGATGTTTCGGTTATGCACACGTTTCAGAAAAATACACCACTATTTTTAATTAGTACAAAAAAAATTACAGGGCTCTAAGTACCTTTAACTGATCATATTTGTATAGGTAAAAAATAAAAACACTAAGTCCCAAAACTGTCTCAAAACTGTCCACAAAAATACGTAATAATTGGTAAATGCGTAACTATAACTATGAGTAGTAAATTAGTAGTAGTAGTAAAATATTCCATTGATAAATTCCCCCCTGTCCCTCTGCGCCCGCGCCGCGCCCTGCTGCGACAAACAGTACAGTGCTAAATTATAACCGGTCGGTAGTGAGCGCATCTATGCTTTGTGCGTACTTTGTGAGTGGATAAAATGCGAGTGCCGCTGTGCGTTTGTACAGGGAAGAGTTTGGAAGCCAGTGTCGGTCAAGGCGGCCCTGTAGCTTGGCCTCCATGCTCACGGCCATGGACTTCTTTTTGTGGGTGTACAAAAGTGAGCCGGTTAGTGACGAAGAATTAAAACAGCGCATATTGGACGCTTTTGACGAAGTGAAAAGACAGAAGCGTCTTGTTAAAAAACAATTTAATAAAACGCGCCTTTCTGTGTATTGACAATAGTGGTAAATGGAAGGTAAATGGAAAAGTTTCTATGGGTTCAGTGGTCACAATGGGAGTGCCGCAAGGTTCAATTCTTGGTCCATACCTTTTCCTTGTATATATTAATGATTTGCCATACATTATGCGAAATAATGAAGAGATAGTGTTATTTGCTGATGAAACATCACTTATTTTTAAACTAAGACGACAACAATCAAATAATGACGATGTAAATAACGCTCTCTCTAAAGTAGTTCAATGGTTTACAGCTAATAATTTACTGTTAAATGAAAGAAAAACAAAATGTATACGATTTTCAAGACCGAATGTAAAACAAGTTAAACCTAACATATGTTTGAATGGAGAAGAGTTGGATCTTATAGATAACACCGTATTCTTAGGCATAACCTTAGATTCTAAGCTACAGTGGGCCCCACATATAGGTCAGTTGTCGAATAGACTTAGCTCTGCAGCATACGCGGTTTACAAAATTCGTCAGTTAACTGATATAGATACGGCCAGATTAGTATATTTTAGTTATTTCCACAGCATAATGTCATATGGCATTTTATTATGGGGCAACGCAGCTGACATTCAAACTGTGTTTGTACTGCAGAAGCGGGCTATTCGTGCAATCTACAGTCTTGGTTCAAGGCATTCACTGAGGGAAAAATTTAAAGAAATTAAGATAATGACTGTCGCATCTCAATACATTTATGAGAACTTGTTATCATCATCATCATCAGCCTTTAATAGTCCACTGCTGGACTAGGCCTCTCCTTTGAAAGGAGGAATTGGCCTACTATACCACGCCGGCCAAACGGGTTGGCATAGGGTTTGTATCAAGTTTTCCTTCTCTAACAATGCTGTTCTCTGCATAATATGCTCCCTCTGTCGGCTCTTACGACACCCATGGGATGATATGGGGTGGTGACATTTCGTATTCTTAATCCGTCACCACACGGACAAACTTAAAAACAAACTTGTTATATGTCAGGAAAAATATAAATATGTTTTCTAAATTCAGCGACAT
This sequence comes from Euclidia mi, assembly GCA_944739405.2. NCBI lineage: Eukaryota > Metazoa > Arthropoda > Insecta > Lepidoptera > Erebidae > Euclidia > Euclidia mi. The sequence continues at coordinate 63,397,150 of OX123183.2, forward strand.
TCATAATTTAAATACACGAAATAAAAACAAACTCGTTCTACCTTCAACTAGACTACAAAAAATAAGTAACTCATACAAGTGTCAAAGCATACGTTTTTACAACAAAATTCCAGGCAATATTCAGGAACTAAGTATTAATAAATTCAAAGTATTTATTAAACAGAGCTTGTGTTAAAAAGAAAGAAAGAAAAATTATGAATTTTGACATTTTGAAATTAGTGACATGATATTTTTATTTACATTTGTAATACTTATATTTTTACATTTTGACATTTTTAATTTGACATTTGTAATTTTATTTATTTTGTTTTGACATTGTTTGATTTGACATTGTTATTTTATTTATTTTCTTTTGACATTTAAATGTCAAAAGAAAATAAATAAAATAACAATGTCTTAAGTACAATTACTTAAGTAATATATTATTATTCATAAATTGACATTCAATAATATTTTCTGACATTTAATAATATTTTCTGACATCTTAAATATATGACATTTTATTGTTTAAATTTTTATTACTTTTAACTTATTGTTTGCAACATGTATTTTACTGTGTATTAGCATGTAAAGTTGTGAGTACGATGTGGGCATTATTAAACATATAAACAGATAGTTGTGGCAACCTGTCTGATGGCTTAGGCTGACATGCTTATGCATACACCTTCTGATGGCGTGGAGGCATAGTGATACAGATCGTGCTGGCTCCCTCAATTAAGGTTGAGCCGTACGATTGCTGTTGAATGCGGGCCATCAGTGGGCCGAGTCAGTCAAAAGCGTCAGATAATTTCCTGCATTGTACTTGCATACTAAACCCTTTTTTGTCTGGACTTTAAAAGATGAAGAAAAGACTAAAGAAATTGAAGTGACAAAAAAAACAATGACTCTGAGTTTGTTTCGGCCTTTCTTCTCAAGAAGTCATTTAGCTAGGAAAAGCCGGCATCATCTAGAATAGGGTTTTGACATGTATAAGTGTTGTAAACAACCAAAATGCAGAAATAAATATGTCTTTATGTGGTGAACATTTCGAAAGATAATTGAAATACTTGTAAGTAAAAATTACCGAACCTACGTAAGTAATAATTTGATGCGGGCGGCTCAAAATCGGTCTGTGTGGAGAACCTTGGGGGAGCCCTATGTCCAGCAGTGGACGTCTCTAGGCTGACATGATGATGATGAAATTTGTAAATAGCAGCTGATTCTTACTTCATAAATACGCCAAAATTACTATTTTCTTTTAGTCCAGAATACCTTATTTTATGTTGATATTTGTTTGCTTTCTAATTACATACCTCCGTATTTAATTACTTGTAAAACGGTAAATTTTGTCGGTCCTAAGCCCGGATGAAGTATGAAAGAGAGGGTAGAATTAAGAAACGTAAAAAGTAACTACCTACACTTATTATTTTGCTTCATTTTATTGTCTAAGGCTACCTTCATCATAAGTGCGATAGAGAGAATGCGAATGAGCAGGATGGAATATTATCAATGAATTTGTGAATAGGCGGGTCCACACAGACCGAGCAGCCTCGCGCGGAAAATGCTTCGCGAGGCTGTTCGGTCTGTGTGGACGTGGCTCGGTCGAGGAAAGCGCACGGCAGCCGCGGCCGGCCGCACGCATGCGCCCGAGCTACCGAATCAGACACGTCCACACAGAGCGCGCAGCCGCGCGAGGAATTGGCGCGCGAGGCTGCGCGCTCTGTGTGGACGTGCCCCGGCCGAGGCAAGCGCGTGTGCCGCCGCCACCGAGCGACCGAGCGGCCGAGCCATCGAGTTTGGTTTTTTGTTTTGCCGCGGTCTGTACGCTGTTTCGTGCCTCGCTCGAACATAATAATCCCTACTAATAGTATAAATTCGCAAGTGTGTTTGTATGTTGGACATTTTTTTTATAGACTCACGTCTGTATCCGCGTAAGGATAGGCAGTGTTGTAATATAATTACATCCACATTTCACCATGAAATGTTTAGGTCCCACGTAATAGGGGACGAGCCTATTGCCGTTAACGGGCACATCAGCAAACTCCGTGCTGCTTCTGAGAATTCGGGAAAACCCAGTAACACTTTTGCCCGACCCGGGAATCGAACCCGGGATCTCCGCTCAGCAGTCGCATACCCTATCCACTGGTCACTGAATGACGGAGGATACATTCATCATAACATTCTCATCTTTGACGCTATTTATTGTACGAATAATAGTCCTTCAGTCAGTATAATTCATTCTATATTTTTTTCCATGTCTACCTATTCCATCCTTTAGGTATAACAATAATCGACGACCGGTTGGCAAAGCAGGAGTGTAAGCGACTACAACGCCGAAGGTCGCGGATTCGATTCCCGCTCATGCCAAACATTTGTGTGCATGAACATGAATGTTTGTCTTGGTCTGGGTGTTTCTATGTATATATTTACAAAAAAAGTAAGTATAAGTAAATATGTATATTATGGCCCATTATTACCATTGTCTAGTACCCAAAGTAGGTACAGCAATTGGCGTCAGTCAGGCAGCCGGCTAGTAAAAACACATGCCATAACCCTTTTGCAGTATGACCATTTCCAAGTACTGTATTTATAAACAAAATTTAAAAATAAGAGAGAGGAGACACCAACGATCTCACATTGATACGTAGACCGATAGATGGCAAATGTACTATTTCACTCTAATTCACAAGTCGACAATTTGATACATGCGCAATAGATTTTCAACTATATTTTCATGTTCTGAATTCAAACTTTATGACAACTACAATTTTGTTTTTTTCCTACGGTGCCGAGGCTGCCGCGCTCTAGGCCGCGTTCACATTTATCTGATGTAATCTGTCGTGACGGCGTCTGTCGTATCGTGACAGACAATATCCCGGTCTGCGACAGAGGGAGGGGGGACGGGGGACGGTACAGCGCGAATTAAGAGATTGGACTCAGATTAATTGTAAAAAAAAATACTTTATTTAATTATAACAGCTTAACAGTATATTTATAATATAAAATAGTAATCGCTAATGTTAGATCTACAAAGGTATTTATAATAAATTAATGCTAAGATGACAATAAGATTATCTAGATAATTTGGTGGGGAGAGACGTGCTGACGAAGCTAACATTGTTGGGTTCCGTTCAGTTAACTCGCGCGACACAACTCGTCAGACTAATGTGGACGCGCCACTGTCTGTCGTAAAGCGTCAGACGCGCGTATGCAATTGTGCGCAATGGACGACGAACTAATTGACTTCCTTTTTATAATATTATTCTTATACAGTACCTATAGATGAGCTAATTGAATACGAAATAATATAATCCTGTGTAAATAATTTATGGATTTGATTGGATATCTGCTTAATCTGAATCGGATAATTCATCAAAAACATTGCGAAAGTGTGAACTCCACGAGAGTCAAGACAGAACTGATTTACAATTGCGTCAGATCGCGACAGACGGCGACAGACAAATGTGAACGGTAAGTAATTACGACAGAGACCGTCACGAGAGATCACGTCAGATAAATGTGAACGCAGCTTTATTCTATGGCCTCGCTTGTTCGGGGACCGTTTCCTCGCGCGGCAAATGCCTCGCGAGGCTGCTCGCTCTGGGTGGACCCACCTAATGGATTGTAAAATATGACTATGATTTAAGTGAGATTTTCTACAATAAACAAATGATAATAACTTTGCTCTTTATAGATATTATGGAACTCTTACGTCACATATATGATAATAATGTCTTCACTAATCTTCTCTCAAAGTTTTTGTACTAATTAATTTAAATTTAAATTACTTTTAAAGTAAGTGACAGGATATGTTTCAAACATATCCTGAAATTTGATATTTCATTATTGGCAGAGGATAAAATAAGATAGACATGTCTTTTTGCCAGGATGTTACCGTCAATATAAATAAAACTAGTTCATAGTTAAAAAAAATTTTGGGTACTTTAATTGTTTTTGTTCGTTGATTGCTGCATAAATACCTACATTATTATTGATTAAATTTTGTATTTGTTTCTTTTAAATGTATGTGAATACAATAATAATTCATGAACAAGAGAATAACTCGTTAATATTAGGTTTAGATTCGTTGTGGTACTGGCGTTTTATAGCAAATGGACAGAACAGTCGAGAATCAAATAAACTTGAAACATGCAATTCATTGCTTTCCTATAATAGAGTGTTCGTAGCATTTTAGTGGGCACGTCGTCGGTACGTGCAGACAGATATTGGCCCTCATCAAATGCTCGGATACCCACGTCTGAAGGCACTTTGACAACTGTATTGTATGTAAAGCGTGCACTTGTAGTGCACGCTTTACGATCTCACGAATCATTATCTCATTGTTCCGCGCGAGCTCAAAACACGTCATTCACGGGAACGCTTTGTTCACGAAAATTATGATCGTCCCCTCGGTTATCCTGAACCATTAGTAACATTATGTCTCCGGGTATTAGCTTAGTTATACGCCTGATATCCTGCGTATGATTTAGCCGACAGGCAGCCCACACACGACGCACATACCTCGTCTCACACCTTGGTGAACACATTCATACTGATATGTACCTGCGTTATTTTACTATCGACGCATTACTCACATCCACATAATTATACTAGTAACTAAGTAGACACCGCGCACAAGTAGGTATTGATTATAATCTTTTCCTTCATAACAATAAACGATGTTTATGAAGTGATACGCATTCACCAAATTACGTTTTATTTGACCTGGGGCAGGAACGGGTTAATGACGATAGAATCACACAAGTAAGTATGTATAATATATTACTGCAGTAACAGCAATACAAAATTACAAACACACTTACTTTAATTTTCTACGGCATAAGTAATGATGATATACAGGCATGCATGTTTAGATAAACTAAACATGCCTCTTAGTATAAAAAAGTAATGGTATGTTTAAACTGTAGACTCGTGAGCGTGCATAATTATGAATATTACATAATTAAACTAGAGGACGCCAGCAGCTACGCCTGCATTTTTTTTTAATTTACCCGTTTTGGCCGATCCCGTGGGAATTTCGGGGAATCCCTTCTTAGTGCACCCCTACGGTCCCCAAGGAACATACATGCCAAATTTCAGCTTCCTGCAGCCAATAGTTTCGGCTGTAGCGTGTCTGTCAGTCAGTCAGTCAGTAACGCAAGGATTTTATATATTAAGATAAGATAATTTACAAAGCAATGCTTTTAAAAAGTTTGCGTTCATCACGTTCTACGTTCTAATTTCACGTTTCTAAAGAATATTCAATAAGATATCACGTTTTAAGTGAGTTTTATAAACAAGAGACTCAAATTAGATTCCAGTGCCCTATAATAAGTAATAAAATTTCTGCCCAAAAGAAATTCTCAAAGACTTTTCTTACTTTCTTACGGTTTTTCTGAGAACCCATACTGCAAACAATCAAAGTCCTCCTTTATTTGTACAAGCCGTGATAATGAAAGCAAACCGTAGTTATATTTGTTTCTCAATCAAATACCAACAGAGCGATGTATGACGAGGAAACTTTGAACACGGAAATTTAGCATTTACGCCAAGGGACACGGTCTGAATATAATCCCAATTGAGTTGTTTGTTTCGTGGTCATGTCCGGCAAAATGTTCGTTTTTTTTTGTGAACACTATTACGTTATAAGTTCTGGAAAGTTTAGATTGGTGTTAGTGAAATTTCCAACAATCTATTTTGAAACTTTATTAGGTTGGTAACAAAAAATTACGTGACTGCACACATGGTTCCGCTTGAGTTTATTGAACGAGTAAAAGCTCTGAAATATGTCCTCGGAGCACTTACATTAACATACGCTCTATTTCACATGTTGTATCATTTGTTAGTAGTGGCAGTACTAAGCGAATGTTTGTTTACATAATGTTGGTAGTAGGTAGCCGAAGAGGTGGCGAGGTGGCGGCGCGGCGGTCATCTGGACGCCACACGAACGGTTGGTAATCCTGCAGTGCATCCATCATTCGGTAATCCCGGCTCTAGCTCACCACCGCTCAAAATGGCTATAAAGGGGCTTTAAACGATTACGTGCGTAAACGCTCCTTATTCGCGTCCAATGTCCATTAAAACTAATTAAAACTGATAATTAAAAGAATGTAAGCGCATTGTATCGTACGTAATACTGCTGTAGTATTTCAGCCAAGTGGGATAATTTTTTGGACATTTTATATAGATATTGCATATTTAAAAAAATGTCTCAACCAGTTTATAACTTTAATATAATTATAACTTTACTATTATACACTTTGCAATAAATATAATGTATATTCTGTTTTAATTCTTCAAAGTAAATTTACCTATCCGAAAAACTCTGTTCGAGCCGTTTCGATTTCGATTGGACATCAGACGGGTACATTAAAAGTCTAGTAAGGTTCGTGTAGAATTAAAAACAAGATTGGCTATCAATCGAATAAATCGGACTTTGACTGAACCTCAGACCAACTGTTCGCTCTCAAATATCGATGTTTCTGCTGAATATATCAGCGAACGAACATTATTAGCTCACTGAAATCGGCCATAAATGGATTCTGTTTTATCAAAGCCACAGGCTATCGAAAAGTACTGTACAGTAAGTGTAGTACAGTAAGGTAACAAACGGACAGATGTAAAAGTCAACGTAAATAAATCTTGTGTCGCGGGAAACTTTGTAAATTTTCAATTAATTGACACAAAGAACACCCAGACTCGAAATAACAGTTTATGGCATAACCAAAGAGTGTGCTCGTGAGGTCGACAAACGGAAGTGCGATTGACACTTATGCGACAAAACTGTCCTGCGACTCAACATGGTTCGTATGCAGACTTCCTACCGAGGTATTATGTAATGTTCTGTACGGTCATGCGAAAACAAGCATAACTACTCCTTGTAACCCTATTCACAAACTAAAATAGTGTTTTAATTGAACTCGCGAACAATTCGACGGCACATACGCATGAGGTCGTAAGTAAGTAAACGGTGGTTTTGCTTTCATGATACAGCTGAAATGAAAATATTGGTGGAAAGGAACTTCCTATTTCATCATGCAACTTCTTCAAGTACGTTGCTGTGATTCTATTTCATTTTGATGTAATTTTGTCAGTAGCTGGTTGCTTAACTACATCAGAACAGGTTAATAAAACTTGTCACACACTAATACGTCCATATGCGCAAGCGTGTTTAGCTGTGACACTTAAAAAAATCATAACTTATCGAAGATATGCGATCTGAAGGCTAGAGCATAGTATAGCTTAACAACGGTGAATATTTTATCCTTATTTTGTTTTAAAAAAATATTACGTCTTTATGCGTTTTAGGCATCGAAATATGTGCACTGACCGTCAGGTCAGCGCATATATTTCGATATACGTATACGATATACGAACTATATTCTACAGCAGCATTTTTACTTAGTGTTCTGGTCACAGAACACTTAGTGAAAATGCTGCTGTAATATCTCGAATATACGCACACCGGCACAACTAGGGGAACACAAATGAAAGGTCGATTTTTTCAATAAATATAGTTTCTAAAATTTTTTGCTGTTATTAAATAAGTACATAGTCTTAAAATATCTTAAATTAAAGCAAAAGAAGCAACGTATTGGCAATTTTTTTGAAAATACACTTGAATTGCGAAAATTTGCAAAATAAAACATTTTTACGGTGAGATTTTTTTTTTCTTTTGACATTTTTCTTTTGATTTTTTTTTCTAATGACACAAAATTATTAAAGTTAATATCGAGTATTGGCTCCGCGGGCTCTTAGCAGAGCTTGTATATGATTTCCCATACTCGAATAAGGCTGTCGATCATTTCTTGGGGTAAATTGTCCCATTCTTCCACCAACGCCAATTTTAGCTCTTCAACATTCCTGGGAGCTGGATTTCGCAATCGAACTCTTCTTCCCAGAATGTCCCAAGCGTGTTCTATTGGGTTCATGTCCGGTGATCGGGCTGGTCAGTCCATTTGATTGATACCAACCTCACGGAGGTAGCTATTCACTATACTTGCAGTGTGAGGGCGTGCATTATCATGCATAAAAATGAAATTTTGGCCTATAAATGGGGCAAAAGGCATGATACGTAGTTCTAAGACCTCTGTTACGTATCGGTGCGCAGTGAGAGATCCATTTTCAATGAGCACTCACTCTGTGCGGGCTCCTAAACATATATCTATCCCCATGCAATGCATTCTCCTCCTACTTTCTTTCCACGTTTGTTGTACCTGATACAAGTGAAACAACCGCAGACTCCCTTAGCACTCTAGACCCTACCTCATCCGGTACATTGGACATCTCGAGTGTGGAAATAGATATTGCAGAAGTCACTAAACTTTTATCTCAGCTCGATTCCTATAAGTCTGCAGGACCTGACAATATACATCCTCGTTTACTTAAACGATGTGCTAACTCTATCGCCATTCCTATATCTCTCCTGTTTAAGAAGTCTCTCGTGACATGCACTTATCCCCGCATATGAAAATCGGCATACATTACTCCAGTCCATAAAAAGGGATCTAAGACTGAAGTCACGAATTACAGGCCGATTTCCAAACTATGTGTTATTTCAAAGGTTTTCGAGAGAATTATCTATAATCAGGTGTATTCCGCTATAAAACACTGCTTTAGCCAATCACAACATGGTTTTCTCAGAGGTCGCTCGACCGTCTCAAACCTTATTTTATTCAACGATTATCTGACTGAAAACATGGATGCCGGTAAACAGGTGGATGTAATATACACTGATTATAGCAAAGCTTTTGATCGGATTAGTCATAGTATACTGTTAGAAAAGCTTCAACGCATCGGCATACGGGGCGACTTGCTTAGGTGGTTCTCCTCATACATTACCAATAGAACTCAGGCCATAGTAATAAACAATTACATATCAAGCTGGGTTCCCATTCCCAGTGGTATTCCTCAAGGCTCGTTAACTGCGCCCTTGCTGTTTAACATATTTATAAATGACATCGAGATCTGTTTTCATAATTCTAAACTGCTGTGCTTCGCAGATGACATGAAAATCTGTGCGGCAATAACTTCACTGTCTGACGCACAGCTACTTCAGGCGGACCTCACTCGCCTCGATCATTACTGCCACATTAACAAACTCGACCTCAACCCCTCTAAGTGCTCCATAGTAACGTATAGTCGAAAAAAGGACAACTTAGCATTCCAGTACATGATAAAAGGCCACTATTTACCTAGAAATGAATCTGTTCGCGACTTGGGTGTTATTCATGATTCAAAACTACTCTATGACAAGCATATAGATGACATAGTCGCTAAGGCATCCAAGGCTCTTGGTTTTATTATGCGATCATCTTTTTATTTTAAGAATGCTAAAACTTGGAAGATTCTCTACTGCACTTTTGTCAGAAGCATATTAGAATATGCTTCGCAGATATGGATTCCGCGTTACGACACATACGTTATGAGAATTGAGAGAATACAAGTTAAATTTATTAAGTACATATGCTATCGGCTACAAATACCATTCAAAACGAGTCAATATCTAAATATATGTAAGAATTTTCACCTGTTGACCCTTTCTAATAGACGAAATATTGCTGACGTCTGTTATATTCTCAAGATTGCCTCAAACAATATTAAGTGTCCGGAATTATTGCAGAAACTAAACCTTAATGTACCACCCAAGCTGCTAAAATCTGCAAAACCCTTATATGTGCCTACATCTTGTTCTAATTATCGACAAAACTCTTTCCTTAATAGAGCGAGCAATAGCTTTAACTCAACTGCTAAAGATTTGGATTTGGACTTATTTTGCACTAGTATTCCAGTGGCGAGACGACGAATGAGTGAACAATTCTTTACTTAGACTGCTATATTGCCAGCTGAGCTTAGCTTGCTGATTGTATAGAAATTGTTATAATGTGATAGCTAATTAAATTGTGCTAGTGTGATTGCTTTACCTATATTGTATTAGAATATGTGTGTATCTTTAATGTAACTTTAAACGCGGGGACCTGTAATTGGCTATCTGGTACTTACTAAAACTGTAACTCAAATTGTAATAAGATGTTGGACCTCCAAATAAATAAATAAATAAATACCATTACTGACCCTCCACCATATGACACCGTTCCCGTGAAGTTAGTCTGGTTGTATCGTTCACCTCGATACCTCCACATCCTTTCCCTCCCATCCAAAAAATTGACATAAAAGCGGCTTTCATCGGTGAATAAAACACGACCCCACTCACTTGTCCAATCTAGGTGCTCACGGGTAATCTTGCTACACGATGAGCTACCTCGAGTTTCGGTGCTTTTGATGGAACGTAAGACCTTAATCCAACTTCATTAAGACGTCTTCTAACCGTCCGTTCACCAACATTTACGTAACGCACCTCAGCCAGTTGATTTCGGGTCTGAACAGTGGTTTGTCGACGATTTCTCAAAGTTTGCATGGTGATAAATCGGTCGTCAACGGCACTTGTAGCCCGATTGCTGCCCTGTCCTCGACGGCGTACGTAAGATCCCGTCTCCCTATAGCGGCGAACAATGCGGTGAATCACTAAAGTCGATACACCTAAGGCTCGGCTTACCCAGCGGTAAGTATGCTCTTCTCTGATCATGGTTATAGCCCTAGCCACTGAAGTTGCTGGCAAATCACTCATTTTGTATCAAGAATGTGTACACAGTTCAAAAATATACAGTGGAATGACCCACAGTCACTTTACACTGAACCCCAGAAAGATCTTATCAGAAGCAATTCTAACATTAAGTGTCAGCAAATTCTTAAAGTTTTATAAAATCTGTCAACACACTTTTAAATGACAAATTTGCACTTAAGATAGCTTCCAAAGACGGTAAAATAATAAAAACTTGTCAAGATACCCGAAATTTTGGAAAAAAATCGACCTTTCTTTTGTGTTCCCCTAATTGTGCCTTGATACATGCGAGGCAGTTAGCATTAGAAAAAATACAATAACAACTTCTTGAAAAGAAATATTTCTCTGTCTCCATTATGAACTTGGTAAGAAAAAGCATCTAGATCCAGAAAAATCATTCTGAAATGAAGGTATAATTCGGCGCGGCATGATTTTCTTGTCGCTTGGGAGAGATCAAATTCAAATCTTTTTTCCAAAGTATCTAAATCAAGTCTATTTAACAAACGGCCATTAGTTTAAAATTGACTTGGTTATTCTGAACGTCACTTCTCCCAAGTGAGTTGTTAAAGTAGACCGAGGGTTATTGTGGAGAGCGCTGTAATGTGGACGTGTAGTGTGCACTTAGGAAGCGCGCTTAAGTTACTGAAACCTTAAACTATGTTTATTTACGTTTTATAGTCGCATTGTGTTTTATACTTTTGGAACTATTGATCTCAAAACGTTAAGATTCTATACAAATACCTACTGGTTCTACCATTGGTCCTCGAGCGAAGTAAAGAAATTATCCATTTTTAACAGTATTACGAGCAAAGTCAAGACAAAGAATAACCTTAAAACACGCGCTTTTACCTAAGAACAAGTTCAATATCATCATCAGCCTTTAACAGTCCACTGCTGCACTAGGCCTCTCCTTTGAAAGGAGGAACTGGCCTACTATACCACGCTGGCCAAACGGGTTGGTATAGGGTTTGTATCAAGTTTTCCTTCTCTTACAGTGCTATTCTCTGCATAATATGCTCCCTCTGTCGGCTCTTACGATACCCATGGGATGATATGGAGTGGTGACATTCCGTATTCTTAATCCGTCACCACACGGACATTATGGTCACTTTAATTCAAAAGTGAAGCAACTGTTTAAGTATGTGTAACTGAATGAAGTAAGTATTGGCGTACCGTAACTTGCCGTGTTGACAAGGATATTTACTAAACGAACACTGGGACAATGGAACAATGGGACACCCATTAGACTTTTCACAAGGAGGATTACTTTTTTTTACTAAAGAACAATGCCCATTTTTCTTAGAGCCCAGATGTGGACAGTCAAAAATCGTAGTATTTGTTATTGCATTCGATAAAAGAGTGTTAAACTAGAATTTTGAGATTGATTAGAGGTCCACCACATTCATAGTTTTATTACAAGAAGTACTTTTATATGCTCACAAAACATTAGGTGTGTACCCACTTTTTTAAGGATAGTTAAAGTATTTCGTAGTTTTGAGTAGAAAGGAATGATTTAATCATTTGGTAAGAGTAGAAATCCGAAAGAAAAAGCCAAAAGTCGTAAAAGATCCAAAAACATAAAAAGAAATCGCAATGTGCACGAGCAAAACAAATAGGTAACAAACAAAATAAACTGAATATGACATTATTGACAGATACTTAAGAGTCAAAAAAGTGTTGCCATTTTACAGTTTTTAAATGATATTGATTGATTAATCGATATGGATTTCGGACATAGGTTATCTATATATTTGGTTCAAAATTGAACTTATTTGTGGTTAATCGCATATATACCTTAAAAATACACACATTTTAAATGTTTAAGGACCAAGTAGAGATTTGCTATTAACTCAAATCATTTTGAGTAGAGAAAATGTAAAATTGATTAAGAAGAGGTGATAATCGATTTATTATTATGATTTCTTTACTGGCAATTTCTGATCTATTACGTGTTGGCTATTTAGACGATAACACATCTTTTTAAACCTATTTATTGAATAAGTTTCTCGGCACACCTTTAGTAATGCCTATAAATTAAGTTTTAAATAAAAAGGATTATTCAACAACTAATTTAAACTTTATTGTGCTGTTCATGAGTTCCAAACTGGGCCAGAAATGGGCATTGTTCTTTGAGAATTGGTCAATCAAATCCATAAAAAACCTTAAAATGATATGTAGGTATTTGATTATTGAGAAATGAATGTACTTACAGGCATTTGCAGAGTCTAATGTAATTCGTGGATTGAGTTTAATGTCATGTTCGTCAAGGTTATGGAAAAGTTATCGAGATGGTTTAAGCGATATATGAGATATCTGAATCCTATGTTGCAATTATATATATTATTAAAAAGATCCATGAATCGTGTGGTGTAACCAATCTTTTGATGATGGATAAAAAATACTGGAAATAAAACACCAGGCCGCTAGGTGCTACATGCACGATTGGGATAGTACTTACCCGTAACAGAATAAATTAGTATAAATAAACATATTAGCAAAAATGTTTAAACAAATTTAATGGAATACCACACATATTCCTCCTAAAATATCCACATTTTAATTGCACAGAAATACCCATGTCATAGAAAAATTCTCTTATTTGCCTTTTTTAAATATTGCTACCTAAACATAGCCAAGCTGTGCTGTCAGTGACTCAGTCTGAATTGCTACATTGTGTGAGAATTTCGTGAGTGAATTTTAATACAGCCCGTCATCTCCTTTTTAGTTTTAGTGTCTGTTACGAACTGTTTAAAAGTTTCCTTATATGGAGCCAATTGTGACAAAATGAAACCATCATCATTACAAAAAAAATTGACACTAAGGCAACATGCAAGGCCTTATTACAAAACAAGGATTCTGGATTGCCAGACATTAGTAAGTATTTGATTTTAAGAAAGAGAAAGACTGTTTGATAAGGTCGCTAGTTATTTATTTTAATATTACGTTGTTCCAACTAATTTCAGATACAAAATAATTACTTTTCGATCTGTAGGATCATACAAAGTAATTCTGATTCAGTTTCAAGATATAACCCACACACGCTGACTAAAACATAAAATAATGAATATAAGTAGGTACATAAAAGCTTGTAATAAATATTGCATTTCTCACCATCTTAATGAGACAAACAATCAAAAACAAATAGATATAACGTGAAGAAACTGTGACGTACGCTGGTAGTGTCAGAAAATACATTATATTCATGACTATTACTTGTATTCTACATAGTTATAGTTATAGTTGATCGTGGGTTTTCCGCACTTAGCCACTTATTTGGGCCATTGTGCGTATGTGGCGACTTCATTGACGCCGACTACTCATACCACCTTAGTTCCTTCCAGAAAGCCATTAATTGGTTGGTGTCGTTTAAAGCTTCACTCATGGTTCTGGGGTTGTTCAGCAGCTTTGCCCGTTGATCGCTCACACTTGTACAGTGCAGAATGACGTGAGCGGGTGTTTCTTCGGTTTCCATACAGCCCCTGCACAGTGGGCTGTCCGTAACGCCTGTGTTGAATAGGTGCTTGTTGAGTGGACAGTGGCCAGTTATTATGCAAAAGAAAAGAAAGAAAGATGCCCGTCAGATGCTTTAGTGTTTTCCTATTAGAATGCAGCAGCTTGTGTGAGAGTCGCTTGTTCAAGCAGGGGATGGCATCTTTTGTTTGTCTGCATTCTTTTATGTTTGCCCACTGTTTTTTGTGTTCATGTGCGGTTCTCTCACGTAGCCACGTTTTGATTTGGCTTGCTGGTATCGGTACAATCGGCTCGGGTCCCATTATCATTGTGTCCGATCCTTGCCGTGCCAGTTGGTCTGCGGCGTCATTGCCTGCGGAGTTGCTGTGGCCTTTAATCCATTGCAGCGTAACCCGATCCTTCTCTGCAATCTTTTGCAGCTCTAGGTGGCATTCCATGATGAGGCCGCTGTTAAAGCAGTTGATGCCGAGACCTTGAAGTACAGAGGCACTGTCCGTGATAATGCGTATAGACAGGTAACTTACGTTCCTAGACGCGATTGCTGTTGCGGCTCTTGTTATCCCAACACACTCGGCTTGGAATATGGTGTTATGGGTGCCAAGGGATGTTGAGATGTTGATGTTTAAGTCATGGGAGAATACGCCCGCACCCGTCCCATACTTCGTTTTTGAGCCGTCTGTGTATACTCTGACTTCGTGTATACCAGAGCAGTCTTTGTGTTCCTCCTGCAATTGGATGCGATATTTTTTGTCAAAGACAAAAGTTTTAGGGATGAGATCGCAAGCGGCCTCTAGCATCGAGATCTCTTTGGTTAAGGTCCCTTTTAGGCGTGCGTGAGTAATTCGATCATCCTTTCTCCATAGCCCGAGCTTGTCTAGACGGATTGCTGCAGCGCCAGCTTCCTGCTGGATCATTAGGTGCAGCGGTCTTAGGTCCAGTAGTATCTCCAAGGCGGCTGTTGGGGTACTCTTCATGCAGCCTGTTGTGACCAAGCAGGCTAGGCGTTGAAGGCTCTGTAGCTTTTTGTGATTGTGCTTAGTTGCGTGCGTGGCCACCATACTACTGCACCATACGTAAGCATGGGGCGTATAATGGCAGTGTAGATCCACAGGGTAATTGATGGTTTGTATTCTACATATACCAATAGGTTGCTTGATTAAAATGGCGACCAAAAACTACCTAGATCTTTTAAAAATTAATCAATAAGTTAAATCTCCCGCAACGTTGTTCAAGTAAGCTTCAGTCCAAATTAATATGTTTGAAATCTAAGTAACCTACAATCTATATTTAGATTTGTAAAGTAACAAGTTAGCTATAATAAATTTAAACTTAAATAAACAGTAAACTATTATGACGTTACTTTCTCAAAGTGAAACAGCGAGAATGCCAAAGTTGGTCTGTATATTTCATAACTGGCAACATGCTCCTTTTCTTTGCGAAATAATAGCTTAAATTGTAGTGTTGCTGTCTTTTTGATGATGCAAATTACTCAGCGCAAAAGTGGCAGAATATAATTTGAAACAGAAGAAAACAGACTGCATGGAAATCCAAATTGCACGTGCGGGGTGAGGAATCTCAGGGGATTAAACGATCCGCCGCAAGGAAGCCCGCAAGAGAGAATTGTTTTTAATTTACATAATGGCGTCGATAGCACGGAGGCTCGATGTGAGCTTATAGGCGTTATAACAAGTATAAAATCATTGAGTGCAGATTAACCTCAGTGCCAACGTTTTATTTATTAGGTTTTACCATAAAATCTGTTAATTATATTAAATTGTGCTTTAATTTTTCGGTATTTACTGATAAGCTAGTTGTTGCCCGCTGTTCTGTGCGCGTTGTGGCGTGGTAGTCGGTCAAAAAGACAAAAGGTAGCCTATGTATTATAATGATGATTATTTTTATTACACAAGCTGACCCGGCGAACTTCGTACCGCCTAACAATTGATTCTTTAATTATTTTTTATTTTTCTCTCCTTAAGAACCATCAAACTTCTATCATCTCTACTAATTACTTCAAGGAATATTATAAAAAAAGAATTAACGAAATCGGTTCAGCTGCTCTCAAGATTTGCGCTTAGCAACACAATCAGCGATTCATTTTTATATTATAGAAGATTAATTAGTGAATAAGCATTTATATCCTTTTTTCCGCATCGTGTGCAAGGAGGACTATGGGGTTTGGCATAGTTTAAATTATATAGAAGAGGATAAGGGGTAATCGGTCGGTAAATTCAAGCCAGGATTTAATTTAAAAAGAGTAGTTTATTATGTTTCAAAATAAGATGTCTGATATTTACGCTTGGGATAAGTAGTAGGTCTAAAGTACATAGGTCCAGAGTCTAGACTATTGTGTGCCTCAATTGAAGGTTACTTGTGTAAAGAATTCAATTAAATATCAAAGAGCCGCGAGAGCCTACCCGAGATCCTATGATAAGTGGAATTCCTAACAAATTTAGAGTATTTTCTAATATAAGTACGTCGGCCTTCATTTACATATTGAGAATATTAACTTTTTTTTATACGAATCAACTTAAGGAAATCTGATTGTTTCTTTCTATTATCCTTATAAATTATTCATCCATCTTTAAACAACTTCACGTCTATATCCGTATTAAGTCAGAGATCTGTTGAAAGCGTATCATTGAAATTGTAATCTCGTCATCAGCCATCCCATGTTATCTTTACAAATCGTCTCTGAGCGTGCAATAACGCGAATGTACTTTTTTGAATGAACCTTGTTTGCGACAGCTAATGTTTCTTATTCATCTTAAACCGCGTCTCGAGTGCTTTGTTTTGTAGCTAGTACTGCCTCATCGCCGTCTGTACTTTAAATACTACTCTAGCTGGTTCATGTTTATGTTTGGACAATATTGATGGTACAGATTTTCCTGGGTCCCAGCTTAGTGCTTTATCATTAGCAAGAACTGAACAAAACTTTATTTATGCACTGTAATATATAATAATACTGTATATATACCAATATATACAGTATTATTATATGGTTTTTTGTATTTATTACTAGCATCGAAAATTAGAAAAATCGAAATGCTTTTATCAACCGAGCCCGATTTTGATTGCGAAATAAATATGTTCCGCTCAACAGATTGTATATTTCTCAGAAAATACAAATATATTTTTCATACATATCAACGTATCAATATAGGCTGAGTAGCTACAAGCTTTATTATTTGTTATTATTATGCTAACTGGAATTGATTTATCAATAAAGACTCGGCAAACTTCAGAGTAGCATTGGAGATGTTTACTTATATCTTAACACATACAAACATATATCTTCGGTGTTGCAGGAAAATTATAATTTTTTTTTTTACAGCTGCCGTGCTCTTATCAAAATTTAGTTAGACTAGAGTTTGCCTGGTGGTCGAAATTCGACCATAATATGTTTAAATGTTAAGTTTCTACATTATTAAGGTTTAATTGTCAAAGATTCTACAGTCAAAGACCTTCACGCACAATGAATCTTTTATGAAATTACTGGAACGAATTTATGAAATTAATTAAACTCATTTAGAGTTTCAAATGTTCTATAGCCAAAAAAATAAAACTATATAACTCCGTTCGCGCATTTGTCGTCAAAAAGGATGACAAAATTTTGCGTCACGTATTTATACAATAGATAAAACAGTCAAGAACAAATACGTTGTGGTTCCCGGATCAAAATAATTTCCAACAATCTTTCCATTTGCATGAATATATTAAGAAATAATCCCTCCCACATATATCTATAAGAGGAACACAATGAAATATTACTAATTTCAGAACAGTCTTCCAGATATATAAGGTTCAAATTCTTTTCACATTACTTGTTAAAATTTCTACTGTTCCCAGAGCCTCAGTCATTTACCAGCGGTAACTTACGAAAAATAGACCAAATGAACCAAGAATATCAAGGCGCGGGCGACCTAGATGCTCCTCTGCTTCAAGGACTTAGTTTCATTCCCGCGAATACTGGAGTCCAAGAAACATTGATAAGAAATCAAATTGGAAATCTATCGAGAGTTTCGATATGGTGCAATAGAACTTGATTTTAGCGTTTTCAAGAAAAAACGTTCGTAAAAATTGACGCCAAAATGTTGAACGGGCAATGAATCACAATCAGTCGCACTCATATTCAATGAAAACTGGCAACTGTAATCAAATTGGGTTTTATCTCGATATCAAAGTGAACGAAATCAAATACATGTTTGCATAATATGGCTGGAGTGTGTAACTGTAAACCTTATAAATCTGTTTCTACAGTATGTTTACCATTAGGTTGGTCCACATATGAATATAGGTAGAGCTAATTCCAACCGCTATCACCCAAGTAATGAAGACGCTTAACCCTAGGGTAACTCGTTAGACAATTTCAGGCGGTGACTATGGCCAGTAACGGCTGTAACAGGTGTTCATGTGACAACTAGAATAGCGAACTAAGTGTGTCCGAGCCACTCATTCAGAGGATATTTAAGGCTTCATATTTTTGCTGGAATACGTGGCCTAGTGTGGAATTGTTATATTGCAATATTTTTGCCATTTTCAACATTTTACAACAAATATAGTGCACTAGCTTCGTGGGGTCTGTTATCAGGATAAAGGTACCATGTGCTATTCTGATGTATAAGGTAAATTACTGCAACGTCTCATTAAAATCCTCTGAGTTGTTTGTGCGAGAAAGATTAACAAACATCTAGGGCAGTTGAGTAAAAATAAAGTTGTTTGTTTATCCACTATTTTACGCTTTTATAACTTAAATTAGCATCCGATACAATTTTTTAAACTTATTGCTTGTGCATACGTAGGCTGCACACGTGCACCGCCTACTGCAAATTAATTGAACCTTGCCCATATACAGGGTGGCGCTTGCATAGGGGCATTGATTTAAAAAGGTCGTAGCATTGATGCCTATAAAATGATTTATATCAACAAAAAAGGTCATGGGGCCAAAATAAAATAATAAAATTTTCAAACTAAATAAACTATAAAATATGAGTAGCAAAACGAAACACCATTTTTAGACCAATATGACATTAGGTTACTGACCTTTGTAAGAACGGCAACGTGTGCTATGCGGCAGACGATGCCACGGAGGTAGTTCACATTTATTGACGAATTACCTATTTCAGTAATTCTACACACCACTCCAATGTTTGGTCACTCATTAGGCAAGCACTGGTGTCTTTTTCATATCAACAAAAAATAATAAGAAAAAAAACAAAACGAAAATGAAAACTTAAAAATCACACCAAAAATTTTTACTAGGTATTTAGTTTCTTTTTTTAAAAAAGAGAACCGCCTTAAAAAAATCGACCCACTGAAAAGTACGAAATAATTTTTACATGCGCTAATACATAGTATAATAACTTATACAAAATACTTAGTTTTTGAAGTCTGCCAGTTAAAATACTAAAACTTTCTCCTAAGTGTAACAAATACTTTTTTCTGAAAACCGCATAAAAATCGGTTCAGCCACACTCGAGTTCATCGTGGGCAAACTTACATATATACGGGTCAAACTCAGAACCTTCTTTTTTTGAAGTCGGTTAAGGGCCTAAAACCTTCTCCTAAGTGTAACAAATACTTTTCTGAAAACCGCATCAAAATCGGTTCAGCCAAAGGCGAGATAATCGCGGACAAACATACATACATACATACATACAGGTCAAACTGAGAACCTCCTAATGACAAGAATGAAAAATATGCTCTCGCATTAGATTTTTTCACCGACTTTCTTTGTTTTTTGTTAATCGTAGAGACATAGACACGTACACACGTACACACATACACACACACCCACACATACACACACGTACACATACAAATACACACATGCGCACGCGCGCGAACACACGTACACACGTACAAACACACACACATAATACATAAATATAACATGTAAAACCATTATACTGGCAGTTAAAAAGAGTGGCCACGAGTTTTATTGCCAGTTCTTTCTCGTGGTTCTACCTATTGCATTGCGAACGTGGCAGTATATGTAAATGTAGAATCATCTAGTAATTAAGTTTAATTTTTGACGTTTATAAGCGTCACTTTGTGACCTAAATGGATAAATGATTTTTTAATAATAATAATAATAATTTTCTACCACATTCACACAACACCATCTAGTCCCAAACTAAGCAGAAGCTTGTACTATGGGTACTAGATAATGGATAAACAAACATAATTATATACTTTTTTTTTTGTAAATACATACATATCATACATAGAAACACCCAGACCAAGACAAACATCATCATGTATCCCTCATTTTGATTTTGACTTTGACATACAAACATACTAAGAACCAATATATGTATACGGGTCACACTGAGAATCTTCTTTTTTTGAAGTCGGTTAAAATACTAAAACTTTCTCCTAAGTGCAACTAATATTTTTTTCTGAAAACCGCATAAAAATCGGTTCAGCCAAACTAGAGTTAATCGTGGGCAAACTCAGAACCTTCTTTTTTTGAAGTCAGTTAAGAGCCTAAAACCTTCTCCTAAGTGTAACAAAAACTTTTCTGAAAACCACATAAAAATCAGTTCAGCCATACTCGAGTTAATCGTGGGCAAACTTACATATATACGGGTCAAACTCAGAACCTTCTTTTTTTGAAGTCGGTTAAGGGCCTAAAACCTTCTCCTAAGTGTAACAAATACTTTTCTGAAAACCACATCAAAATCGGTTCAGCCAAACGCGAGATAATCGCGGACAAACATACATACATACATACATACACACATACATACATACATACAGGTCAAACTGAGAACCTCCTTTTTTTTGAAGTCGGTTAAAAACCCACTTAACACAAACCCACGTAAAAGGTATCTAGCACGAAATTTTCAAATTCTCAAAATGGCCGCCATTGTTATCACGAATTACCTATTTCAGTAATTCTACAAATCACTCTAATGAAAGTTCAGTAATTAGGAAAGCACTGGTGTCTTTTTCACAACAAGAACCCACGTTACACAATCATATCCGCATATTCGGACGACATAAAGTTTGTCATTATCACAAATAATGCAAAAATGACGAATGATAAAGTTCACTAAATAACAACACAATTAAATAACACAACTAAATACAATCACACAATTCAATACCAAAAACAACTGTCGCATTAAGTTAAGATTTAAGCGCGCGCGCAATCTTATAGACTGTTTTTGCGGCACTAAACAAACCTTTCGAGTCACCGATCACCGATGCGCCGCTGGCGCCGACATGTCTAGGATAGGAAATAGAGATGCGCAATAGGTACTATGTATGTCGATATTTTTGACACGTTAATACGTTAACAACAAAATAGCATAAAATGTTTTTATACAACGAACTATGCATTCTTACTTGTATTAACAATAATGCTATTGCTTAATTGTGTTGCTAATACGACACAGTTAAACAAGTTTATGAAATACTATGCACATACTTCAATTAGTTCAGTAGTTTTAGTACATAGTTATTATAATTCTTAAGTAGATTGTTGAACCCATTTGACCATTTGAAAAATACCATACGGAAAGAGCTAAAATAGTCAATAATTATTAACTTATTTCAAATGATTAAATAATTGAATATCTTTACATGTTTATCATTGTTTACCTATTAAAAACTTCGTCTTTATTTGTATCACACTTTGAAATTTTCGAACGTAAAGTCATTGATAAGACGATTACATTAACGTTAAATACAAACAATGTCGATACAATAAACAACAAACTTTTACGGTGCGTAGGTATTTTTTATCGATACTATCATTGATAAGACGATTACATTAGCATTAAATACAATCAATGTCGATACAATAACAACAAACTTTTACGGTGCGAATTTTTTTTCGATACTATTGACAATATTTTGTTCATAATTGGGCAACTCTATTTGGCTCGACTATGTTTGTCCTTGTCACACGTAGTGCATTTACTGTGCATACCTAATCAGATTTTTTGTGCTTGCGGAACCGAACCATTTTATTATTATGTAA
Organism: Euclidia mi; assembly: GCA_944739405.2. Lineage (NCBI taxonomy): Eukaryota > Metazoa > Arthropoda > Insecta > Lepidoptera > Erebidae > Euclidia > Euclidia mi. The sequence continues at coordinate 63,419,211 of OX123183.2, forward strand.
CTTTATTGAAAAGGTAATTAGGAAGTTTCCAAAGTTTTGTTCTGTTAAAAATGTTACGCATTAACTTGGGCGCAAAAACCTACAACGACGAGTCTTAGGTAGGTACCTTCGAGGCGAAGCGACGTTGCACGAAGACGTCATCGTCCTAAGTCGTCGAAGGGTCAACGCAGACAGAGAGGAATAATCCCCGCGCGGTCTCGGGCAGTTTCTTTACGGATTGCGTATGCTCAAGATTGCGCGCGACCTCGCGAGCCTGCGTGAGTAAAACGTTCTGGGTTACCACTCTACAGTAAATATTTTGTCGCGAAAGTTCGTTAAACCCTGAAAGTACGCGTACGACGCGGGCGCCGACTCGACGCCGCGCGGGGATTGCCGCGTATCTTCGAGGACGCGCGAATGTTTTTTGAAAGGTTCAAGCATTTATGCACTTTATTGTAAAAAAAAATACAGTTTATTTTCAAGTGCGTTAATAAAATCCTCTCCGCTGCGCTCCGTTCTGTCTGCGCTGAGCCTAACTTCGGATGACGTCGAGGCGTCGCGTCGTGAGTAGTACCTAGCGAGTCGCGGCGCGCAATGTAGGGTCGTTGACCGTTTTGTATCAGCTGTATGGAACTCGAAGCATGTGCAAAAATTGCGGAACTTAAAATCGATATTGTGGCTAAACCTTCCATTATGCAATAAATAAACAGTTTTTCTTTACTGTTGCTAAAAACTGTAACAGTTACGATACGAATATAATAACTAAATTAAAGTACATTTTTAAAGAAATAGACTTTAAGTTACAAATAAGATATTAATAGATTAACAAGTTAATGTCCGAAAATTTTATACGTATAAATATTTATGGACATAATTATGTAAATAAGGTCAGATGTTTTGAATAAAGGTTCAATTCAAGCTTGACTTAGCAGGCTACCTTGAAGCACTTATTCATTACTTCAAAATGAGTATAATGAGATACAAATTATTACGCAAGCTGGTAAAGAAATTTCCGAAACAAATGGTAAAGCTAAACTACGTACCAGTATTCGGAGACAAAATTAGATTTTCTTTTGTTGATAGCTGAATAGTAACTGCCTATTAATGCGCCAGCACTGAGCGAAGGCTCTTTGTTGAAGTTATCAGTACACCGAGAGGTAATTGGCAAAATCACCCAGCAGCCGCAGAATGTCTGTGATATCAGGTTTATTTTTGAGAAATCGTGTATAAAAGCACCTGCGCGTCTATGCTTTATTCAGTATCGTCATTAAAATTAACAGCGTTTTGAATGTTTATGTATTCGAGTCATCAATGACACGGTCCTTACAAACCGGCTCAACCATCTTGACCTGCGTAGAGATGTTGCGTCTCTCTGCGTTCTATATCGTATATATCATGGGGAGTATTATGAGGAGTTGTTTGGTCTGATACCCGCTGCAGAATTTCACCACCTTACAACTCGCCACAAACTAAAATTCCACCCTCACCACCTTGATGAGTGGCGTTCTTCTACCGTACGATTCACACGCCATTTCCTGCCTCGTACGGCCAAACTGTGGAACCAGCTACCTGCAGCGGTATTTCCAAACCGGTTCGACATTGGAATCTTCAAGAAGCGAGCATTTCCTTTTTAAAAGGTAAGCAACGCACTTGTGATCCTTCGGGCATTGCAGGTGTCAATGGGCGGCGGTGATTACTTACCACCAGGTGACCCGCTTGTTCGTTTGCCTTCCTATGCTATAAAAAAATATATCGTTTGCTGTGATCTAGCGTAATGTTACTGTTATAAAATACTTTAATCGAATAAAAGTATTTGGATTATTTCTCCACATGTCACTTAATAAAGTCCGTATAATCAATTTAGCATTGAAATAAACCAAGCATATTTACCTAAACTAAGCCATTGGCTCAGCTGTAAGCTAAATATTTTTCAACATATTGAAATTTATTGTGAAACCACGATTATTTAGGAAAATAAGTCACAACTAATTATAAAAAAGCTACATTTTCGCTTACTTATCGTTAGGGTTCGAGTAAAGTTCACCGGACGATTTTTCGCAAAAACAGGTTGTCCCGTTACCCCAAATTTCTCACCGGGAGAATGAAATACATTTGGCGTCAAAAATAGCCGGTGTTACTTACTATACGTATCTTTGTCTATCTCCTTTCAAAGTATTCATATTCGACATAGAGGAAAAGTAATCACACTTATACGTATATAATAATATTAGCACATGAGCAAATAGTCATCTGATATTAGTTAGGATTACGATTAGATCCGGCCCTCGGGTTTACGTGCGAGGCATGATAATAATATACTCGTATAAGTAACTGTTCAAAAGACTCCTAAGTATCTCTCTACAAAAGTTCGTTTAATCCGACTTAGACGATTAGATAGCGTAACAAAAAAATAATAGCAATTTTTACAATGAAACTAAATAACTGAATCTTTATCCTTGCGATGTAGATTACCAAGATTATATTCAATTGGTAAGATAAATTCGTATTTTTCCGGCTGGCTTATTACTGTCAAACTTTTACACATGCAGTAGTATGTGTTCATGGACATGGTTGCATTTCAAATTTAAAACATCAAAATCAAAAGAAAATGTAAAGATCATACACAATCCTTTTTGTTAAAGTAAAACCTCATCGCTGTCATCAACAAATGTCAATGTTATCAGATAATGTCATGACATTATCTGATAACATTTTGATAGGACAGTTGGTACAGGAAAGAGGCCAAAGCATAGAGGCCCAAAGCTCCTGGTCACGTGAAGCATCAAACAGTCAACTCGTAATTTCCCTATTTACGTAAAGAGCGATCGTCGGACCCCATGAGTTTCGGCTGAGACGACATGAAAACAAAATCACGTTGAACATTATTTTGTTTACGTTAAAAAAGATGTCGGGCACCTTGTTGGCTCATTCAGGTAAGTGGCAACATTTGCGACACCCCGCTATTAAGATTCTGCCAAGTGTTATTAGGGCAATTTCTGTTGCAAAAAAATACAATTTAGAAATAATGTTTCTTTTCATTTTTGAATCCCGTTTAATGACAATAAATAATTATCTACATAATGGGTTGCAACAAAATGTATTTTTATCTCAAACTGGCCGGCGATTTTGCTCCATTTCAAAATAGAGATTATCTTCAAAAACTTGCGCTAACAAAATCCGGCACAATAAGATTGACGGAGGCTATTGCAGCACAGAAGGCTCCGCTACAACAGAGTAGGACTCACTGCAAAAAAAAAAAAAGGAATAGTGAAAAGTAATTACATATATGGAATCTATTGCGCATTGAGTATTTCCACTATTTTCTTTTCTAGTACAACATGTCAGATCTCAGTGATGAAGAAACTTAAATGAAATGGTCTATAAAGTTGAAATTTTATTTGCTCGCTCTTGAGTTTATACTCACATGTCTCTAGGACAAGGCTTTTCGCTTTAATAAACTGAATTCTTAATAGTAATGTTTTACTATGATGTCACCTCAAAAATATTCATTTATCTCGTTATATAAAACTTAGAGCTCCAGTAGTTTGTTGTAGCTAGCCCTCATACATATTACCTTACGTATATAATGTGTATAAAGAACACTTATTGTAAGAAATTCAGGCAATAAATATAAGTGCCTGGCCCAGTTCAAATTATCACGATCTAGTAGGTACTACAGAAAAAGCGTTCACCACACTATATAAGTTATGCTAATAAATGTGAGGAATCGGCCGTTTACGATAGCCATACATCGTTTCCAGGCGAACGATGTCCCGGCCTCTCTTCACGCATTCTCATTGCTCTTTCCATTTCACACAAAATTATTCCTAGTCACCTTTTTGCCACTTGCAAAATTAATGGATATCTTGTCCAACTTATAACTCATCAATATCAGACATATCGAATCCCCCCCGTGGGATCTCCACCTTGTCGTGGTGGGGGGGCTTAGTAACCGTGGATTGGTCACCCGCGGTGAAGCTAAGAGGGATCCAGGAGGGGACGCTCCGCGTGGGCTTGACGGAGGCCTGCGCAGGATGCGTCCAAAGGGTCGGGTGCGAGGGCAGTTCTTCTGTCCCTCACAGTCGGGTGCGGTCGCGGGAGGAGAGGCGTGTCGGTTTTGCGTTGCCGCGCGCCCTATCTCCCGCGACCAAATGGAGGCGCACCATCGTTGCGTCGCGGTGGGGCCGCAGCGGAAGAGGAGATGCGGTGTTGCGTTGCCGTCCACCCTATCCTCTGTGGCCGCTGAGTGTTTTGGCGGCGGAGCCCAACACCTTCATCCGCCGCCAAGGGGGTTTTGTTCGGGGCCCGCCTGACCATCTGGCGAGCCAATACCCGTCGGGGGGTAGCGAGGAATGCTTCAGCGATACCCGACCCTCCGACATACGGGTACATGAGAAATACGGGTTGGTTTTTAGTCAGTAAGAGTCTGACAGTCCCCTTCGCCCTTCCACCAGGGCGGAGGGACTCCATGAGGATTTTCCAACACGACACCAAAAAAAAAAGGACATATCGAATAGAAAGTAAAAGGGTAGGAGCTCCTTTACTAAATGGAATTTAAACTTGAATATTTTACACTATTATATTTCAGCTTTTAATGTTTTGCGAAACGTGATTCTAATGCTAAAATATTTGTAGCTACCCGCAGAATTCTAACGAGAAACGTGTAATATGTAAATAAAATAGTTTTGTGTAATTTCATTATTTGATTTAATGTAAATTGTGTGTAGTTGCCTCTAGATTATAATTATCGAGTAACTAAATTAACTAACAACTTATTGGCTATGGATTCGTATAGCTTTTAGTCTAAAATGGATACAGATATTATGTAGTGCCTTTTTATGATAATATACTAGAGGAGGCCCGCAGTCACGGCCGCACATAATATTTTAATCTTACTGTTTCCACCCGATCACGTGGGAGTTTCAGTAAATCCCTTCTTAGTGCACCCCTACGGTCGTTGAGGAACACACATACCAAATTTCAGCTTCTTGCGCAAAATGTTTTTGGTTGAGCGTCTTCTGTTTGTCAGTCAGTTACGGTTTTTTTTATGTATACTGATTTTTACAGAAATCCTAATCATCGGTGTCTCTACATTATTAAAAAAAAATGCGATCTGCGTTTAACGTATCCGCATTCAGCTGAAATAATATATGACTCGTTAATAGTTTGTATTTTCCTGGAATATTTTACATATTCCAGGAAAATAACAAATAATATGGATGGCGCAGTTAATGTGCAGTGTTTTAATTATACGTATTTTTTATATTATTATAGATTACTCTCGATATCTGATCTCTTCAATTATATTCTTTTGAAAACAAGTGACTATTCTTAAACAATAAATATTTTATTTATTTTTATTAATGGAAGATCAGAATATATAAATACAGATATGTATTTTTGATTAGTTTTTATAATTTTAGACTTTATATCAAAGCCATCTTGACTAACAAGATAGCATAGTGCTCAGTTAGTTAGGAAGTATTCCTATAAAATCATTAACATAGAACATTCCTGTTTCAGCTGATTTGCCTATACAAATCAACTGAAACAGGAATGCTCTATGTTCATGATTTTTACAAATATCTTGTTAAATACATTAGAAGCGGAAATACATATTTTCAATATATCTTCTTTCCTTTGTACAAAAATGTAAGTAGCAAGAGAGAAAAATAATTTCAACCTTCGCGTTAACTACAGATGTATGTTAAAATAAGAAGATACGAGCTTTTCGAATCAGCAGAGTAAAGTAGGTACAAGATCAATAAAGATGAACCGTACCTACGCCTATAAAATCCTACCAATAGATATTTCCCTAGCTATAAAATAGCAAAAAAACATGTGTCACCATATCAAAATAATATTAGCTATAATATTTTCACGTTATGCTCGATTAGGTTGAAGCAAATAATGCGCTGAGGGGAAGGTACAAGTAGGAACGCGTAAATGTACAAGGCAAAGATTTTTCCGCAGCTGTAGGTTAGCGAATCTCTGGTATATAGTGTATTATCTATGAGCGAAGCGGTGAATACCTCGTACCATCGGCAATGTCACCTCCCTGCGATTTCTCAAACGCTAATACCACTTGATGTATCTTCTCTTCGAACTTGATCGGAGATTTATACAAACCTACATATTTTAACGTAAATACTGTTATAACCTTCGCCGATATTTTATTGGCAGTAGGCTCGTTCGACATTATAATTTTGAATCCAGACACGATGTTTGTGGTTTTGATGGCCAGCTCAAACACGCTAATGAGTTTGTCCCGTAGAATTTGTTCAGTATTACCATTGACTCCCCATTTTAAATGTGGGTGTTTTATTTTCTGTTAATTGTAATTGAAGATAGATTTAAGATTACTTTTAATTGAAGTTACAGTAGCAACGATTGTCTTGATTTTCGTGTAGCTTTTATAAACATTATTTATCACGTTTTGACATTACTTATTACTTAAAAGTGTGAATAAGGTACAATAACATTGCAGATATCAATACTACGATTTGGATTAAATGCGTCAAAAGCGCTTTACATTTTTCTACTGGTATATCTGGGCTTTCTGAGTTTTGTTTTTGTAACTTATTAAGATACCACGATGTGTGATTTATAAACAAAAAAATTGTTCAACGACGCTAATTTTATGCACGCTTAGCATAACCAACAATATTTTAAAAATATAATTTAAATATAAAACCCTTTCGGATTTCTTTCACTTAAATATATTTACCTATGACGTAATCGGTCTTTAAGTTACAATAAGTAGCCGTCATAGTATTTAAAAATGCCGGTAAGCGTTTTTGAACGTAAACCGTAAGAGTATAACCATATTTGAGTATATAAAATCAGCGTCAAAATTATGCTCCCAAAGCACAATTCACGTGAGCCCGGAGCGTGTAAGTGAAAATAAAACAGAAGCATTCCAAACTGGCATCCGAATCGCACAGCACCTACAAAGGTACGTGCGTCAAAAAAGTTCGCTAAAACCTTATCTCGGCGTGTCATTACAATATCAACCCTAAGGGTTAAGGAGAAGCGCACGGCTGGTCTTGTAACGACATGAGGGGAATTTTCCACAATGTGACCTCGTGTTCCGTCTTTGCTAAATCCCAATCCCGAATTGTATCATATTAGTTGTGACGAAAATAGCTGTGATGACTTTCGTTGGCTCTTGTTGTATTATAAGAGCACTATGCCTGTACTCTCTGATCAGTTCTAATAACACGCGCCTCAGCGGGCATGTACAACATAGCCGTGTGATGTAAGGCATTTATCACTTGTGCCTGCGTTTGTATCTTTCCATGCTCCGATGATTGTAACGTCGGTGTAAACGGAAGTATTTGTACCTTATTAAAACACGTTAAATAAACTTGTAGGATATATTGTTATTGTACTTGTTCTAGAAATAGTGTGGGCTTTTGGTATTTAACATGTAAATTAAGAATTTCGTCTATTTGCTTTTTATTTTTCATATTATGTAAATTATTAATATTTTCCTTTATTCTGCTTGAAAACTTATTAGGTACTAGTGCACTAGGTCAAATTACATGTTCTCGGCGGACTTAACCAATCATTGAAACGACGAACACAAAGGGCATCCATACTTGTAATATGTTCTGGTTCTGGGTGCTTCCCATAAAAAGAATTTTCTGTATGGAAAGTGAATCCACGACGCACCTAGTAGGTATTGACGACTAACGAGGCATCTACTTCAACCTCTACATTATACGAGCAGACACATTTTTTGCGCGAGCGCAGCCTTTTTGATACATGCAGGGTGTAAAAAGACCCTTAACGAAAACTGAAACCCCATAATAATCCAATCATTACGAACATTTTTCACTTCGGCACCATACCTGGTAAATTACTGGCTCAGGAGATATTGAGTGCTCACAGTTAATATGGATTTTTTGTAATTAGGTACAAAATCGATGCAATTACCATGCCAACTTGTTCTATGGATGTCCTATGCACCCATGGATAAGTAGGCATTTCGAAAATTGTACGTGCACAATTTTAATCGCGGCTTAAAAATGTGATTATAAGAAAAAAATAACATTTCGCAAGTTTTATTTTTGCTTAGTATGACTTGGCATGATGTCCAAAACGAGTAGACTTCGGCTTGGTGATGGGTCTTGTGATACCCTGTATACAGGGTTATTTGTAAAACACCGTTAACCTCTTAAGGGGTGGTTATACTCATAATTATGAACAACTTTTGTTCTGGAACTTTTGCGAAATCGCGAAAAAAATATCAGCTGTGTCATACAAAGTAGAACTTTTACCCCGACAAAATGTATGGAACAGCTGATATTGTTTTCGTGATTTCGCAAAAGTTCCAGAACAAACGTTGTTCATAATGATGTAAATAGCCACCCCCTAAGAGGTTAACGGTGTTTTACAAATAACCCTGTATAGTCATTTTTTTTCTAACGTAAATAACTATGCAAGCATGTAATCTAATGGGACTAGCTTTTATATTTAAGAAATAAAACACATCTAAGAAAACTTAAGTAAGATAAGTCGTTAATTGGTAAAGATTAGAAAAATAAATAAGATATTGCATCAGTTTCAAAGTTACAAAATAATCTCAAAAAGAATATAACTCGTAGTTTGATAATATATAACACTAACTATTTGTGAGGTATTTAACTAAGAATGGTTCGAATTAATCACCTGACTAACTGTAAATTTATTGCTGCTTAAAATATACGTAATTTCTTACTCCAGCCTTAACAGTCGTATGTAACCCGTGACGTACCAATTTACGCGGGCACTTGACTAATGCGCGTTTTACAATAAATCTATTAACGAAGACTAACGCGGTCATTAGTATGGGCAACAATTTGGCGGGCACAGTAGGTACATCATTAAGGTTAAGACTGAATGGGACACTGTTATAGAAACGGTTGTGTAATCCATCATGCGTAAGCGAGCCCCGACAGACCACTTAGCCACTGTCCGTTGCCATCGGACGTAACCCTCTACACAACAGCCGCTACATATACCGCGCGGCCACCGCACCGCCTAGGCTACAAGTGCTACGAACTGCGTATGTGCTACGAACAAATGGAATCTTGCCAATGCCTCAATCTTGTGTGCCTCTCTGAAAAAAATACTGTCGAACGGTCGCGCCGCGGTTACGTTGAATGAATGCAATTAAAATATGATTCAACACGTAACACGTATTCTAAGATATACTGACCAACGACATGGAACTCCAACGCTATACTGCGTATTGTATTTAAAAGGACAATAAATGTGTGATAATAAAACAGTTGTTTTGTGTTTTGAAGTTTAATTTTCCTCAAACACTTTGAATGTCTTCGATGGAATATAATTATTTATATCTCCGATCAAACATCAACAATTTGATTGTATTTACATCCACCGTCAGAACTGTTAACTATATTCTAATAACACGAGTAAAGTAGCACAATTTTGAACGGTTATGCAACAACTAATCACGAGGTGCTAAATCAATCCCCTTTATGACGTAGCATGTTTCATATTATAAGCTTGATTCTCGCCAATTATAAGGTGAATGTTGCGAGCGAATAATTAATTAAATTTTGCTCCAAGTTTCCTATCTATCTTTGCTAATATTACAAAGAGGACTGTAAAATAAGTTTGTGTGTCGGGCCTAATCATTGGAATGGATGATCGGATGTTTCAACTGGCAGTGGAAAAGAAATACGTACTGCTTTTAAAAAGAATCCATGCATTCTCTGCCTAAAGATTTGCTTAAAGAGAAGACGTTTGCATTCGTTACTTCACAGGTTCTTTCTCCAATACTTTTGTTTAGGCCCATACACTTTCGGCGATGTCCCGATTTGTGAAACATTAACCATTTACGATCACTAAGACAGTTCTACCTATACCTTGTCGTTGACTATCATGAGTTTAATGAAAGAGATCTTTGGAAATGTCAGTACTTGTAACTTAAACGCAACGGTAACACGTAGGATGCTCGTTTCTCAGAGTACACGTAAAGCTGTCAGGTTGATACGAATATCTCAATTACAGTGAGCGTAAAAGGGTTTAGTGGGGTTAGGGTTTCAGTTCACTATCTTTTTTTTTTTTTGTATCGGTGGAAGAAACCTACGTATTTCTTTTCTAAAACGAATGTCAATTACCTGTGCACTAGTCATGTCCTCCACACCGTATCCGATGACGGCGACTCCTAAATGTTCAATTGGTCATTGTGATGGGCTCTAACATAACTCGCAAAGCCGAACTTTGATTTAAAGACACGATCGCAAGGGCACACAATACAGCTAGCCAGATGAATTGTAAGTGTAAGTATAGGAGGGCTTTGGTCGAGTCTTCCGTACTTGGCGTTTTGTGTCAAGGACTTCAAGACGTTTCTTTTCATATGTGTCTACACAAGTGTGGATAGTACTACGCCATTCCGGTCTACGATATGCAAGCTCCTCACAACCATCAATGCAGATGTTGCAGGCCGCAAGATTGCGTTTCAGGACGTCTTTGTAGCGCAGGTATTGACCTCCTTGTTTGCGCTTACCGCATGAGAGCTCGGAGTAGAAGACGGCCTTCTGCAGTCTTCTATCATCCATGCGTATGACGTGTCCACTCCACCTGAGTTGATTTTTCATTATGAGCGCCTCGATTCCGGGCAAGCCAGCTCGACGTATGACTTCCGTATTTGGGACGCAGTCTTGCCACCTGACACGCAGTATAGACCTTAAACACTTGAGATGAAAAGTGTCTAGCTGCTTAATATCTGTTTTGTAGCAGCACAAGGTCTCCGCGGCATAAAGCAAAGTAGGGAGAACGATTGCCCTGTACACTAATATTTTAGTTTGTAGTTTAATGTCATGCGAATTCCAAACACGCGCTTTTAGTTTGCCAAAAGCCGCTGCGTTTTTCATTCATTCGGGCTGGTATTTCTGACGCCAGGGTGTTATCACTTCTTAGACGACTTCCCAAGTATCTGAAGCTTGGAACTTCAACTATCGCCGTTCCGTTCAAGGTGATATTAGATTGATCCCCATTGCAACCTCTCGCGAGCTGTTTTAAGACTTGGGTCTTGCTAGTGCTTATAACTAGACCAAATTTACGGCATGACTGATGTAGAGAGTCTATGTAAGCCTGAAGGGACTCAAGAGAATCAGCCATTAAGCAAACGTCGTCGGCATATAAAATGTCCACCACTGAAAGTCTAGTAACCTTTAGTTTAGCTCTAAAGCGAGAGAGATCGAAAATGCTCTTGTCAGTCCTGGAATTAATTTCGATAAAGCCATTGCAATTACTAACCGCATCTTGCATTACAGAAGCAAAGTATAGGGAGAACAAAGTAGGAGCCAGGACACAGCCTTGCGTCACACCACTCGATACTGGGAATTGTTCTGAAAAGTCATTTTCATGACGAACTGTCACCATCATATCATCATGAAATTGGCGAATCAAGTTTAATAACTTTACAGGACAACCAGCTGTTCTTAGCACAATCCACAAGGATTGACGCGGTACTCTATCGAAAGCTTTTTCTAAATCGACGAAACACATGTATAAGGGACGGTACTGTTCAAGACTCTTTTCTTGGAGTTGTATTACGACAAATATAGCGTCTACAGTACCTCTACCATTGAGTTTCGGGGTGTATTGTTTCCGCGTATCTGGATAGACGGGTGTTAATCATTTGAGCTAGAATCTTCCCAGCTGTCGAGAGAAGAGAGATGCCTCTATACGAACCACAATCGGCTATATCACCTTTGCCCTTGTACAATTTACAGATAGAAGCATCTCTTCAATCTTGCGGGACGACTTCACATTCCCATATTTTCAATATAAGCTGGAATAGTGTATTATTAATGTGTGGGCATTCTTCATTCGCCTCAGTGCAGCAATGAACTCGTCAAACGACGGGGGTCCCGCCAGATTTTCAGCGGTGGGTAGATCTTTTAAAGATTCAATGTACACCAAGTCGGTCGTCTGTGTAGTGGGATTTAGAACATCATAAAAATGTTCTGCCCATCGAGCTAGCATATCTGCTCAGTCAACCGTTGAGTCTTATCCTTGTTGTACATTGGAGCTGTTTTCTTGGTTTTTGGACCGAAAATGATCAGTAGGCTTTCAAAAAATCTACCTGACTGGTTAGTGTCAGCATAATGCTGAATTACATGCGCTTTATCCACCCACCATTTGTCCTTAAGAGCACGTATCTTTACTTTGAGGTCATAATGAGCTTTTCTTCGTTTAAGGACATCTGTTGAAAGAAGAGCACGCCGATGGTCCTCAACGAGATTTCGTATTTCTACATTTGAAACGTCAAACCAATCTTGGTATTTCCGATCAGGTTTACCGATAACTCGTAAGGCACAACTATGGAGGTTTACGGCATATAAGCGCCATCTCTCATCGATAGGTACGTCTTCCGTGGTTTCTGGCATATTGGCATAAAAAGCATGATATAGCCTGTCTATCAGTGTTCGGTTTCGGATCAGTTTTTTGCAATCTGTCTTTGCTGGGTTCTTATGTGAAGCATTTCGTGGAATTTTCAGTTGTAACCACAGTTTTTTTCGAACAAGTTGGTGATCAGTCCAACCCTGGGCTCCTCTCATTACTCGTGTGATTAGTACATCACGGAGATCCTTTTTGCGTACTATCACATAACCCAAGAGATGCCAGTGTTTAGATCTTGCATGTATCCACGTGGTCTTAAACCTTTCCGGCAATCGAAACCAGGTGTTTGTGATGGCGAGGCCATATTCAGCGCAAAGAGTAAGAAGGTCAAGGCCATTGGCGTAGCATTTTCCAACTCCATGGCGTCCAAGTACCCCATCCCAAGCGCTGTGATCTTTGCCAACGCGAGCGTTGAAATCAAAAAAGGATCTAATCAGCCAAAGGTATTTTGCTTAGCACTTGTTTGAGTCCATAGTAGAACTTGGCTTTCTCTTCACCTGGAGATGGCAGTGTGGGGGCATAATATACACTAATTAGATGTAGATATTTCTTGGTTGAAAGTTGAAGTCTTAGTGTTATAATTCTGTCATTAATCCCCCTAGGTACTTCTTGAAGCTTTCGTGCTAGTTGGTTTCGCACAGCAAAGCCTACCCCGCTTGCTGCCCTCTCCGCGCTTGGTTTTCCATTCCAGTAATAGGTATACCCTCCAAGCTTTTCACAGAGCTCTCCGGAGACACTAAGGTGAGTCTCGCTTATTGCAGCGATATCTATATTATATTTAGCTAGCTCCCTTGCGATCAATTTCGTCTTTCTCTCAGGACATGAACTATATATATAGGCCACCTTTTCCAGGCCCCTCCCCGGATTGGGGAAAGCAGAGCGCTCCCTGAATATGGCTGCTTTCTCGTCAACTAAGCTGCCGAACTGGTCCCTTGTCTCAATCGGAACACCGAACGACCATCACCAGAAGACCGCCCACGTGCAGATGCCAACTAGGGTTTGGACAACACCAATCTTCCCCCATCATCAGCGCTTCATCGCCGTAGGATTTTCACGTGTTAACCGTTAAACATGCAGGAGTCATCTGCGCGTGAATATATTTAAGTGGACGAGCAGTTGCGCCGGTGCAGATCCACTCTCTCATCCTCAGTGTTCTGGTGCTGATGGACCGGATACCCGGTACGACCAGCAGAACACATAGGGTGCAGGCAATTGGCCGCATGTCAATTCAATTCAATTCAATTCAATTTATTTATCAAAAAACACAGATACATTAAAATATTATTTTCACATAAAATCAAACTTAAGGCTAAGCGGTTTATTAATAAATTAGAAAGAACCCACTTACTGTGATACAGTTTTCAAACTAGTGTTAGAAAACTGTATCACAGAAAGTGGGTTCTCCCTTTACAAATTCTTGTTATGTATTTTAAAAATACCACAAAATAATTATAATATTCGTAAACAAAAATAAAAAGGTAAAACATTAAAATACGTTTCTAATTAATAGGTATACACATATAACATTGACGCATTTATTATTAAAATTGCGTGTTGTGCATTTTGTAGAAAACTTAAGTGTAACATATAAAACTACGAGTCAGCTGAATCGTGAACAGTGTCAGTGTGTTAGTTATAGTTGTGTTTAGCATTTATTTATAATAATTACATAATGCGCGTTTATCCAAACTCGATGAAATTACAATATAATGTTAGTAGGTCACTATTCTAATGAGTTTCTGTTAAGTTTATAACTAATATTGAAAGATATAATTATGATAACCAAATGACATGAAAGTTAGTTAAAGCGAGTTTAGTATGTAGCAAGTGGAGTTAAGCCTAAGTATCTCCATAATCAACGGTGTTGATATATCTCCACTCTGCCATAATTTTTGCCGGACAGTCAATAGAGCCTGTGTTGTGTTTGCTTGGCTTTTTGTAGCGCAAGCAGGTAGCGTACGTTGGTTCGTCTGCCTTTTTCATGCTTTCCTTTATTGAATGTCCACGATCACCACAATGGCCACAGGTGTACGTTGTCTCCCGGCAAGTCTTAGCTGCATGGCCATATTGCTGACACTTGAAACACCGAGTCACTACGGTAAAGTCTCTAACAGGGTACGAAGACCAGTTTATAAAAACTCGATCTTTTTTTATGAGGGCTTTCCTTAACACTGCAGACACTTCTATGATGAAGTTGCAGGTCTCACCGTCCTTCTTGCCTGACTTATGGCTTAGTTTGACGCTATTAAGGAAAGTTTCAAGGTCAAAATCTGGCATCACTGCGGCAACATTTTGGTGGTATAGGCAGGAAAAAACTTCCCTTTCTTGCATACAAGTGGGCACACCTATTATCACCACCCTCGGTCGTCGCTTATGAGGCTCATCTATCTTAAGACCTGAGCTTGTGAGCTGCACTGATTTCTTGAGCTTCTCAATGTCATATCTGGAATCAGTACTAATTATGACACCGCCATTTTTAATTTTGTGTAGGCCCCGTACGTGCAGTTTCATCTGCTCAGGGCTATAATCTTTTGGACAAGGAATTTTGTGTCCTCACTCGACTTCAATTTGTGACCAGGATAAATGCCTACTGAGTTCATTTTCTTTGGCTGTATGAAATTATTAGGTCCTTTTTTTACCATGTCCGCAAATGAAGTGGTCTCGGGAGGTTTTGATGTTTCTTCAATGATCCGGGTGAGGTCTTTTAGCCGCTGTGATAGGTCTAACTGCTCTTGAAGTGACTGTACAAATGTTTGGGCTTGGACGAGTCTAATCTTCAGTACCTGGTACCGTACCGCCATATGCGATGTGGCAGTACCCACAGTACGCCACAAATTGTTGATGCGCAACTTCTGCTCCGAGTTCATTTTGCCCTCAGCTACGATAGCGCACACCCCATTGAGACTTTCTTCAATCATGGTTATCCACGAGTGTATCTCCGGTGTTTGCATCACTTCGCGAACATTTTCCCCTTGGCTCGGCGCATTAGGTCTCGTTGCGGGTGCAGGTGTAAGCTCTGCCAACGGTGTAGGAGGCGGGGAGTGCAGGGTCCTGCTACTCCGATTGAAAGGGCTGTGGTCTATTATGGG
Source organism: Euclidia mi (assembly GCA_944739405.2). NCBI lineage: Eukaryota > Metazoa > Arthropoda > Insecta > Lepidoptera > Erebidae > Euclidia > Euclidia mi. The sequence goes on from OX123183.2 coordinate 63,434,702, forward strand.
TGTTGATCTACTAAATTCTCTTAAACACGATCCATGTTTAAATTTAAAGTTATATTCATTTCACTAGATTTTAAGGGTCCAGACATGCGCCCTTTAAGGTACATTGCCATGCACCGTGCCTAATCGCTGCGGGGACCGAATACTTTTGTCTATCGACGTTGCTCGCTCTCGGCACCGAAAAGGTCTTTATGTGGCTGGAGGACCGTCCGTAGACTGACTGCATCGAAAGCACATTAAGCCTCGATGGGCGATGGGGTCGTCACTTCCCGACGCCAGAGCACTAGTAAGTGCATAGTGAATAGCATAAAATTTCTATTAAACTCTTTTTAAAGATTATTTTAATAATTTATAGTCATATTTATTAAATATTCTCATGTCTCACTGCCATTATAGAACAAAAAAATAGGCAAAGACAAATAAAATTAGTTTCTGTAGTTATTTCACAAATAATTTTACACACGCGATCCAAAGTTATGTCATGATAAAACTTTATGCCTTATCTAACTCGAATGCTTGTAGTAAGTTTTTTAACAAAACTTAGAATTTCAGAAGGTTGTGTTCAAGCTGTAGTAAGCTTTTCGTAAACTCTTTTTGGTAGGAAATAAATTATCTACTGGAGAGCCCTCTTTGACCAAAATATTTTATTTATTCTAAACGGTGTAAGGGCAGCGTCGATGTACCAAATACTGTAATTGTGATACATCCAGTTAGGTTTGGTATTTTCTTATGGACAAGAGCCCAACCGCCTACCACATTTCTAACTTGAAATAAAAATGGTAAGTAACATATAAATTCGAACAGTACTCACAACACTCTGTATGAGTGGAAAAAGATTAAATAAAAGTTTAGCCATCTAACTATACATATACAGTGCACTTCGTTTTAATTTTCCGTAGACATATAAAAAGTTCATTGGCAAGAGCAGTGCAGCAGGAAAAAATACCATATAAACAAACTACATCATATGACAAGGAATAGATTATACCCACGGAACCGTGAACATTTTAAATCACTCTATTATAAGTTGGGGAGCCCACGATGCTAAATTGGGTTTTACTCGAGCGTCATTGAGACCTATTGGGTTGCAAAACTAACATGATAAAATGATAAAAATGTAAATAATGTATACCTTTTCATCCGTAGGGTGAGCGGCTATTGATTTTCAAAACTTAAAAGAACAGCTGTGGTACTAATACCTCCAGATAAACTTCAAATTAATAGAAAGCACGTCTAGGAGGTTAGGATGAAGCATATGCATCTTCATCTGACACGCTTGAGTATCTCAAAATGGCGAATTCTTTTTGCACCTTCTAATAGTGACCACGAGTTTGCGTCAAACCCTAATCGTATATATTCAATCAGAGCTTTTTTAGCTTCACTTAACATCCGCTTAGAAAATCTGGCGCGCCCGATGAATTTTCATTCTTTTTTGCATTTTTAAATCTTTTGTACGACCACCTTCACTATGCAAACGATCAGATTAACATTCCCACTTTATTAAAAATACGTAGAACATGGATGCTATCAATACCTATCTGACGCGCTCGGGTAAATCCCGAAATCCTGTCATGGCTCCCCTACTATTACATTTTGTTGTCTTCATTGTGTAACTTCTAGGGCCCTGGTGAGCCCTTAGAGTTACACAGGTTATTCTAATACCTGCTTCATGTACTTAGATAAAATATTGTTATTGACCACCCTTTGTGTATAGAGAATAAATTATTCGTATGTATTATTATTATAATAAACAAAGTCCAATACGAATTAAACTATAAAAATGCAAATTCACTTCAGCCTTTATAAACCCAACAGATAAACATCGGTGTTCACTTATCAAACACAAACCGCATCAAGAAATAAGCATCGTTGGAAAAATATTTACCGTTCATAGTGCAGTAAATTAACTTTTGACTTTGAAGTGTCGATCAATGTTATGGCATGAAGTCTAAGCCCGTTTGCGATCTCGAAGTTTCCTCGTCTGCATCACTTAAGGCGTGGAAAGGCTTAAGGTGCCGCCGTGATTAGCTCGCTTCTCTCAAATAGTTATACTTACGGGCCCTTGATTATAATGAATTCTTTCATTACGTACGTTGCTCGTCGTCTCGTCGTACGGTGCGGTACACAGCCGCAACTGTTACTACCTTAACTATGTTTTACAGTCCTAGTTAGCTTTATCGTTATACGTAATCACTACAATATAACCGCAAACTCGGTTAGGTACGGCCGCTTTCATTTAAATATGACCTAACCTCCGCCACGCGAGTGTTAATATTTCTATTATTTTTATAAATGTCATGTATTATAATGGGCGGCTGTTACAAAATGCCGATCTAAATCTTTATTTACAAAATATTTACAACCTGTAAGTCGGCGGATTTAAGAATTTTAATTACGGAACTGTGTGTCAAAATGTTTGTGAAAGAAATATCAACTAAATGCCGAAATCAGATCTAATTTTAGGGTCCTAACAAAACGGAGAGTTTTGCTAATATTGGTCGATCTAAAGCCTCATAATATTCATCGTTACATTTTTATTGTTGCCTTACTAAATCATTTCATTTCAGTATTAACTATAAAGGTATAACAAAATTGTCGGTAAAGCGGCTGTGGTGTTATTTAATTTTCAATAGAATTATTCCGACAAACATTTAAGAAAAGTAATAAGGTAGATTACATTGTGAATCATCTGATCTTAAGTTGTTGATGTGATGTCTGCTAGTTTGTTAGTTAACCTTGGAGTTTGGAGTCCGCTATCCAGTACAACCGGATTTGATGGAATACTAGCTTTTCCATGAAGCAACAGTCGACTGATTTTTTCTAACCAAAGAGGCAGCAATATGGCACGACTATGTGTATGCGTCTGTACCGACTTCTCATAATGACTGTTGAACAAAGATCTTTATGGCAACCGGAACCGACGGCTTAACTTGCTCATTGAGGCATGGGGAAGTGAAAATTAATAAGCACATAACTTTGAAAAGTTAGTGGTGCACACCATGGATTTAAACCCACGGTGGCCTCTGCATGGCATCGCCACTATTTTAATGTTGCTTTGTTTAATATATTTTAACAATGAACGACTTAGCTCTACGTTAATATATGTATTTAAAAGATAGTACAGTGTAAAAGTTACTTGAATTATTAAAAAAAACTAGAAAATAATAATTACATTAAAAGTTCTATGCTGAGATACATTTACATGGAAGAGTGAGATTGCGTTTCACAACGTTAACCCAATAGTTAACGTGATCAAACGGAGTAGCTGCTTTGATCTAAATATTGGACTTTGGTCCTCAAGTTTTATCATTGCTCATGCCGTTATACAGTAGTACTTACTACATGTAAAAACAGGCTGACAAACCATAAAATGGCAAAAATTTATTAACCCATGATTATATAAATAATGGTTATAGATATATCGAGGGTAAAGTGCTCAAACCCAATAAGTACGAAATTGACACTTTTGAGATATTCAATATTTAAGTTTTAAGGATAAAAATACCTATGGTATTCAAATAATGTCGTTATTATGAGTATTTGTGGTAAAAGTGGATACGTTGAATTAGTGTAAAACAGTATTTTTGAGTTTCTGAGGTAGTCCATTTTGTCATAATAAAAATATACCTATGTTTTAGATCTAGACAAATTAAACATATTATGTACTTTAATAAATCTTTTATTTAAAGAATCACAAAAAAGAAACAAGATTAATCACTCATCGTTACTTTTGAATGCTGTAGGTTCGGTGTACGTCTTCATACCACGTATCCATGCATGAAGTTCCTCTCACATATTGAGGACATCCTTTTTTTAGCAAGGCTAATTGGTGATTGAGTGGAATATAAGTGCTCTATTTAGTTTGGTAATTGAACATTAACTGAAGGCGGGTTTGAATTTATTTTAGCTCTAGTTTTTGGTGTATTAACGGCCATTTTACAGACATGAATGATATGATAGTTCTCGCACATGTCATAATTAAAATATAACAATACCTATAACAGCCATCTCGGCCAGCATTGGTTGAGCTGCAAGTGTTGCTAAGAGCTGTTTAGCAACTAGGATTTTTCTTTTCTCGATCTTTTACTTCCCGAGCCACGAGAATTCTCGACCTGGATTTCTGGAGGATCTCGAGTCGCTAAAGAAATTCAATTGTTTCAATACAACTCAATGTTAGTTTAATTTTTTTGCTTTATATTTAAATTCACTGATGGATGGATTTCAACTAAATCAAATCTTAATATATTTATCAATAATGGTTTCAGAAATCAACGACTAATAATAAATTATACGTTCTTTGCGTATCAGTCAGTCAGTTCAGTCATCAGCATCGCAAAGAAACCGGATCTCTTATAAAATCGCCATGTCTGTCTGTACTTGCCAAATGGTGAAGGAATACATCGTGAGGGAACCTGCAAGTCTAAGAATTATTTCTAATGCTATCAAAAGATATGTCATGTCTGCCAACCCAAACTATGGGCTAAAATTGCTGAGAGAGTGTCGTGTTCAGCAGTGTTACAGTTTATGTACACTGCTGATGAGGACTTTTTCTCAAGTTCTCAAATTCCCGTGCATTTTTTCCGTCTGGACACAAGACAAATTTCTCGGCAATTATCGGAGAGAAACCCTATTAGCAACGATACAATGCTGAAAGCTTTTCAATGGATTTAGTACGTACTGTCATGTTGTCTGGGTCCGGATAAAAGTAGGCCTGACACCTATATGTTTGATAGGTGTATACGCTCCGGACTCTTCCTATAGTAAGACGGTAGGCATGTTGGGAACAAATGAGAGAAGTTGTGTTATTGCGTAAGTGGAATGAACGTACTGTCATGCTTGGAGATTTTAATGCAAGGGTTGGAGTGAAGCATGATGGGTATGAAAATGTACTTGGGACGTTTAGAGATAAGAGTGTCAATAACAACAACGTGTATTTTTAGATGTATATCTGAAGATAGGTCTGTCAGTGATAAATACATGGTTTTAGCATAAACGTGGCAAAAAAACAATGGAAATATTGTGTTCAGGAGCATGATAGACTTTGTGATAGTCGATGAAAATATGAGAATGAAAGTAGTGGACATCAGAGCTTATCGCAGATCTCATGTTGGCACGGATCTCTATTTGGTAATAAGTAGAATTGGTAGCCTACTCAAACACTGGCGGCACAGAGATAAAGGTTCTACTACAGAGTTAGAACGTATAAAAGTGGAAAGATTGAAAGAAAAGCGTGTGATGTACAAAAAGTAATTGGGCGAACGGATGGACAAAAGCTGGAGTCTTTTAAAGAGGAAAGTTTGAGTGAGTTATGGTCGGTTATTAAAACCAATATTGTGAAATGTGCCGAAGATGTATGCCGTATGAGTAAAAAAAGAAGGAAGAATTGCGAGAAAGCTGACTGGTGGGATGATGAAACTAGAAGAATGGTTGATGAAAAGAAAAAAGCATGGCTGGATATTCTAGCAATAGAAGCAACGAATAGAGCGAGTGCTGGTATGAATGAAGATAATGACAAAACAATGAAGATGAAATATAGATGTGTGAAAGCTAAAGTTAAAGCATGTATAGAGAGAAAGAAGAATGACAAAAGGAGAAATATGAGGAACAATTCGGCTCAAGTTTCCGAGATAGTTCAAATCTTTTTTGGAAACTCGTAAAAGAAGCGCAGTGTAAAAATATGAATAGATGGATGAAAGTGATAGGTGAAGTCATGAGTGAAGAAAGAAAGATACCAGAGTGCTGGAAGAGTTTTTTTGAGAGCTTATTTGAGAAAGATGTGAGTGAAATAGAACAAGAAGAGATGGCAGACATGTTTGTGAGCCCTAGTGATGAAATTGGAATGGATGAAGTTGTAACAATTTTGAGTCTTGGTACTTGAATAAATGAATTTATTATTATTATAAAGTGAAAATTTACCTGATAACGGCTTAATGCAAGCTAGTTGCACTAATTTTCTTCTTCGGTCACCCATCGTAGCATTAGAGTAGTAAATCTTAGAGCAATATCGCACTAAATAAAAGAATTTCGATAACAATACGCGCGGACGAAGACGCGACGACGCGTGCGCGATGCAAATGCACCTTGAAAACTGACACAGAACTGCTAGAAGTTCATAGGTCAAATTGATTTATTGGGTTCTTCTTCGAACAAAGTGTGAAGAAACTTAGTTGATGAAGAGAGCTTATACCGTACAACTAAACATAATTAGCTACTTTTGAAATATAGTCGAACAGTAAAATCCGACAAATACATTTTGTTTTGTTTTAACTTTTGGTTTTGTTTGTTTTTTTATCTAAGTATTTAAAGGTAAAACCCGATAAATACAAATAGTGATTATTGCCTCTAAACCGTTGGGTAATTTAAGTTAAAATTATTGAACACTCAATACCAATAATTAGCTTTATGTGGTTTAAGCGTGAAATTAAAATATTATGTAACAAGATAACACGCTTTATAGGGTACCAGTTTTTAAGTCTTGGCTAAACGTGGTGACTTTATTGGGTTATTACCTTAAGTAAATTTATTTCTACTGCGAATTTCACTTATTGGATTAGACCACTGGAAAGAGCATAAAAAATGCATTAAGATGTACTAATAAAACGATTTTTGATTTTTTTACACTTACTGGGTTTGAACACTATACCCTCGATATATACTTTTATATTACATTATCTAAATATAATATAATAAAATGAAGTCTCCTTTTCTTCATGTCATTTGTACGATTTTTAACAATAGACAGTGTAATCCCAAGAAGGTTTACGTGTATAATTCTTGCTGGCGGCATTGCGGGCTAAGTCCTTTTTTCTATTAATTATCGTTATACTTGAGAAATGTAGGTATGTATAGTAGTACATAACACAAAATTAATTCACGCCTTTATCCCCGAAGGGGTAGGCAGAGTTGTATTATACACCCACACGTCGCCAGTTATCTTCGATCCCAATATAAGCCGCCCGACAGATGGCGATAGGCGGCAAGCCTATCGCCATCTGTCGGGCACATTGTTAAGCGAGCGATAATTAACATTTTTAATACACACGTAACTTCGAAAAGTCAGAGGTGTGTGCCCGGGGTAGTACACATATAAATAATCCTCCTGGGTATAATGGTGCGTCTAGGATATCGTGTCTAGACTCTGTTACTGTAACATCATGTGTGCCTGTCAGTCTCTATATTTGTTACTCCAACAATTCGTTACGGCACGCTGTATGGATTGAATGACCCAACCTGGACATCTGACGTAACGGCTGAACAAAGGATCAGCTCACACATAAAACGGCTGTTAGTAGTAACTTTAAGAATGTTAACGTTGGTAAACCTGAGACCACAAGACACCCTCACCATTTCTGTTTCGCATGTGTCAACTTGCTTCCATCGAAACCGTGTTAGCAGCCCCCCACATCAGACAAAATAAGGCATGATGTGGAGCAGTTTGGTCCGATATAATGTTACAAATCTGGACCCAGCTTAATATGGCGAACAAATAATAACAGAGTACCTTAACTTTCGTTTTATTTCAGATACGTATTTGTTTAATTAATGTGTCATAAAAGTCAACTGAAGCGTAGCCGACTAATTAGTAAGTACAATTATATATTTATCTCGAACTATTTTTCTGATAAATATACAGTTTTATTTATGGGTCTCTGTTGGTCGTCCTAAGGGCCCCTTCACACTAGCGTTAGTCGAGCGCCGGCATTGAGTGGGTACAATGAACGTACGTACAGTCGAACAACTTCCGGCTAGACCACCGTAAGGGCGAGCATCGCTCAGCAAGACATCGTCGCTTCCAGTGCTACTTTAAATGCACATTGCACTCGTATGTAAAAACCAGTTTCTAGTGTGCCTCGAAACTATGAGCGAGCCAAGGGATTTTTTTTCAAAGTGGTCCAGCGCTGACTTGTTTGATTGTACCTGTTGCGCCTACGTGCATTGTACGCTTACCCACACAAATGCTAGTTCTGAAGGGGCTCTTCATTCTTTTTTTCCTAAGTAATTTTCTAAATTAGAAATTATTATATTTTAAGGCAGCGATAGCCGAGTGGATATACCAACAGACTGCCATGCAGAGGGTATTGGGTTCGAATCCACGGCGCGCACCAATGACTTTTCGGCGTTATGTGCGTATTGAATTGTTAATGATCGCTTGTCCCATGCCTCAGAGAGCACGTTAAGCCGTCGGTCCCGGTTGTCATTTAAATCTTTGACAGTCGTTACAGGGCGTCAGTACCTTCTAAATAAGCTGACACTAGTCTAAACCACTAAATATCGCTATTTCTTCGGGTTGCGGAGGTCAGACAGGCAGTCACTCTGTGGAAAAACTAATATTCAGCCAAATCCGGTTAGACTAGTAAGCGGACCCCAGATTGAAACTGGGATAATGCTAAGAGAAAGAAAGAAGAAGAGAAAATATTATATGTTACATTTCTAGCCTAGTATAGGTCCACCGATCGTCACTATTACTCCAGGATAGTACGTGAAGCGGTAGAAATCAAGAAATATTATTTCAACCGGGAGGTTGGATGTAGACTATTCGGCTATTTGGAATCCAGTCATCAGCAAATGTAAACACCACCTCAGTGATAAATCTCAACAGTATGTAGACGTCATTAGTGTAGTGTGTCGGAGTACCGACATTGCGAATTTAAATAAAGACCAAGTGAGGGTAGGTTCCGAAACCCGCACTTCGACAAGACGGCGCTGAGCTCTCATCAGTCTCTCCGCGACCACGCTCGGTGCAAGACGAGCGAAACGTTGGAAACAAATAGGTATTTATACCTCAAGTAAGTTAATTGTACGCGATTAAGACCCGCTTTTTTATTGTATATAGTATAGGTACATTTTATAAAAAGTTTATACTATACAGATGTTTGAGTAAAATGCATGCAAACACTTGGAAAAATATAGAATTCAGTGAGAGCTAAGTAAAATGGATGCAGATGAGGTAGATTTACTTGAATCAAGAAAGATTGAAGAACCAAATTCGGAAAACGAATTCAAATACAACAACACGGAGAAATCACAGGCTTTCAGCAAAGGGAACACTAGAATGTATATTAAACCGACGAACATGCAAATGTAATGAGAGTGAATAAAGCAAAATAGGTATGTCAGGATAGTGGCAACTGGAAATTCGAGAAAGGTTTGAGTTTATCTACATATACATCTGTTTACTTTTCAGACAGAGAACATTACTTTTCCCGGACATGGTGCAACGAATCCGGACGCTTCATAATTTATTCGAGATCTGTTACAGCGTCAGAAAGTGTTATAGATTGTGCAGTGATCTTATTATTTAGATACGTTTTTTATGTACCGGTGTAATAATAAATAGTGCATAGGATTCCCACCAAGAACTTAGGGTCCCAAGCCAACCTCACCTGCAAGTGGTGCACCTGCCGATCAACGGACGAGGCTCTGGCAAACAAAATATCCCGGTAAGCGGCATTAGACCCGCCACCTATTACGTGGGATCAAAACACTGGTGAAAAGTAGGCGTTTAGCCTTTTCAAGGATAGTAAACGAGACACAATAGAGAGTTTTAGTGTTAAGATGTCTTTAAACGTCAACTGTCCTTCAAAGTGTTAATATGCCTCTGCCTACCCCCTTCGGGGAAACAGGCGTGAGTCTATGTATGTATGTATGAAATAATAAATCCACATTAGGTCCCACACAATAGGGGACGAGTCTATGTCATCCTCATCATCCTCCTAGCGTTATCCCAGTCTCAACCTCGAGTCCGCTTTCTAGTCTAACCGGATTTGGCGGAAAATTAGCTTTTCCAAGGCTTTACGACTACCTGTCTGACCTCCGCAACCCGAAGGGATAGCGATATTCCATGGTTTAGACTAGTGTCAGTTTATTTTAGAGGTACTGACGCCCTTTAACGACTGTCAAAGATCTTCATGACAGCCGGGACCGACGGCTTAACGTGCTCTCCGAGCCACGAGACAAGCGATTATTAATAATTCAATACGCACGTAACTCCGAAAAGTCAGTGGTGCGCGCCGTAGATTCGAAACCGATACCCTCTGCATGGCAGTCCGTTGGTATCTCCACTAGGCTATCGCTGCTTTTAAGGGACGAGTCTATGTACCGTAGACATTTCTAGACTCCATGCTGATACTGAGAATTCTGAAAGCTCAGTAACACTGTTGCCGGACCTGGGAATGGAACCTGGAACCTTCTGATCAGAACACGCGTTGGCTATCCAATGGACCACGGAACAGATTTGTTTAAAAGTTGTATTAAACAATCTTGTGTGCTATAAAATACCCAGTCTCACCCGCCAAACATCGGAGCTCTTGGAATATTCCAGTATATTATATGACCAGTTTCAAATGTATCTTACTGTCTTTAGTTTTGTTGTCATTACAAACACATTTTATTTAAAAAAAACAACACAATGTTTGTAGATAGCAGAGAGATTTTATGTATTTACGTTCAACAAAGCTTGCATTATCTAAAACAAATGCTATTTCACTTACAGTGACCTAATTACTAGCTCGCTGTTTGTAATAGAAAACAAGGCTTAGCAATGTTTTCAGTCACAAATAACATAGTGATTATTGTAGCGGAGCTTGTTTTGCACGATATGAAATTAATATTTTAGAGAATTATGTGACACACGTATGTAAAGTCCTGATACAGAGTCAATAAAATAAATAAAAATGATTTAAAGATACTGTTGGTATCATTTTCAAAATCTATAGAGTTTCAAACAAATATATTTAACTTCAGTGGTTTACGCCGTGGCTCATATACATGACTTTGTTTTCTTAGGATTACAGAAGCAAAGCCATGCAAATACATTCAAATCGCGATTTACATTCTTTTCTGATAGGAGGACTAAGAGGAGGGAATATTTCTGACGCATATTGATCAAGATGTTGACTGCGAGGATAACTGCAACTCCCTAAGCTCCCCATGAAACTAAAATACATGTATGTCTCTCAAGGACTGTGGAGAAGCACTAAGAGTGAATTTTTGGAAATGAAATTGCCCCTCTAAGAGGCTAAAGAGATAATTTATACAATCACAGACCTGCCTGTGATTGTATAAAACTTTTTATCTAGGTGTCATTCACGCAGGCGACGTGGCGTGAAAAAAGGTAGTATGTATGTATATAGAAATCAATTGCATTTTCAATGGTCTGACAGAATCTCTGAAATCACTATTTGAATAATATTTTAAGTACATAAGCATAATACCCATATTTCAATTGCTGATCATTCTAGAATTAGTGTTGACAGTGTATTTTTAACCGACTTCAAAAAAGGAGGAGGTTCTCAATTCACCGGCATCTTTTTTTTTATGTATGTTCCCCGATTTCTCTAAGACGCCTGGACCGATTTCGGAATGGAATCCTGAAAAAATCGAAGGAACTCTTAAAATTTTATAAGCACACTTGAAGCGATTTGACGATAACAACCCAATAGCGTCGAATTTGGGCTCGTTTGACTCGTCTTTACATAGACTTTGATGCTAGATGATTTCCATGGTCTGATGATGAAGCTGGCAGGCAACCATGAGAGCTTTGTGATACAACAACCCAATCTCATCGAGTTTAGGGTCGTTTGATTCGTCTCTACATGGACTTCGGTACTGGATGTTTTCCAGGGTCTGATGATGGAGCAGGAAGGTGGCCATGGGGTCTTTGTAATACATAGACGCAATCCCATTGAGCTTGGGCTCGTTTGATTCGTCTTTACATAGACTTTGATGCTAGATGATTTCCATGGTCTGATGATGGAGCTGGAAGGTAACCATTAGATCTTTGTGATACAACAACCCAATCTCATCGAGCTTAGGGTCGTTTGATTCGTCTTTACATAGACTTTGGTACTGGATGTTTTCCAGGGTCTGATGATGGAGCAGGAAGGTGGCCATGGGGTCTTTGTAATACAAAGACGCAATCTCATTAAGCTTGGGCTCGTTTGATTCGTCTATACATGGACTTTAGTGCTGAATGTTTACCAAACTCTGATGATGGAAAAGGATGGTAGCCATGGCATCTTTGTAATACAATAACGCAATCTCATCGAGTTAAGGCTCGTTTGTTTTGTCTTGGCAAACACTTTGGTACCTATTGGATGATTGTCGGAATCTGAAGATGGAACTGAAACGAACGTGTTTAAGCTAGTTGAAAACAAAAAAATACTTACTTGAAATTGCCAGAAAGTTACAGGTCTACATTTCAGAATTGAGGCAAGTAAGGAAGGCCTCCCCATCATGTACCACCTACACTATCCTATGTACCTACTTACCACCTATTACTATTTATTTGTTAGTATACCACTAAAACGCAAAAAATAAAATTATTTTTAAATAAAAAAGAACCGACTTCAAAAACACTAAAGAAATGAAAAGCAAAAAATAATTGGTTATGGAGCAAAACTTTTTGGAGTCGGTGCCAAGCCCTTACGCAAAAAGTTACTAAATTACAAACTACTTATTCTATCAACAACGAAAGTTATATAAAAAAGTGTAGAGGTTTTATACACAGATCAGAGGCCCTAGCCAAACGGCATACGCTCTGATATCTACTTTCGATAACGCTAGGTTGCCATGGCAACATAAGGAATTTCTTCTTCGTTGACCACGTGATATAACGAAGTCTTATGTCATTTCCATACATTTTTGCACTTAGCGACTAGCGATATCGTTAATCGAATGTCATTTGGCTAAGGGGGCAGAAATACTTGGCTTGGCACCAACTCCAAAAAGTTTTGCTCCATAACCAATTATTTTTTGCTTTTCAGTTCTTTAGTGTTTTTGAAGTCGGTTCTTTTTTATTTAAAAATAATTTTATTATAAAAAGCCTTATCGTCGCAATGACATCGTCTAAATAGTTACAATAGATAACGATACATTTTTTTGGCAATACTTTTTATCCCAATTTTCTCGTGGGTGTTGTTCCGTGGCGTATAATGTAATCTGTTTCACACAATCTGATCATCCTCTCTGAATACCAAAACTATAATGTCAAAAGGTATCAAATTATGAGTGAGCGGTGGTAACGCAATAGGTGTGTATTGGTGATGCGATCAAGAGGGCGTGTTTTACGATGTAGAGTCGCTACGAATCTTTATCTTTATCGAAAACAAATGTCACATGAAATATTTTTGACAATGGTCATTCATTTACCTGTTGTCATTTTTAGCCCAGATATCCAGTTGCATGGTAATATTATACTGCAATATACTGCAACTGGTGAAAAGCAGTTTCCATCGTTCGGTGAAATCCTATCTGCTACATCAATCCATAGAATCTTACCCATGGCACTACTCCCAAACATTTTTTTTTTGTATAGGTAATAGTGTGACGGCCGGTGTCACGTCAAGCTGTCATCACTACCGTTGTCAACGATGTCAAGGACTACTGACGTCTACACAACCATAGCCCTGGGCTATGTACACGACAAACTAGCCCGTCGTCAAACACAATAATTAGCAAAGAGGTAAGTGAGTTTTTAGTTTGATGACGTATAGACTCTGTCAAGCGTTCGGCAAATTCACCAGTCATTGATAACTAGGCAATAGCCGTGCGGATAACACATCCCATTCACGTTCTGATGGCGTGGGTTCAAATCCCAGTTATAACACTTATGTGGATTATGGTTTTTATGAAATTTGGAAAATGGTTATGAATATTAAGCAAATATTTAAAAAAAGATTATTTAAATATTTCGAGTAAAAATTAGAAAATTCTAGAAACTTGAGGAAGGAATGCAAAGGTAAAAAAGAGATAGGAGATGGAAAAACAATTGACCCCCCCGTGGGATCTCCACCTTATCGTGGTGGGGGGGCTTAGTAACCGTGGATTGGTCACCCGCGGTGAAGCTAAGAGGGATCCAGGAGGGGACGCTCCGCGTGGGCTTGGAGGGGCCTGCGCAGGATGCATCCAACGGTGCGGGTGCGGGGGACAGTTCTGTCTGTCCCTCGCAGTCAGGTGTGGTCGCGGGAGGAGAGGCGTGTCGGTGGTGCGTTGCCGCGCGCCCTATCTCCCGCGACCAAATGGGGGCGCACCATTCGATGCGTCGCGGTGGGGCCGCAGAGGAAGAGGAGATGCGGTGTTGCGTTGCCGTCCTCCCTATCCTCTGCGGCCGCTGGGTGGTTTGGCGGCCCAACACCTTCATCCGCCGCCAAGGGGGTTTCGTTCGGGGCCCGCCTGACCATCTGGCGGGCCAATACCCGTCGGGGGGTAGCGAGGAATGCTTAGGTGAAACCCTACCCTCTGACACACGGGTACATGAGAAAGTCGAGGTGTTTTTTAGTGGAAACACCACATACTCCGGCTCTCATTTCCCCCAAGAGTCGGAGATCCGAAGGGATTTTCCACCTCGTAAAAAAAAAAAATGGAATAATAAAAAGACAATCGAAATTAGTGGATCTAGAACATTCCTAGGGGTATATGAGGCGGTGTATGCGCTGAGCGTCAGTTTAAGTTGAGAAATGGTAAAGTGAAGAAGAAAAGGAAGAAGTAAAATGAAGAAAGAAGTAGTAGTGAAATAAAGTGAAGTGAAAGTATAGTGCAGTGAAGTGCGGTAAAGTGCAGTGCAAAAGACGCTAGTGTTGATGCTGTCCGCGTCGAAATTGAACGACGCGTCATGTGTGTAAAGTCGAATAAAGAGTCATCAGTGCTACTAGGTGTTTCCTTCCAATCCCGTTACCCCGTCCGTAACAATATAATATAATGTGTTACATACATTGTATAGTATACATTGACCTTAGTTTCGACGGCTTCACAAGGATACTTATGATTTGGAAATAGCCAGCAATCTTTAAATAATCTAGGTACATAACTGTTAATTAACATTTTGTTGATGACAACTGTACCTTTATTTGGCTATTGTTTAAATGATATCTCCGTACATAGGAATAGATGATCAGAATTCTTACCTAACAAAGCAATTATCGCAATATCCTGCCCCGATATTTTATTGTGGCGGTCGCGCCGCAATTTCGTGTGGGCCAATTATAATGAATATAACCAAATTGTACTACTTACATACTTACGTTATTTAATTTATGACTTAATTAAAACTTTCAGACGCTGGATCCATTATGAAAGTGTGAGTCAAAGTAACCACAAAAGATTTTGCTGTAGTACCAGATGGTCTCGCCGTACTTACTTATATTATAGAACGAGGAATTTGCTATGTTTTGACTTATGTCTCTTACTTATTTATTGTGCAATTTATTATGTTTTCAGAAGATTTAGAAACTGGGGAAGGTTTTTGAATTCAATTGTTTTCCCTAGTAAACGCAATCTAGTAGTGTTTACAAGTCCAGAATAAATGGTTAAGGTACATATATAGTAAGGTGTTCTAAATTGGGCCGTATCAACAAACGTTAGCCTATCGATAATAACATACCTATATACATACGGCATGTTCGTTTTATTTAATCTGTATACTATTTGGTAGCTATTAATTACTTGTTATTTTTACCCAAACATTACGTAACTATTCAACACACGAGGGAGAGTCTAGATATAGGTATGAAATGTTGCCCACGAGTTGCTTATATTACGGAGGTGAGCGTTAAGAAAGTATTTCTGAAAATTCTTGCTCTAAGGTTACAAATTGAGAAAAAGGCTAACATTTTTGCAGAAAGCCACCGCGTGGCTAGTAATATTGTAAATACTGGCATGCTCTTTTAACCTATACACACACACACACACTGACACACATTAACCCTAGATAGATAACCATATTTCAATGTACATTAAAGATAACCCATAAAATAGGCGGCGATAGCCCAGTGGTGTACGTAACGGACTGCCGAGACGATGGTCTCGGGTTCGATCCCCAGTTACCCCGGGCACACACCTATGACTTTTCGAAGTTATGTGTGTATTAAAATAAAAATATTAATTATTGCTCGCTTAAAAATGTGCCCGGTAGATGGCAATAGCCTCGCCCCCTATTACATTGGGACCGAAACATATCTGGCGAAG
Organism: Euclidia mi; assembly: GCA_944739405.2. Lineage (NCBI taxonomy): Eukaryota > Metazoa > Arthropoda > Insecta > Lepidoptera > Erebidae > Euclidia > Euclidia mi. Next base: position 63,450,662 of record OX123183.2, read on the forward strand.
TGTGGGTGTGTAATACACCTCTGCCTACCCCTTCGGGGATAAAAAGGCGTGAAGATATGTTATGTTAAAGATAACCATACGTCGATTCGACGTGTGGATGTTTGAGTGAGCATATTTTGGATTATTTTTATCCTAGGGTTATAAACGCGATAGTATATCTTATTGTATGTAATAGAGGTCTGAATAAATGAAAAATATTACAGTTTATTAATATTTTTATTAAAAAGAAAAAAAAAATAACAAAACAGGGTACTTCTTACTTTACAAAACTTAAACATTTAGGAATCTCATTTTTAGTCTTATAATTTACCATAAAATCGTTTCAAAATCATCCTATTATAATACCTATAATTTAAAAAACCCAAATAAATATCACTTCTTATTGAGATTGGTCTCAAAGGCTCTTAGGGCAGGCGCTGGACTTGTGTTCTGCACAAATGGGATTTTGGCAGCTGTCGCACATTGCTTTTGCAATCCTTCTAATTTTTGATGGACAAAAGGCACAATATTTCTCTTTTCTTTGTCTCAGATACTCCTTTACGTTGTGTGGAAGGTTCGGCTGGTCTTTTTAGCAATATACCACCAATTTTATTCTTTATATTGGTCGGTAAAGTAAGCATTTGCTCTGCCTTTTCCCCATTCATCGGACTATCAAGCTATTACTGAGTTTTTTCATTGAAGTCTCTTTGACAGTGGTTTTTCTTGCCTGTATAGGACATTATCAGAGCAAATTATGTATGAATTTATAAATGCCATATTCATGATCCCGTAAAACATAGCCATGGGCGACCTGTTACTTTTGCGGCTGTACGACACAGATCAGAACATTTGGCCGAATGTATTGACTCCTGTTGTTTCAGTCACATCTTCTGTATTCAAGAGGTTTACCACTAGTGAAGCATTCACCACATAGTCTTCGGCATCACTCTGTACTTCACCTTCTAGTACATTGTCTTCGGTTTCAGTGTCCGACCCCTGAATCTCTTCATCGCTTATTTCATGCAACAACCCACTTATTTCTGCATCATCTACACGAATTTGTAACGACATTTTGTTTCGTTTATCGTGGCCTACATCACGAAAAATACTAATCAAAGAAATGTACATCTGAACTCAAAAATAGTGGCAATAAACCATTTTTCCAAAACTTCAAAATCTTACACTAAAGATAACCATACGTCACTTCGACGTACGGTAGGTAAATACTGATGAAAGCGTAGCACTTACCGACAAGATACAGGTGTGTTCTTCATGCTTCGAGGGCCAACTGAGTTGGCGGGAACGGCCCGCTTAGTGACGCGAAAAACAAGGAGTTATATCAATTTATAAAAATCGATTACGTCGATTCGACGTAGGTTATCTATCTAGGGTTAAAAAAACAAGTGTAAATAAAAATATGTGTTTTAAATACAGGAGGATTGTTAATTCGATCTGCCTTGAAGGAGATTATATTTGAGATTGTTTGCAACTAATTTACCTTCGTCAACTGGGGGTCTGAAATGAGCGGTTTCTGAGATATCGGGTTTTACAGATTTTGAGTAATTTTCATCATTGTCGCGGCAATAAATTAAAATCTTTCACTTTTGAGCACTTTATTGAGGCATTTTTGAGTGCATATTAACTAACAGTACAGTTACAGTTGACGGAAGTTAATTTATTGCATAGCCTCATAACCCACACCAAGTATATAGGAGACTAAATAAAAATAACATACATGTATGGCATGTTTCGAAAGATTAAGTCTAGCCTGAGCCTATACTTTAAAACTGAGAATCAAATTATCTCTATCGCTTTGTGTAAGGTAGAATATTAAAATGAAATGGCTGGCTAGGCTAGAAGGTATAGCCTACCCTTGCATGATGTAACCAGTAAAGCTCCCATTTCTCGAGTCCTACTTGTTTTCGCTTTTTAAAATAATTGTGAGAAAAACTAAGTATACTTAGGTGAAGAATAGGTAGGTACTAGTCTAATAAATAGGGAATAACATTTACCTAACGTGTAATTTTTATCATCATCATCATCAGCCAGTATCAGTCCACTGCTGGCCGTATGTCTACTATGGCGCGCCAGTGAGATAGGTCGTCAGCTGTCCTTTTCCAATCTCTGCCCGCTGCCCTTCGAATATCATCGCCCCACCTTGCTACAGGACGCCCTTCACTACGTTTGCCGAGACGCGGTGGCCACTCAAGAACCTGACCGCTCCAGCGACCATCGGTTCTGCGCCATATATAACCGGGCAGGTCTGACTGCCATAACAACTATTATTATCATAACTAAACAATGTAATATTTGTTCAGTTCAGTTGTCTGAATTCATGTATCAAAATGACTTGCTTAGTCCTTTGCAATCCGGATTCAGGCCAGGTCATAGCACGACTTCTCACTCCTCAAAGTGACTGGCGATGTTAGGACAGGTATGGAGGACACTAAAGTCACTGTACTGACTTTGGTTGACTTCTCGAACGCCTTTGACACCGTCAGTCACGATGCCCTTCTATCTATCCTCTCCTATATCATGATCTCTTCTGATGCACTGAATTGGTTCTCATCGTATCTTCAGAACGTCAGCAGTCTGTTTGCTGTGATGAATTGTCATCTAGTTGGCGTGACATTAGCTCTGGTGTTCCTCAGGGTGGCATTCTCTCTCCTTTACTATTCTCTAGTTTTATTAACTTCTAAACTCTCAATCTTCGCTGTTCGTACCTATCATCTTTATGCTGATGACTTGCAGTTGTACTCCCAAGCGAAAGTGGATGATGTAACAGTGGCCATTGCTGATATGAATAGGGACCTTAAGTCAATGATGGACTGGTGTAATAAATTTGGCTAAGCCGTTAACCCAGCAAAGTGCCAGGCCATTATTGTAGGCCAACGACAACCCAGCCTACTAGACACCTAATGTTTTCATTTCTACAAACAAACAATTCTGTCAAAGCGTTGAGGTATGCGGGGCGTATGGGCTACAAAAATGCATTCAAATTTGCGGTACGTCATAAATCATAATTCGTGTTTGGATTGGGATTGGTCTTATGTAAGACGTATAAGTCTAATGTGTTGTCAGAAAGTGTTCGCCTTACGTCTGCCGTCTAGTAGTCTGAGTTGCATAGACCTAAAAACCTTACCACCCATAATGTTAAATGGCTTAGTTATTCCATTCTGTTCAGAGGTAAAAATCATAAGTTGATATGGATACTACTCTCAATTGGCAAGCGCAGGTGATTAAAGTTAGTCAGAGGGTCACAGGAACTCTTAGAGCACTTTACCGTTTCAAGAATTACCTTCCTTCCAAGACCAAGACAATGCTGTTTGCGTGCTCTTTCTACTCTCTTCACTATTTTCAAGTCTCCTTCCCCTCCAACTTATCTCACGCCGTGCTTCCAACATCTATCTTCTATAAATGATAGAAATCTCCTTTAGTTTCATAATCTTCTTCTTTCTTGCCCCAGTCACACTACTGGGTTCGTCAACTCTTCCTTTGTTGTGCAGTTTATTATCTTATGGCATACACTCCCTGCTGAAATAAGATTGTCCATCAACCGTTTCGCATTCAAAATCAAAGTACGATAGCTTCTTTTCAAGAGATTAAAGGAATCAGCACATCACTCTCATCCATTATTTATATCAAGTATTTATGTACATGTAGTATGTCTGTATATTTAAGTTTAAATACGGGGTGAAAAGGGACGGTGTACCAAAAACCGATACCAGTGATTCAGTACATGATACTGAGGCCATTGGTCGTCGAATTTTCTGGGAAAAATCTGAGAACTCGACAATTTTCCAAAAAATATTTGATTGCCGGACAACGGTTCAGTCAGCCCTTGATGATAACTTAGTAATTATATTGGAACTATTAACATTTCATAAAATTGTGAATTGTGTGACATCGTGCCTCGTACCTTGAAGACATCACGTTTGGAGTCTAGCAACTATGTAGATATATCATTCAAGCTATCGTGGCCACTTTAATTTTGTGTGTTTATCTAGCTTGGTTCAAGGACTGACACCAGTGAAGATTAAGGTAACTGTACATATTGATTTTTAGCCCTGAGTAACACAGTCAATATATGTCAGACTTTTGTTTGCCCTGGCCAAGTGGGTATAAATTAGCTTCCATTGCCTTCTGCAACAATTCCCACCTGTCTAGGGTAACTCTAGAACAATATCCCTTATATGTATAAAATAATTATTAAGTTACACTATAATCATTATTATTAAGTTATAACTATTAATCAAATTCACAGTTTAATTGCACCTACCACTTTTATCTCTGCACCACTTAAGGTTGACAGGTAGAGAATGCCTTATGGCATTATGTCCACTTTTGTACGTTGTCTGTGCATAAACTAAATTAAAAAAATAGTTTCAATTTTACAAGCGTACTAGTTGGGATGTTTATTAGATGACCGTGCTAAGTATTTATTTGTAAATATGTTAAAGATGTAAACCAGCCAAAAGATGACCCAAAAAGATGTTTAAACTTACATAAGAAGCTGCTTCACTTAAGATTGTCGTCTTTGAAACACCAAACTGCATCAATCGACGGCAAGCTTCGATGTTTGCCATTTGTACCGACGATATCGGCGGTCGATCGCCAATCGACACCATTCGAGTGTCGCGAGTGGCTCTCACGACAACACAACCATTGTGTTTTGTACATATCTCCCTCAAGACACTTTGTGCGGTCATGACCTATATTCGGTAGAGGAAAATGGTGGTCATGATAATATATTTTCATCGTTTATGATCTTGTTCTACAAAATGTTTTGCTAGTATCAATAAACTAAATATATTACGTAGTTTAAGAATTAGTTACGTTATACAGTAATAGGATGATCATAGACCTGTGAAATGAAAGTACGCTGTAACTAAATTATTTATGAAATGAATGCCCGATTAGTTTCTACGAAGCTTTGATGTTTAGTGGTCTAAAAAAAGAAGTCTTCTAAAAGTTAAGTCGTTTTTAATACATGGAATGTCAATGTTAACCAGTAGATAGGAGGCAATCATATATTTTAAATGTTCTAAATATTATTACTTTAATCATATGTTACGTAATCTTTACAAAAGTGTTCTGAAATTATAAAGCTAAAGAGAAAGTTTGGTTGATCGCGCAAATCTCAGTGACTGCTTTTTGGATTTGGATAATTATTTTTGCGTTGGAGTCCCTTTTTCGAGAAAGGCTATAAAAGCTATAATAGCTAGCTGTATAACATCACGCAATGAGTCACGGGTGCGGAGCAGTAGCTCTAAATAACGCGTGTGTAACAGCGGGCTCATCTAATAACAGATAATCGACACTCATTGTGTTAAAGCTTGAATTATGATTTATACAGATAGAACAATACATTGATGCAACAATATAAGTGAAAGAAAAATAACTTGACATCTAGTGGAGTCGATTCATAGGACACAGATATAATTTTCTGCCACGTAACAAGATAACATATTGCAGGATATGCAACGAATCGAAAATGTTATAGTGAGACTTACGTGTGTTTATTCACAAGAACTCCTTTGGCGTCTAAAGTCCGTCTTGTTCTTTACTGACAACACTGCCGTATCCATGTTATCTATTCGACTGATACTTTTCATGTTTGCATTGACCCACCTAATTAGAAGACATCCGCCCCTACCCAACATACACGATTTCGGGCTTTATTCTATAAGACTCTTTGGCAACAGCGATCAATAATCTTTTGACATTATCACCTAAGCTTGTTTATTTCGTGAGCTACGTCGGCGACCTTGATTCTTTATAGGATAATCTTATTTAGAAGTTTGTTGTTCTAATAATCTCTAGGCGTAGCTGAATCGATAGATCACCGAACGATGTGAGTCTGTTGGTGAGTTCTGCCCAATGCATCTTCGTCTCCTGTCACTTGTGAAAGTGATGTAAAACCTTGACTCAACATAGGCCCAATTCTCCTAATTATATTTATTCAAAATGCAGTTTCGATCTAATGTCAGTGTCGTTCTCATTTCAAAAAGGGTATTCTCCTAAATCAACTGATATTTGAATTTTATTGGAATGTTATCGTGACTAGATCGTAATTTGATTTGTGTCAATCTCGAACTAGAAGTCAAATAAGACGAAAATGCCATTAAATAAGCAGAATACCCATTCTGAGTCAATTCAAAATATAATCTCATTTTGTTCAAAATATAATTTCAATGTCATATAAAATACGAGAATTGGCCTGCGCGTTGAAGTCGGGGTAACACAAATTTACTTTCAGTCTCAAGTTGTGTGAAAGCACTCTTGATTAGTCTAAAGAGTTCAGAAACTCTACAGAGTACATAGTGATTCGGTCAGAATCCATGACATTATCTACCATTATATATATACCGAATATATATTTCTATAAATACTTTCGCATGTATAATATTAGTAGAGAAAATCGTTTCAGCCGTTTAAGCGTATGCGAATAATGTAATCACCTTGCAAAATATGACAATATGTATGATGTGATAGTACTGACAGATATACGATAGCACATGCGCAGCACTCAACTTACAGCGCATGCGTTCTTACTTCCAAGAGGTAAATTTGTGCTGTAGGTACAAACTTCTACCCGCCCTAAAATCCCTACCAGTTTGATTGTTGCGACTCATGGCAGCCTATGTCCGTCTCCATGTTCCAATATATCTCTATATTACATTTCGACAGAATCGGTTCAGCTGGTTTAGCGTGAAAACGAAACATACATATTACACACTTTCGAATTTATAACATTAAGTAGATATTTTGTCTTTTTAACCGACTTCATTTTTGAAGCAATTTTTCTTGGAATGGAATCACACGCTAAAGAATGGCAGCGTCATGCAGTCATGCAGAATATGAACACTAAATATTTGTCAGATGAGCTGTTGTCACAGACAGAGGACAAAAATTACTAAAACGATCGTATGACTTTTCCTACTTACCCAGCGTTTATATAACTACTATGCCTATGCGAAATATGCCAGTTCCAAACTAAGTCAAACTTGGCATGTTGATTAAATAAACTCCAAAGTGCTATATCATGCTCTGAAGGCCGTTGGATTTTTTACCTGCTTTGTTATAAAATTATGTAACATCAAGTGGCTACAGAAAAAGAAATCCATACTAGTCCATACTAATATTATATGTAAATGCGAGAGTGTGTTTATTAGTTGGTTTGTCCTTCTGTTACGGTAAAGCTTCTGAATAGAATTTAAGGAATCTTTGCAGTAGTATATGATTCCTATATTATATCGGAACAATACATAAGCTACCTTTCTTCGCGATAGGCGACACCAACGCGGTCGGAGCCACGGACAGTATCTACAAATCCACATCTCTAGATACATTTGAGTCCCACACAATACCGGATAACCCTATTTAAATCCCGAGCCATGCTTATTCTGTACAAGTGAATACCAGTTCATATAGAATATCAGTTTGTCCGACATAACTGTTGATTTGCCGGGACATGGAGTTTCAACCGTTACCATAATAAGTCATTTAACCCTAGAATACTAATCATCGCCTGAGAGGCCGCGTTCGGTTGATTTTTTAAGAATATTTTTAAATTACGTCTATGTATCGCGGCGTGCGTTCCTGCCAATATAGTGCACCCCGCGACACGGTGGAGAGTGGTCATAGGTTCAGCGGGGAATACTCAGGTATCGAGTTATTGACCTCACGTTCGCCTGGGAGGCGATCATAAGGCCTCCCTCATATTAGGCGTCAGCGTCAACGCAGCGACACCTCGGCGTCTACACGGCGTCGACGCCGCGTAGACGCCGTGTTTTCTGCGACGGCATGGCACAACCACAATAAACTAACAGAAATTAAACTACATAAAAAGTGCACTCGAGCAACACACACATATACGTCACTTACCGATATGATATCTAAGAACGGTCAGGTATAACGCGAAATATAGGTGCCATCCGCTTTAGGCACGGGTCTTGTAATGATTTTTGTGCAAACATAGAGCAACAAAGAACAACAAATTAAGTTAATTGTCGCTTTTGAAGATATTTACCACCTATGTTTTTACAGATGTGGTGGGACGGCTACTTTAAAGCTTGATCCAAATTTGTGAGGTCGTACCTATTCTCCCTCGGCCACCACCTTGGAAGAGATCGCTCTATTAGCGATAAGGCCGCCAATTGCACACTAGTTTTAAGTTATATACTTATGTGAATACTTTGTTTGTTTTGGTGTTCAATAAAGTATAATTTATTCATCTATCTATGGTTGCGAATCATGGGTATGGCAGAAGAAGCATGAAAGTAGGATTAATGCTGTAGAAATGATAGCTTTGAGAAGTATGTGCTGAGTAAGTTTGATAGATAAAGTGCGTAACAGTGTGATACTGGAAAAGTGTGGTCTAAAAGAAGATGTAGTGACAAAGAGTGAAAAACGAATGTTGCGTTGGTTTGGACATTTGGAACTGATGGATGAATGAAGAAATACGAATGGAGTGTATCGTGCGAGAATGAATGGACATGTCAGTTGGGGACGCCCTAGGCGGACGTACGCCGACCAAATAGGTGACGTACTGAAAAAGGGGCAAATTAAAAGTAATCATAACCGACGCGCATGCATGATGAGGTAAATGAATGTCGAGGAAGCGAAAGAGTTATGTTTGAACCGAAGCATGTGGCGTTCCATACATATAGGTATGTCGACGGGTTGCTTGATTCTTGGCCGGTATCAACATTTCACATCACAGTATATTATAAGGTCACACCAAATCAAATTTAACAAAACTGACTATAACTATTTTGGACTACTGAACACGAAACGAGTGACAGTTTCTAGGTACTTGTTGCCCGCCCGGAGTCTCCAAGAGAAGTTATCGTTGTCTTGCTCCGTTCAACGTCAACCATCACCCCTATCTTCAACTGTAGCGAACGTCACACTAGACTCTGTCGAAGCGCGCCATCATCACACTTCCGTTTTGTAGTCGTTGACGTCCCGTACTAATGATCATTCCAATAGGTATATCTATATAATAATAATATATATAATAATATTCTACCACATTCACACAACACCATCTAATCCCAAACTAAGCAGAGCTTGTCCTATGGGTACTAGATAATGGATAAACATACTTATATATATTTTTTTTGTAAATACATACATATTATACATAGTAACACCCAGACCAAGACAAACATCCATGTTCATGCACACAAATGTTTGACTTGTGCGGGAATCGAACCCGCGACCTTCGGCTTAGCAGTCGTTTACACTTTGCGGCGCCAACCGGTCGTCAACGTGTATATCTTGACGATATAGATATATCTACAGGTTTGTATTTAACCCTCAATGAGCGAGTCTGACTCGCACTTAACCGGTTTATTTTTATTCTTTTTGCAAAGGTTTTTAGTTTTACAGTATCTGATGTATCTTATGTTGCTCAGAAGTATTAAATTTGTCGGTTTTTATTAGCTTATTACAGGTTTTCCTACTTTCCCATTTCTTCATTAACTGTTCCATCTTTCATAAAGCACTTCATATATTATACATACGTTGCCGAAAATGTGTCAAATAAATCTTAAGTTCCTTTTTCGTTCTATTTCTAACTTTAGGGATTACAAGAAACCTAATTTTTCATGCTAAATTAGGTTACAATTTCGAACTTCTATCGTTATGACTAAGTAAATCTGATAGAATTTACGATAGGTGCTTTGGGATTATTTGGTAACTTAGAATATATCAGTATTGACAGTTTTCATAGATATTTATTAAAATACTACTTTGCTAATAAACGGCACAATACCGAGTATAGAACACAAACAATAACCTCTTTACTTCACCTTTTACTTTAGTTGTTAATTTAGTTGGAAAATCAAATCCTGCCCCGTTGAACTATTGCTCAGAATTTTCTCCCACCTGGGAAATTACTACATTGCTTGCTACTTGTTCAAAAAAGCAAAATAAAATATTTACTTAGTGCTTGTATTTGCTTGAAATACAGACTACTTTTATCATTATTTACAGGGTAAAACATTCGGGGCTAAGATTATAATCCAACAAAGTATAAAAAACAAATCATAAATACACACTAAACTAATCTATACGCTTCATTTTAGCAGTATTAATTGTTGTTCCATTACAAATTACGGTAAATTGCTCGAGTTTAGTTAGCATGGCACTAAATTAATTACAAGCCATAAATAATGGGCATCATCTCGTTAGATCACAGATAGCTGCAGCTTAGTCCAACTTCATACATATGTATTACAAACTAATATAACCTGCACGTATTTACATAATTATATTTAGGATTGTATGCCATCTGAGTGTGTGTAGTTCATCATCAAGATACATATTTTCATGATGACTGTAGGACCAGATGTAACATGCAATGTCTCTAAAAAAAATATCCATATGGTGCTCACGACAAGGTTCGTTTTGGTAGTCGGTAAAAAATACTACATATCTTTTAAATTAAGGTATCAAATATGCTTGCCACTGGGCGCATGAATATAGTAGTGGGAAGAAAAATTTTGGAGGAGTGGCTACGGGGACGGGACGTTTTGGCTTTGTCACCTCCCATCTTATCCATGTAGGTACCGGCCATAACTGCTTTGGGCAGTGTTTACACGTTGTCGCAGACACGTCGCTACACAACTGGCGAAGTGCCCTGCCTTGGTACAACAGCGGCGGTCACATCGGATGCGCTCTCGCTTCAGACTTTGGTGTAAGGCATAATCTAAAGTGGGAGAGCCTGGAACGTTTCCGTTTTCTGGAAGAAAGCGGCAGTGGAGTGACAGAGAGAGCGTCAGCGCCTCTTACGCAAACGCAGGCTCGGACGACGTAGAGCGCTCTTTTACCACCACTCACCGGGAGGTGTAGCTAGCAAACGACGAGCTAATGGGGCCACTCGTTGTTCATTGAGATGCCGTGAAGGTGCCATAATGTCACGTGCGACTTCTAGGGGCTAGAAACTATCGGCTGGGTTCGCAGACCGTATCTCGATGGGGTCACACAGTCCATGGTATATCCGCGCAAGCCCGCTATTAGAAGAACTCAAGAGAACTGTGATCGTTTTGGAGCCTAGGCAAAACTTATTTCCAAATAGTTGTATATAATCCTTCTAGCAACCTCAAACACAACTTTGAGTGGCGGAGGATACTGCACTACCAAGGTTAAGTATTTCCACCGCGATATTAAATTGTATATCAATTAGTACGCTTGCCATATTATTAACCCTAGAGTACTAATCTTATTTTTTTACCGCTTAATACTAATGATCGCTCGGGAGGCTACTTCATAAATTATACAAGATTTTAGAAAGATTTTACTATTAAAATTTGTATTAAATGTAACAAATAATGAAGGAAGACCTTGTTTCTTTAAATTTAATGGTACCTAAAAATTATAATTTTAGTCTTAAAATCATACTTAAATCTAACATTACCCTTGTACATACATAGACTCACGTCTGTTTCCCGGAGGGGTAGGCAGAGACTACGGAACGCCATTTGCAACGATCCTAACATACCTCACTTGCTTCACTCACTCCCATCAAGTTTCTCATGCATGCTCTTCTGTTAAGGGTACATCTGACTTGGCCTTTTTTCAGGATGTCTCCAATCTGGTCAGAGAACGTCCGCCTAGATCTTCCCCTTTGTCCTGTTCCATTCACACTTGCCTTATATATTTTCTTTGTCAGTCTATCGTCATCCTCTCCATGTGCCCAAACCATCTTAACATGCCTTTCTCAATGCTTGTCACTACATCTTCTTTTACCTCACACCACTCTTGTATCACACAATTCTTTACTCTGTCGGTCAAAGACACACCACACATACTTCTCAGTGCTCTCATTTCTACAGCATTTATTTTACTTTCAAATCTCTTCTGCCATACCCAACTTTCACTACCATACATAAGGGAAGGCACTAACACGCCTCTATGTACAGCCAAACGTGCCTTTTTGGACACGTTTTGACTGTTCATAAACGCTTTCAGAGCTCCATTCACACTATTACCTGCATTAACTCTCCTTTCAATATCTTCTTCATTCTTACCATCTCTTGTAAACAACGTACCTAAGTAAACAAACTCATTCACTTGTTCCACTCGCTGTCCATCGATCAAAACATTACAAGCCGTAACGCATTCCTCCTTTTCAAAAACCATAACTTTCGTTTTACTTACATTCACTTTCATTCCTTTCCTCTCTAACGCACCATGCATGATTGCTACCATCTCCTGCAACTGCTCCGCTGAAGATGCAAGTATTACCTGATCATCAGCATAAAGGAGGCATTTGACGAGTAACCCATTCATCCTTAATCCGCAGTCACTATAATAATAATAATAATATTACCCCCTCTGGGGCAGTCGTTATCTCAACATGAGACTAACGCAAACTCAGAGGGCAGAGTAACGGCTTTCAAACATCACCTGCATCTTGTGATATGAACAAAAAAATGTATTACAAGATGAAAAGAAAGCTCACAAACCGCAGGGCAGCTTTGTGGCGAGCTAAATGTGTGTGGCGACACTGCGGTCCCGAATGCTTCAGAGAGTCGGTCAGGGCCTCGTCTCCGGCTTGCCTTTGTTGGCTGGTTGGAGTGGATGTCCAAGAGCGTCCGCAGGACTCTCAACTCTGGCTAGCCTTAGTCGGCCGGCCAGAGGGAAGTCGCAAGAGCTATTAGCTCGGGGGTGGAAGTGTCATTTTCAAGGGCGTAATTACGGGGAAACCCGCTCCGGGTCACGACCCGCGATGGCGAAACCGGTGCCGCACCGCTCTACACCCCTAGCCACTCGCACCGGTGTTGCCCTCTGGCTGCCTTTATGGCAGACTTCGTTTACCATGGTGGCTATTTAGAGAGGGCCCATCTAGTGAGTTGGCGAGTCACCGTCTGCCCCTTTTCGACGTACTATAAGAGTACTTAGGGCAGACGCCGATTTTCATCCATAGTTTCCATATCACTTATCCATTGAACACCCATCACAATAACCCAGAGTAATTATTTTCCATACAAATAGCAATAGTCCTACACCTGCTGCGGCTAATCCGTGGCTGTACTTCATAGTGCAGTTATGGAGGCTCCTCAGTAGGTGTCTCATCACATCTTAGATTAAAACTCTCAAGAGGCCTCTGCGCGTTGGACCTATGTATGTCTCCGTGTACGCCTGCCAAAGGGCCGTGTACTTTTTTAACACCATATGTTAGAAAAGTACGCGTGATGGAGAAACACAGAAACATATTAATAATAAGGTATTAAAATACCAAATGGTAGTAATACTGCCCCTCGAACCAATGCTGTACCGGCCTGGCAGTGCAGGATTGAGCGTCGTATCGCTGAGGCCAGGGCGCTTATCGGAAAGCTAATTTGCTTCAGGTCGGGCAATACAAGACCGAGAGTGATGCGTTTTGTGACTCGGGCGTTCTTAGGCACGGGCCTTAGTCGCCAAGAATACGAATCACGAGTCACAGAACGCATCGATTACCTGAAGCAAAAACTTTGTGCGTGGGCAAATCGTATAAGACGGTACAATAAGCGGGTGGACCGATACACCCAGAATAGGGCATTCCAAAAAGATGAAAGGTGGGTATATAGAAGTTGGGAGCGAACTGATCCAGGTGTGGATGATGGGTGTCTGCCGAATGTTGAGGCAACGAACGCTTTCTGGCGCAGCATTTGGTCGATGCCCATCAGCCACACTGAGGGTGATTGGTTTGGGGATGTTAAGCGAGCATGTGAGGGAATACCCCAAATGCAGCGCGTAGCCATAGAAACAACGGATGTAGCTTGTGCAGTCCGTTCATTATCTAACTGGAAATCAGCGGGAACGGACGGACTGCACAACTTCTGGTTGAAGTGGCTACGTAGTGCCCATGCTCGGTTGGCATCCCAATTCCAGGCATCTTTGGAATCGGGCTCGATCCCAACTTTTATGACAACCGGTACCACTCACCTGCTCTTTAAGTCAGGCTGTACCACGGACCCCAAAAAATATAGACCGATAACGTGTCTACCGACCGTGTATAAACTTCTTACATCCATTTTGAGGACGAAGATGTTATTACATATAAGAAATAATAACATTATGTCAGTGGCTCAAAATGGATGTAAGAATGGGGCCCGTGGTACAAAAGAGCTACTCCTATTTGACATGGCCATTAGCCAGCAGGTGCGTCGCAATCGAAAGGATCTGGCGACATGCTGGATAGATTACAAGAAGGCCTACGACTCCGTGCCACATACATGGCTCTTGAGGGTGCTGGAGTTATATAAAGTCGATATAACTCTATGCACCTTCTTGAAGGCATGTATGGGGCAGTGGAGTACGGTCCTTCGCTATCCAGGGTGGCGGCAGATTCGCGATTGCGGTGCTCCTCTAAAGATCGAACGGGGTATATTCCAAGGTGACAGTTTGAGTACCTTGTGGTTTTGTCTAGCTCTGAATCCTCTCAGCACTTTGCTAGAGGGGTCTGGGCTAGGCTATCGGTTGCAGCGTAGAGGTCAAGTTATATCCCACCTCTTTTATATGGATGACCTTAAACTATTTGCCCCCACCACTTTCCAATTGACAGCGTTACTAAATGTAACTGAAACTTTTAGTAATTCTATCAAGATGGAATTTGGTGTGGATAAGTGTGCGGTCATGCATGTAAAACGAGGTGGTATTGTGGAATCTGATGGAATAGAGCTTTCAGATTCCACAAAACTTAGATCTCTATCTGCGACCGAGACTTACAAGTATCTGGGTATGGCGCAGGCCTTAGGTATTGCTGAGACTGCCATGAAACAATCATTGCGGGAGCGCTTCTTTGGCCGCCTGAAGAAAATACTGAAAAGTTTTTTATCAGGCGGCAACAGGGTGCGTGCCTATAATGGTTGGGCCATGCCAGTCTTAGCGTACTCCTTCGGCATACTCAGATGGACTCAATCAGAACTGGACGCCTTGGACAGAAAGGTCCGTTGTCTATTGACTGAATATCGAATGCATCACCCGCGGTCATCAGTGATAAGATTGTACATCCCGCGGAAATGTGGTGGTCGGGGTTTCTTAAGTGCTAAGGACCTCCACAACCGCGAGGTGTACAATCTTAGAGAATATTTTCTCAAGGCTGACACGGGTGTGCATCGTGATATTGTTGCTGTAGACAACGGACTTACCCCGTTGGGTCTGGCAAAAGAGAGCTGGCGCAAACCTGTTGTACTTAGTATTGAAGAGCGTAGGGAAGTATGGAACGGCAAAGAGTTGCATGGACGTTTTTATCGGGCCTTGCATGGGCCCGATGTAGACCTCATGTCATCAGTAGCCTGGCTACGGTTTGGTGATTTATTTGCAGAGACCGAAGGTTTTGCTTGTGCAATTATGGACGAAGTTGTCATGACGAACAACTACCATAAGTATATTCTGAAGGATGGGACTGTTGACATATGTCGGACGTGTCACCAGCCCGGCGAATCTCTCAGACATATAGTTTCCGGTTGTTCTCGTCTTGTCAACGGCGAATACTTGCACAGGCACAATCAAGTAGCCAGGATCGTCCATCAGCAGCTTGCCTTAAAATATGACCTTGTACCCTTTGAAGTACCGTACTACAGGTATGTGCCCGATCCAGTTCTCGAAAATGGCCGTGACACTATGTACTGGGATCGGTCTATCATCACCGATAGGACTATCGTGGCTAACAAGCCCGATATTGTGGTGATAGATCGATCAGAACGCCTTGCAATGATCGTTGATGTTACTATTCCCCATGACGAGAATCTCGTAAAAGCCGAAAAAGACAAGGAAATCAAATATTTGGACCTGGCTCACGAGATTGGCGACATGTGGGATGTGGACTCTGCGATCATTGTACCGATAGTCGTGTCAGTTAATGGTCTCATTGCCAAGAGCCTCGACCACCATCTCAAGAGGCTCTCGTTAGACGGCTGGATCAAGTCCTCCATACAAAAGGCAGTATTGTTGGACACGACGCGCATAGTTCGGAGGTTCCTCTCTCTGGAGCCCTAACCACCGGTAGCTTGGTCCCTGTGCCCGGTACCGGTGGGTCTCCGTGGTCCCATTTTATATATTTAAATTTATATATCGTATCTATTGTGTATATTGTATTGTAATATTTAGTATATAAAATGTGGCTATGAGAAAAAGGTTATATAAAAGGAATAATAATAATAATAATAATAATCGATCAACACCTAAAGAGGCTCGCACTAGGCAGCTGGATCAAGTCTTTGATTCAGAAGGCAGTTCTTCTCGACACGGCACGCATCGTGAGGAAGTTCCTGTCTCTGAGGCCCTAACCACCGGTGGCTTGGTCCCTGTACCCGACACCGGTGGGTCTCCGTGGTCCCTTTTATATTTTTAAACGTTTTTTTATTTTTTAAATGTAGTTTATTAATATAAAATGAACTATGAGAAATAAGATAAATAAAGAGAATAATAATAATAATAATAATAATAATAAGTGGATAATAATAATAATAATAATAATAATAATAATAATAATAATAATAATAATAATAATAATAATAATAATAATAATAATAATAATAATAATAATAATCTGGCAACACCAAAACTGTCAACGTGTTTATTCCTCCAATTATTTTTAAATATTAATATTTTACAAATATCCTCTCATCCATAGTGCAATAGTATATATAATCTAAATTATAATAGAAAACACAAGTAAAGCAAGAAAATACCTGGTAAAAACAACATAAATACAGAAATAGTGAACATTTCATACAATGACAGCCGTCACGCTTAACATTATGACAGATCAAACAATAAATATATTTACAAAAATGAAGATAAAAACACATTAGCATGTTGACGAGAGCCAGGAAACGAAGAGCACACCCAACACCTCCGGACTCGTCGCTCAGCTCCGCCTCGCAGCCGTCGGAACCTGCACCAGTAACGTCGACAGCTGTAGTTGCGTCGAGCTCCAGCGACGAGTATTTCTCTCCGCCGTCGACACCGTCACCTGCGCGGCGGCGTGGGAGAGGCCGGCCACCAGCGTGCTTAGGACCTCGGGGCCCACCGGCCCCAAACAGGGTCCCCGCTGCCGGTGGTAATGTGCAGCGCATGAAGTGGACGTCATCCATAAACGAACAAGTCATGCGCGCATATTTTGGGGCGACAGAGGGGGGCACTAACCTCACTGCGTACCGTAGTCGCATGCTGTCTATGTTTCAGGCCTTGGAACCAAGCATCAACGTCACGGCTCAACGACTATCGGATCAGGTACGGGTTATCCAGCGCAGTGGCAAGGTGGATAACGCCGTGCTTGATAGGATTCGCTCAGAGTACTTACCTTCGAGCCATGCCAATCCCGTGCGGCCCACACTAACACCGACACCGAGCGGACCGCCAATGGGCGGCAGCGCCGTCAGGGAGGAGCATGACATGGCTGATGATGTAAGTACCCAGTGCAATGAGGAGGTCAAGGACGCTTTGGAATGTGCGATTAGGGACTACCGGTACACGCCATCATCTATTAGGCCTCGCCTACCGCGGTTGCCTATGCATAGGCGAAATATAGCGCTGGTAAGTGCTCTTGACTCGTTATTATCAAATTATTTAGATAATAGTGAGGATCTCGGTGATACACACTCAATCTTGTACTGTACCGCCGTGGCAGCTTGTCGTATAGCTGGTGTCAAGTTTCTTGAAACTGATACCGTTGTACGACAAAGGTCTGCTGTACCGGCGTGGCAGTGCAGGATTGAGCGACGTATTGCCGAGGCAAGGGCACTTATTGGCAAGCTGATCTGTTTTAGGGAGGGGAATACACGCCCTAGGGTAATGCGCTTTGTGAAACGGGCTTTTTCGGGGACTAATATTAGTCCTCAAGATTATATAGCCCGGGTCACAGAGCGCATTGACTACCTAAAACAGAAAGTCTATGCATGGGCAAACCGAATACGTAGATTTAAAAAACGTGTGGACCGGTACGTCATTAATCGTACATTCCAGAGGGATCAGAGGTGGGTATACAGAAGCTGGGAACGACCAGATCAAAGTGTGACTAATGTGCAGCGGCCGGATGCGAACGCCACAGCCATGTTTTGGCGTAGCATCTGGTCGACGCCCATTGGCCATACTGAAGGTGATTGGATGCAAGATGTCGAACGTTCATGCGAACATATTCCTGAAATGGAATGCGTGGCCATTTCTAGCCAGGATGTTGCACAAGCAGTCCGTCCATTATCTAATTGGAAATCTCCAGGCTTGGACGGGCTGCACAATTTCTGGCTGAAGTGGCTACGTAGTTCGCATGAACGCTTGGCATCTCAATTCCAATCAGCTGTAGAATCTGGGTCGTTGCCATCATTTATGATGACTGGAATTACCCACCTGCTCCACAAGACAGGCAGTACTAGCGAGCCCGGCAATTACAGACCGATAACATGTCTACCATCGGTCTATAAACTTCTTACATCTATTCTGAGAGCTAAAATAGCTAAACATGTTGAAGACAATTCTATTATGTCAGCCTCTCAGAATGGATGTAGGAAGGGTGCTCGCGGTACTAAGGAGCTCCTCCTCATTGACATGGCCATTAGCCAACAAGTTCGCCGTAACCGAAAGGATCTGGCGGCATGTTGGATAGATTATAAGAAGGCGTATGACTCCGTGCCGCATACATGGCTTTTGAGGGTGCTAGAGTTGTATAAAGTAAATACTACTCTACGCACCTTCTTAAAGTCATGTATGGGGCAATGGAATACGATTCTTTGCTATCCAGGATGCCGAAGGATCCAGGAGGACGGCGAACGTATTAAAATTGAGCGGGGAATTTTTCAGGGCGACAGTCTGAGTCCCCTTTGGTTTTGCCTAGCCATGAACCCTCTCAGTACATTACTGGAGGGTTCAAGGTTAGGCTACAGGTTACAGAGAGGCGGTCAGGTAGTATCCCACCTGTTATTCATGGATGACCTGAAGTTATTTGCCCAATCTGATGTCCAATTGCTAGATTTACTAAACGTAACCCAAAACTTTAGTAAGTCTATCAATATGGAGTTCGGTGTGGATAAATGTGCTGTCATTCATGTGAAGCAGGGCAGGATGGTGGAATCTGAGGGGATCCAACTCTCAGATTCCATTAACCTAAGATCGCTTCTCTTAACCGATACCTATAAGTACTTGGGTATGTCACAGGCTTTAAGTATCAATGAAGCTGACATGAAGCAATCGTTGCAAGAGCGTTTCTTTGGCCGCCTGAAAAAAGTATTAAAAAGCCTTTTATCAGGTGGCAACAAGGTTCGTGCTTGCAACGGTTGGGTCATGCCACTTCTTGTATACTCCTTTGGCATACTCAAGTGGACTCAGTCTGAATTGGACGCCCTGGACAGAAGAGTCCGCACATTGTTGACGACATATCGTATGCATCATCCTCGTTCATCCGTGATGAGGTTGTACATCCCGCGGAAGTGTGGGGGTCGTGGCTTTCTAAATATCAAGACCCTACACAACCGCGAGGTGTGCAATCTCAGAGAATATTTTCTCCGGGCGAACGGGGACATGCATCGAGATGTTGTCGCAGTGGACAATGGACTCACCCCGCTCAAGTTGGCTAAGGAGAACTGGCGCATACCTGTAGTACTCAGTACTGATGAGCGCAAGCGTGTATGGCAGAGCAAGGAGCTTCATGGCAGGTTCCATCGGGCCCTGTATGGACCCGATGTAGACCTATTGGCCTCGGTGAACTGGCTACGCTTCGGTGACCTCTTTGGGGAAACCGAAGGGTTTGTTTGTGCAATTGCTGACGAAGTTATCAAGACGAATAACTACCGGAAATATATCCTGAGGGATGGCACTAGTGATATTTGCCGTGCCTGTCACCAGCCCGGTGAATCCCTCAGGCATATTGTTTCCGGTTGTTCACGTCTTGCTAACGGCGAGTACTTGCACAGACATAACCAAGTAGCCAGAATCATTCACCAGCAACTTGCTCTGAAATATAAACTTGTAGACATCGAGGTACCGTACTACAGGTATGTGGCAGAGCCAGTTCTCGAAAATGGCCATGCCACATTGTACTGGGATCGATCTATCGTCACAGACAGGACTGTTGTAGCCAACAAACCTGATATTGTGGTGATAGATCGATCAGAGCGCCTCGCAATAATTGTTGATGTCACCATTCCTCATGACGAGAATCTCGTGAAAGCCGAGAAAGACAAACAGATTAAATATCTGGACTTGGCTCACGAGATTGTCGACATGTGGGATGTGGACTCGGCAATTATTGTGCCGATAGTTGTAACGGTTAATGGCCTAATAGCCAAGAGCCTCGATCGTCACCTTAAGAGGCTCGCGTTGGGTGCTTGGGTCAAGGGCCTGATGCAAAAGGCAGTACTTCTCGACACGGCACGTATTGTGAGGAAGTTCCTGTCTCTGGAGCCCTAACCACCGACAGCTTGGACCCTGTGCCCGTTGCTGGTGGGATCCCACGGTTTCTTTTTATATTTTTAAATGTATGTTATTTTTAATTGTATATTTAAAAATGTAAATGAAATCTGAAGAAAAATAAATAAAGGAATAATAATAATAATAATAATAATAATAATAAAACCCCTCTGGGGCAGCCGTTATCTCATCATGAGACTAACGCAATCTCAGAGGGCAGAGTAACAGCTTTCAAACATCACCTTCATCGTGTAATATAAACAAAAAATGTATTACAAGATGAAAAGAAAGCTTACAACCGCAGGGCAGCTTTGTGGCGAGCTGAATGTGTGTGGCGACACTGCGGTCCCGAATGCTTCAGAGAGTCGGTCAGGGCCTCGTCTCCGGCTTGCCTTTATTGGCTGGCCGGAGTGGATTTCCAAGAGTGCCCGCAGGACTCTCAACTCTGGCTTGCCTTGGTCGGCCGGCCAGAGGGAAGCCGCAAGAGCTATTAGCTCGGGGGTGGAAGTGTCATTCTCAAGGGCGTAACTACGGGGAAACCCGCTCCGGGCCTCCGTAGTCACGAGGCCCGCGATGGCGAAACCGGTGCCGCACCGCTCGACACCCCTAGCCACTCGCACCGGTGTTGCCCTCTGGCTGCCTTTATGGCAGAGTTTGTTTGCTTTGGGCGGCTGTTTAGAGAGGGCCCATCTAGTGAGTTGGCGAGTCACCACCTGCCACGCGGACGGATGCTATAGGAGTATCACTGGCAGGTGCCGTTTTTTATTCATAGTATCATTATAAACCAGTCCATTTAACACCCATCCCCATAAACCAGTAAATTAGACTCCACATCATTGCAATAGTCCTACATTTGCTGCGGCTAGTCCATAGCTGTACTCAGTAGTGCAGTGGTGGAGGCTCCGCGGCATGTGTCCCATCCCATTTTAGATTAAAGTTCTCTACGGGCCTCTGCACGTTGGATCCATATCCCCGTGTAAGCCTCCCAAAGGACCGGTTATTCTTCTAACACCATGTTAGAAGAATAGCCGTGAAAAAGAGACACATAATAATAATAATAATAATAATAATAATAATAATAATAATAATAATAATAATAATAATAATAATAATAATAATAATAATAATAATAATAATAATAATAATAATAATAATAATAATAATAATAATAATAATAAAGAAACACAGTTAAAGCAATTAATACTTTCGCAGTTCCAGTTTTAACATATTCTTTTGGGATAATCAAATGGACCACTACAGATTTAGATAAACTTAATAGATTAACTCGAACAACGTGCAACAAACACCATACACACCATATTCACTCAGCGACTGAAAGATTCAATCTTCAAAGAAAACTAGGAGGCAGGGGATTAATAGACATAAAAAATTTACACATAAGACAGGTACAGAACATACGCACATATATGCATAATAAAGTTAGCGAGAGCCCAATACATAAAGCACTTACACTCATATCCAGCTCAGGCACACCCTTAAAACTTAATGATTTCAATAACTTAACAGAAACTATTGTAACAGATGACCATAAAATAAGTAAATGGAAACAGAAAACACTACACGGTAAATTTCCCAATCAACTTCAGCAGGAACACATCGACAAGGAGGCATCCAATGCTTGGCTTTACAGAGGCAACATATATAAAGAAACTGAAGGCTTTATGGTGGCGATTCAGGATCAAATCATAAAAACAAAAAACTATCAGAAATATATAATAAAAGATCCATTGGTAACATCAGACAGATGCAGATTATGCAACAATAACCAGGAAACCATAGATCATATTACAGGAGGGTGCCCTTTTCTAGCCAATAAACAGTATACAGAGAGACACAATAATGTTGCAAAGCAAATACACTCACAACTAGCCATTAAATATAAATTAATTAATAAAATAGAGCCATACTTTAAATACAAACCAAAAAACGTACTAAATAATGAAAAAGTTAAACTCTACTGGGACCGAGACGTGATTACAGACAAAACCACAACAAACAATAGACCTGATATAATATTAACGTTAAAAGATAAAAATGTCACATATTTAATAGATATTGCGATTCCTAATTCGGAAAATATCAGAAAGAAGTACACAGAAAAGATACAAAAGTATATACCCCTTGCAGATGAAATAAGACAGATGTGGCATCAACACACAGTCAAAATTATACCTATTATCATCTCATCCACAGGACTTATTCCCAAATCACTTCACACATCATTACGAGAACTGGATTTACATACGCTTACATACATCGCAATGCAGAAATCAGTTATAATAGATACCTGCTCCATAGTTCGGCGGTTCCTCACATCCACCACACAAACACCCACATCATTACACGATGAACCAAACCACTTGGCGTAAGCCCGTGTTAGGTTTTCATAAACCAGCGTCAGCTGAGATCGAAATAACATTGAACCATAATAATAATAATAATGAATAAGTGGCAACCCCAGCTGTCAACACCGGGTCTAAAATTTTGTTGTTTATATTTTTGATTTTTTATAATTTATCAAAGTTAATACATATATTATAAATCAATCTGAATTACAGAAAGATCAAAGAAATAAGTATCTAAATAAAAATATGTCTATTACACCACAAGCAAAACATTTAGAAAAAATATATAGTTACGATGACATTAAAACTGTCAAAAGAAATAACAACAAGATAATATACAAATAAATAACGGAAAATGTTGACGAGAAATGCCAAGAAACAATTACGAGCACAAACAACAACCCCGGGCTCGTCGCTGAGCTCCGCCTCGCAGCCATCGAGGCCCGCGCCAACATCACCAGCGGCTGCAGTTGCGTCGAGCTCAAGCGACGAGTACTTCTCGCCGCCGTCGTCGCCGTCACCTTTGCGTCGGAGAGGCAGAGGCCGGCCGCCAGCCTGCCTGGGACCACGAGACCCACCGGTCTCAAACAGGGTCCTCGCTGCTGGTGGTAATGTGCAGCGCATGCGATGGACAGAATCCATCAACGAAAACGTCATGCGCGCATATTTTGGGGCTACAGAGGGGGGGACTAAACTCACTGCGTATCGCAGTCGCATGCTCCTTCTGTTTCAGGCTTTGGAACCTGGTATCAACGTTACCGCTCAACGATTGTCGGATCAGGTGCGAGTTATCCAGCGTAGTAATAAGCTGGATAACGTCGTACTTGATAGGCTACGCTCAGACTACTTACCTACGAGCCAGGCCGTTCACGTCCAACCCGCTAGTGCTCCCGTAAACACAAATACACCGCGGACGGGTAATAACACCGATGTGGAGGTGGATGATATGGTTTGTATCGTAAGTATTCAGTACAATGAGGAGGTTATGGATGCTTTGAAATGTGCGATTGAGCAATATCGGTACATGTCACCAACAATTAGGCCGCGCCTGCCCCGGTTGCCAATGCATAGACGAAATATGGCGCTGGTAGGTGCCCTTGATTCGCTATTAACTAGTTTTCTAGAAAATAGTGAAAATCTTGGTGATACGCACTCAATTCTGTACTGCGCCGCCGTAGCGGCATGTCGTATGGCAGGTGTCAAGTTTCAAGAACATGATACTGTCATGCGACAAAGATCTGCTGTCCCGGCGTGGCAGTGCAGAATTGAGCGGCGTATTACTGAGACAAGGGCACTTATCGGTAAGCTAATCTGCTTTAGGTCTGGGAATACACGTCCCAGGGTCATGCGCTTTGTGCGCCGAGCCTTCTTGGGGACTGGCATCAGTCCTCATGAATATACATCTCGGATCACAGAGCGCATTGACTTCCTAAAGCAGAAAGTCTATGCATGGGCAAATCGGATACGCAGATATAGAAAACGCGTGGACCGATATATGTTGAATCGTACATTTCAAAGGGACCAAAAGTGGGTTTATAGAAACTGGGACCGACCAGACCAAGATGTGGCTAATGGGCAGCTGCCGGATACAGACGCCACAAACCGGTTTTGGCATAGCATGTGGTCGGCGCCTATTGGTCACACTGAGGGTGGTTGGATTCGGGATGTTGAACGGACATGTGAACATATTCCAGAGATGGATAACGTAGTCATTTCAGGCGAAGATGTCACTAGTGCAGTCCGGTCGTTATCCAATTGGAAATCTCCAGGACCGGATGGACTGCACAATTACTGGCTGAAATGGCTACGTAGTTCACATGACCGATTAGCATCCCAATTTCAATCAGCCATAGAATCTGGATCGATCCCAGATTTCATGACAACTGGAGTAACCCACTTGCTCCATAAGACAGGTAGTACCACAGAGCCCGGTAATTATAGGCCGATTACATGTTTGTCATCGGTCTATAAACTTCTTACGTCTATTCTGAGGGCTAAAATATTAAAACACATAGAGCTAAATTCCATTATGTCGCACACTCAGAATGGATGTAAGAAGGGGGCTCGTGGTACTAAGGAGCTCCTCCTTATAGATATGACCATTAGCCAACAAGTTCGTCGTAACCGAAAGGATATGGCGGCATGTTGGATAGACTACAAGAAAGCGTATGATTCTGTGCCACATACATGGCTTTTGAGGGTGTTGGAGTTGTATAAAATAAATACAACTCTACGCACCTTCTTAAGGTCATGTATGGGGCAATGGAAAACGGTTCTTGGCTATCCAGGATGCCGACGGATCCAGGGAAATGGCGAACTTGTTAAAATTGAGCGGGGTATCTTCCAGGGCGATAGTCTGAGCCCGTTGTGGTTTTGCTTAGCGCTGAACCCTCTTAGTACATTACTAGAGGGTTCAGGGTTAGGTTATAGGCTACGCAGAGGTGGTCAGGTCATATCCCACTTGTTGTTCATGGATGACTTGAAGCTGTTTGCTCACACCAATTCACAGTTGATGGATTTACTAAAAATTACTGAAAGTTTTAGTAATTCTATCAAAATGGAATTTGGTGTGGATAAATGTGCAGTGATACGAGGGTCAAACTGAAAGTTCTTAGAACTGGCCACTTATAAACAATATAATAAAAAAAATATTCTAAAATTTGAAAATAGAACTCTTTGCCAATATTACTGAGTATATATTTCATTCATTTGTCATTTGTTTTACGATTTGCCGGCAAATTGAAAATTGTCTGTGTCACGTCAACATGAATTTAACACGAGAAAATTTTCGTGCAATGATTTTTTATGACTTTCGATGTCATTTAAGTCAACAAGAAAGTTATGATAGACTACGATTGGCCTTTCACGATGAAGCCCCATCTCGTGCGACTGTTTACAACTGGTTTAATGAGTTTAAACGTGGTCGCACTAATCTCACTGATGATGTACGTGAGGGACGGCCTTCTACGGCGACGACTGAAAATAACATCTGTGTTGTGCGGCGTATGATAGAGACTGACAAAAGAGTGACCTATCAGCAGATTCGGACAAGCTTAGGCATCGGTATGAGTCAAGTGCACAAAATCCTCCACGAACATTTAGCGGTCAGGAAGCTTTGCGCCCGGTGGATACCTCATAATTTGACTAAGGCTCAAAAACTCCATCGTGTGGATTGGTGCCGTAAAATGATTGAAAGATTTAACGGAGGTGACTCAAATGCTGTGTTCGACATACTAACAGGTGACGAAAGCTGGATTTACTGTTATGATCCTGAAACCAAAAGACAATCTGCTCAGTGGGTGTTTCCTTTCGAGGAGTTGCCAACTAAAGTGAGGAGAGATCGAAGTGCGGGAAAAAAAATGGTGGCCTCGTTCTTTGGAAGGATAGGTCATTTCGCAACAATTGTGTTAGAGGATCAAAAAACAGTTTCTGCAGAATGGTACACTACCAATTGTTTGCCACTTGTCTTGGAAAAAGTTCGAGAGAAACGACCTCGCAGTAGGATCCTCCTTCACCACGACAACGCCTCGTCGCACACCGCCAAGCGAACGATCGACTATTTGGCGACATCAAACGTTGAATTACTGGGTCACCCGCCGTATAGCCCCGACCTCGCGCCTTGTGATTTTTATTTATTTCCAAAAATTAAAGAAAAACTTAAAGGAAAGCGGTTTATGAATGCTGAAGAAGCGGTGGCTGCGTATCGCGATGCCATTGAAGAGACCCCTAAGGACGAGTGGGCAAAGTGCTTTTCCCAGTGGTTCCATCGCATGCAGCGGTGTATTGACGTCAATGGACAATATTTTGAAAAGATATAATAAAACTAATAACTGGCTAATGTAATCAGTTTTTGATTTTCTAAGAACTTTCAGTTTGACCCTCGTACATGTGAAACAAGGAAGGATGGTGGAATCTGAAGGGATTCAACTCTCAGATTCCATTAACCTCAGATCACTTCTGCGAACCAATACCTATAAATACTTGGGTATGTCACAGGCCTTATGTATTAACGAGACAGACATGAAGCAATCGTTGCAAGAACGTTTCTTTGGCCGCCTGACAAAAGTACTGAAAAGTCTTCTGTCAGGTGGCAATAAGGTTCGAGCTTGCAACGGTTGGGTCATGCCGGTTCTGATGTACTCCTTTGGCATACTCAAGTGGACTCAGACTGAGTTAGACGCCCTGGACAGAAAGGTGCGTACAATGCTGACAGCTTACCGGATGCATCATCCACGCTCGTCCGTAATGAGGTTGTATATTCCGCGGAAGTGTGGAGGTCGTGGCTTTTTAAATGTCAAATCTCTACACAACTGCGAAGTATGCAACCTCAGAGAATATTTTCTCAACGCGAACGTGGATATGCATCGGGACGTTGTCGCAGTGGACGCCGGATTAACCCCGCTCAGTTTATCGAAGGACAACTGGCGCAGACCTGTGGTGCTTAGCACTGACGATCGCAAGCTTGTTTGGCAGAGCAAGGAGCTTCATGGCAGGTTCTACCGGGCTCTACATGGGCCGGAAGTAGACTTATTAGCCTCGGTGAACTGGCTACGCTTCGGTGACCTCTTTGGGGAAACCGAAGGGTTTGTCTGTGCAATTGCTGACGAAGTGATCAAGACGAATAACTACCGGAAATATATCCTGAGGGATGGCACTACTGATATTTGCCGTGCGTGTCACTAGCCTGGTGAATCCCTCAGGCATATCATTTCCGGTTGTTCTCGTCTTGCTAACAGTGAGTACTTGCACAGGCATAACCAAGTAGCCAGGGTCATTCACCAGCAACTTGCTCTGAAATACAGGCTTGTAGATGGTGAGGTGCCGTACTACAGGTATGTGGCGGAGCCTGTCCTGGATAATGGTCATATCACGTTGTACTGGGATCGATCTATCATCACAGACAGGACTGTTGTTGCCAACAAACCTGATATTGTGTTGATAGATCGATCAGAGCGCCGCGCAATAATTGTTGATGTTGCCATCCCTCATGATGGCAATCTCGTGAAGGCTGAGAAGGACAAGCAGATAAAATATCTGGACTTGGCTCACGAGATTGTTGACATGTGGGATGTTGATTCAGCAATTATTGTGCCGATAATCGTTACAGTGAACGGTTTAATACCCAAGAGCCTCACCCAACATCTTAGGAGGCTCGCGTTGGAACCTTGGGTCAGGGGCCTGATACAGAAGGCAGTACTGCTGGACACGGCACGCATAGTGAGGAGGTTCCTTTTTCTTGAGCCCTAACCACCAGTAGCTTGGACCCTGTTCCCGATACTGGTGGGTTTCCATAACATACTTTTATATTTTTAAATGTATTTTTTTTTTTTTTTTTTTATATTTAAAAATGTATTAATATGGTATGAGATAAATATTAAATAAAGGTGATAATAATAATAATCTGCCCCTTTTCGACGTACTATAAGAGTACTTAGGGCAGACGCCGTTTGTCATCCATAGTTTCCATATTCACTCATCCATTGAACACCCTTCACAATAGCCCGGAGCAAGTTGTTTCCATACAAATAGCAATAGTCCTACACCTGCTGCGGCTAATCCGTGCTGTACTTCATAGTGCAGTTATGGAGGCTCCTCAGTAGGTGCCCCACCACATACTAGATTAAAATTCTCAAGGGGCCTCTGCGCGTTGGACCTGACATCACTCTCATAAATAAAATTACCAAGACAGGATATCTCATAGACATTGCCGTACCAAACACACATAACATTCAGAACACTATAGCAGAAAAACTAAGTAAATATATTGAACTTAAAGATGAAATTATACGATTATGGAACCTACAAAAAGTAACGATTATACCGATTGTTATTTCAACAACAGGAGTAATTCCAAAACAATTACACCAATGCCTTAAGATTTTAGATTTACCACCACACACCTATCACCTATTGCAAAAAGCAGTGATACTCAACACATGTAGAATAGTAAGAAAATTTCTTCAGTGCGAACCGGACAGTACCCAACCCCTAACAAATACTGACATCGCCCACACATCACAAGCACACACACAACATGTCTGATGTTCACTTGGCTTAGGCCCGTGCCATCAGCGTATCACCGGATATTTCCGAGTACACAAAAGAAAAAACAACATAATAATAATAATAATAAAAAAACTGGCAACACTAAAAGTCAACAGACAAAATTTTTCTTAGCAAAATTTTGTATTGGTTTATTTTAATATTTCTGAGGCTATATACTATATGTATTACATACGTGATAAACGCAATTGTGGAAATTAAGAATATCACAAACTTCTTTGAAAATCAAAAAGAAAAACACAATTTTAATATCAAGAAACCAAAATGACATCAAATGTCAAATATGTAAACAAAGCAAATAAAGTAAATACGAAAACCACTAAGAAAAAATGTTGACTAGAGCCAGAGCAGCGGCACAAATAAGACCCCCGGACTCGTCACTCAGCTCCGCCTCGCAGCCGCCGGCGCCAGCAGCGCCGGCCATTGCTGAGCCGTCGAGCTCATCGAGTGATGAGTATTTTTCCCCGCCGACGACACCAACACCAGCGCGCCTCCGGGGAAGAGGCCGGCCACCGTCACGCTTGGGACCCCGAGACCCACCAGTTTCGAACAGGGCCCCCGCTGCCGGTGGTGATGTGCGCCGCATGAGATGGACTCAATCGATGAATGAGAACGTCATGCGGGCATATTTTGTGGCTACAGAGGGAGGAACCAACCTTACGGCGTACCGTGACCGCTTACTGCCTCTGTTTCAGGCCTTGGAACCAGCTGTTAACGTTTCGGCACAGCGACTGTCGGATCAAGTGCGAGCCATTCAACGCTGCCTTCTGTTGGATGACGACGCACTTGAGAGGCTACGCTCAGACTTGCGAGGTATCCCTGAAATCACACCCTCCACACGCAATGAGGCTCCAATAGTGCACACCTCACTCATGGCCCAAGAAGAAGGTGAGGAACTGATGGACAGGGATATACAAGTAAGTACCCAATGCATTGATAAGATAAGGAGTACTTTGGAGTGCGCCATCGGGGAATATCGGTATGCTACATTAGAAAGCAGACCCCGGCTGCCACGTTTACCCACGCATAGAAAAAATATAGCGCTTGTGTGTGCCCTGGATTCACTATTGCCTACTTACCTAGACACTAGTGAAAATCTTAGTGATACACACTCAATTCTATACTGCGCTGCCGTAGCGGCGTGTCGAGTAGCTAATATTAAAATACCAAGCAGTATTACTATTGCTCTTCGAGATGCCGTTCCGGCTTGGCAGCGTAGAATTGAGCGGCGTATTGCTGAGACCAGGGCACTCATAGGCAAGCTAATCTGCTTCAGGTCGGGCAATACTCGCCCGAGAGTGATGGGTTTTGTGAGTCGGGCGTTTAAGGGGACAGGACTTTGTCCTCAAGAATATCCGTCACGGGTCACAGAACGCATCGACTTCCTGAAGCAGAAAATCTATGCGTGGGCGAATCGCATCAGGCGGTACAAAAAAAGGATTGACCGATATTCCCAAAATCGCGCATTCCAAAGAGATGAGAAGCTGGTTTATAGGAATTGGTAGCGACCTGAACCAGGTGTGGATGATGGGCGTCGACCAGATGATGCGAACACGATTGCATTCTGGCGCAATTTATTGTCGACTCCCGTCAGCCATACAGAGGGTGACTGGATTAGGGATATTGAGCGATCAT
Organism: Euclidia mi; assembly: GCA_944739405.2. Classification (NCBI taxonomy): domain Eukaryota; kingdom Metazoa; phylum Arthropoda; class Insecta; order Lepidoptera; family Erebidae; genus Euclidia; species Euclidia mi. The sequence continues at coordinate 63,481,105 of OX123183.2, forward strand.
GTGAGGTAATACCTCACATGGAGCCTGTAGCCATTGACGCCAGCGATGTAAGTTGTGCAGTCCGTCCGTTAGCCAATTGGAAATCTGCGGGCCCGGACGGGTTGCACAATTTCTGGTTAAAATGGCTACGCAGTGCACATGTTCGCTTGGCATCCCAATTCCAGTCATCTCTGGACTCAGGATCGCTGCCAAGTTTTATGACAACTGGCGTAACTCACCCGCTCTTTAAGTCTGGTAGTACCACGAAGCCTACGAACTATAGGCCTATAACTTGCCTGCCTACAGTTTATAAAGTTTTTACATCCATTTTGAGAACAAAATTGGCACTACACATATTCAACAATAATATCTTATCTGAGTCTCAAAATGGGTGTAGAAGCCGGGCACGTGGTACTAAGGAGCTACTCCTTATCGACATGGCCATTAGCCAACAGGTGCGCCGTAGTCGAAAGAATCTGGCGACATGCTGGATAGACTATAAGAAGGCCTATGACTCTGTGTCACATACGTGGCTTTTGAGGGTGCTAGAGTTGTACAAAGTAGATGCAACTCTATGCACCCTCTTGAGGGCATGTATGGGGCAGTGGAGTACGGTACTTCGCTATCCAGGGTGTCGACAGCCTTGCGGGTATGACGTCCCTTTAAAGATCAAACGGGGTATTTTCCAAGGCGACAGTTTGAGTCCACTATGGTTTTGCCTAGCACTGAACCCGCTGAGCACTTTGCTCGAAAGTTCAGGGCTAGGCTATCGGTTGCAGACTAGAGGTCAGGTTATTTCTCACCTCCTTTTCATGGATGACCTCAAACTATTTGCCCCCACTGATCTCCAATTAACTGGGTTACTAAAGATAACTGAAAGCTTTAGTAATTCAATTAAGATGGAGTTCGGTGTGGATAAATGTGCGGTCATGCATGTAAAGCGAGGCAGGAGTCTGATGGTATAATGCTTTCAGATTTCACACAACTTAGATCTCTCTCTGCAACGGAAACCTACAAATATCTGGGTATGTCGCAGGCATTAGGCATTGATGACGCTGGCATGAAACAGGCGTTGCAGGCACGTTTCTTTGGCCGCCTGAAGAAAGTCTTAAAAAGCTTTTTATCGGGCGGAAATAAGGTGCGTGCCTGTAACGGTTGGGCCATGCCCGTCTTAATGTACTCCTTCGGCATACTCAGATGGACTCAAACAGAATTGGACGCCTTGGATAGAAAAGTTCGCTGTCTACTCACGACATACCGGATGCATCACCCGCGTTCGTCGGTGATGAGATTGTACATCCCGCGCAAGTGTGGGGGTCGTGGCTTCTTGAGTGCCAAGACCCTCCACAATCGCGAGGTGTGCAGTCTCAGAGAATACTTTCTCCTCACCGACGCGGGTGTGCACCGAGATGTGGTCGCTGGGGACAGAGGGCTAACCCCGCTGGGTCTGGCCAAAGAGAACTGGCGCAAACCTGCCGTACTTGGTGTAGAGGAGCGCAGGGAAGTATGGAAAGGTAAAGAGCTGCATGGACGTTTTTACCGGGCCTTGCATGGGCCCGACGTAGATTTTCCAGCGTCGGTGTCCTGGCTGCGTTTTGGCGATCTTTTTGCCGAAACAGAAGGTTTTGTCTTTGCGATTATGGACGAAGTTGTCATGACGAACAACTACCGGAAGTATATTCTGAGGGATGGGACGGTCGACATATGTCGGGCATGTCACCAGCCTGGTGAGTCGCTCAGACATATAGTATCCGGTTGTTCTCGTCTTGCCAACGGTGAATATTTGCATAGACACAACCAAGTAGCCAGGATTGTCCACCAGCTACTTGCCTTAAAGTACCAACTTGTCGACTCTGAAATACTGTACTACAGGTATGTGCCCGACCCAGTTCTTGAAAATGGTCGTGCTACTCTGTATTGGGATCGGTCTATCATTACTGACAGAACTATTGCGGCTAACAAGCCGGACATAGTGGTGATAGACCGATTAGAGCGCCTTGCAATGATCATCGACGTCACCATACCCCATGACGAGAATCTCGTGAAAGCCGAAAAAGATAAACAAATTAAGTATTTGGACCTGGCTCACGAGATTGTCGACATGTGGGATGTTGACTCGGCGATCATTGTACCGATAGTCGTGACCGTAAATGGTCTTATTGCCAAGAGCCTCGACCACCACCTCAAGAGGCTCTCGTTAGACGACTGGATCAAGTCCTCTATACAGAAGGCAGTATTGCTGGACACGACACGTATCGTACGGAGGTTCCTCTCTCTGGAGCCCTAACCACCGGTAGCTTGGTCCCTGTGCCCGATGCCGGTGGGCCTCCGAGGTCCCATTTTATATATTTAGTTTTATATTTTTATTATTTATTAAGTATATAAAATGAGATGTATGAGAAAGAAAAGAAATAAACGGAATAATAATAATAATAATAATAAATGTAAAACAAGGCAGGATAGTGGAATCTGATGGAGTACATCTATCAGATTTCACTCAGCTTAGATCGATCCTCGCAACTGATACCTACAAATACTTGGGTATGTCGCAAGCCTTGGGCATCAACGAGACAGACATGAAACAATCGTTGCGGGTGCGCTTCTTTGGTCGCCTGAAAAAGGTTCTGAAGAGTCTTCTTTCAGGCGGCAACAAGGTGCGCGCCTGTAACGGTTGGGTCATGCCACTCTTGATGTACTCTTTCGGCATACTCAAGTGGACTCAGACCGAACTGGATGAGATTGATAGGCGAGTCCGTTCACTGTTGACCACATTTCGAATGCTTCACCCACGTTCGTCTGTAATGAGGTTGTACATCCCGCGGAAGTGTGGGGGCCGAGGGTTTCTAAACGCTAAGGACCTACACAACCGCGAGGTGTACAACCTTAGGGAATATTTTCTTAAGGGCAGCGTGGATGTGCATCGGGATGTGGTTGCAGTTGATGGTGGCCTCACCCCGCTCTCATTGGCGAAAGAGAACTGGCGCAGGCCTGTAGCTTTAGGCGTTGACGAACGCAGGCTTCTATGGCAGAGCAAGGAGCTGCATGGTAGATTCTATCGGGCCCTTCACGGACCTGATGTGGATCTACCAGCTTCTGTGGCCTGGCTACGTTTCGGTAATCTCTTCGGGGAAACCGAAGGTTTTGTCTGTGCAATTGCAGATGAGGTCATCAAGACGAGAAATTACCGGAGATATATCATGAGGGACGGCACAGTAGACCTATGTCGGGCTTGTAATCGACCTGGTGAGTCCCTCAGACATATAGTCTCCGGATGTTCTCGTCTTGCTAATAGCGAGTACTTGCACAGACACAACCAAGTAGCCAGGATCATACATCAGCAACTGGCTCTGAGGTACAGGCTTGTGGACGTCGAAGTGCCATATTACAAGTACATCCCTGAGCCAGTTCTCGAGAATGGTCATGCAACACTGTACTGGGATCGATCTATTGTCACAGATAGGACTGTTGTTTGCAACAGGCCTGATATTGTGATAATAGATCGATCAGAGCGCCGCGCAATGATTGTCGACATTACTATTCCACATGACGACAATCTCGTGAAAGCAGAAAAAGACAAACAAGAAAAATATTTGGACTTGGCTCACGAGATTGTCGACATGTGGGATATTGATTCGGCAATCATTGTTCCGATAGTTGTGTCCGTTAATGGACTTATAGCGAAAACCCTCGAACGCCATCTAGAGAGGTTGAAACTAGGCAGCTGGGTCAAGAGTTTGATGCAAAAGGCAGTAATTCTGCAAACGGCTCGCATTGTGAGGAAATTCCTATCTCTGGAGCCCTAACCGCCGGTGACTTGGATCCTATTCCCGTCGTCGGTGGGAATCTATTTTTATATTTTTAAATGTCATTTTTTGTTTGGAATGTTATATTTAAAAATGTAAAAAATAGGAAAATTATGTAAATAAAGAGAATAATAATAATAATAATAATAACCCCTCTGGGGCAGCCGTTATCTCATTATGAGACTAACGCAATCTCAGAGGGCAGAGTAACAGCTTTCAAACATCACCTTCATCGTGTAATATAAACAAAAAATGTATTACAAGATGAAAAGAAAGCTTACAACCGCAGGGCAGCTTTGTGGCGAGCTGAATGTGTGTGGCGACACTGCGGTCCCGAATGCTTCAGAGAGTCGGTCAAGGCCTCGTCTCCGGCTTGCCTTTATTGGCTGGCCGGAGTGGATTTCCAAGAGTGCCCGCAGGACTCTCAACTCTGGCTTGCCTTGGTCGGCCGGCCAGAGGGAAGCCGCAAGAGCTATTAGCTCGGGAGTGGAAGTGTCATTCTCAAGGGCGTAACTACGGGGAAACCCGCTCCGGGCCTCCGTTGTCACGAGGCCCGCGATGGCGAAACCGGTGCCGCACCGCTCGACACCCCTAGCCACTCGCACCGGTGTTGCCCTCTGGCTGCCTTTATGGCAGAGTTTGTTTGCTTTGGGCGGCTGTTTAGAGAGGGCCCATCTAGTGAGTTGGCGAGTCACCACCTGCCACGCGGACGGATGCTATAGGAGTATCACTGGCAGGTGCCGTTTGTTATCCGTAGTATCATTATTACCAGTCCATTTAACACCCATCCCCATAAACTAGTAAATTAGACTCCACATCATTGCAATAGTTCTACATTTGCTGCGGCTAGTCCATAGCTGTACTCAGTAGTGCAGTTGTGGAGGCTCCGCGGCATGTGTCCCATCCCTTTTTAGATTAAAACTCTCTACGGGCCTCTGCACGTTGGATCCATATCTCCGTGTAAGCCTCCCAAAGGACCGGTTATTTTTCTGACACCAAAGTCAGAAGAATAGCCGTGAGTAAAGAGAAACATAATAATAATAATATAAAATCAAATTTAGCTCTTGTGACAATTACTTGGTCTAACCCGTAAATATGTCCACCCGCCAAACAACACGGATGGCAATATACATGGACTAGGAACGGTCGCATCCTTGCCCGGCGCAAGCCCGGTGAGTCAACGTTCACCATACGCACTGAAGCATGCATTCAATAATATATACACTGTAGTAATTATTTGTATCGTAGCATATAACCGGTATTCATGTCTTTTGTATTGGGATTCATCGTCTTGCTATTTTATTGTAGGAAATATTATAGCGCCTTTCCTTTGTGTCATTCCATGTGTAAGATGTTTATTTGTTTTGTTTAAAGTTTTAACGTGTGTTATGTTGAGAAATATAATGCGATTGCATTTTATTGGTATATCAGCATATCATAGTAATAGTATCTTGATTTGTCAAGGATATGAGTGGGCTCACATTACATTTATGTGTTCAGTATACAAGTGTAATTCTGTCAATGAAATATGTATGTATTTGTGTGATAGGATGTATGTTGTGGCGTTGTGCAATTATATATATTATGGACACTGCCTATTTTTTGCGATTGAGGTGAAGCCAGGTACCTACACCAGTGCCGTTCGAAATTTATTAGCTTCTATCAATGCCGCGAAATAAAATCATCAAGTTTGGTCTGCTAAATGCGGGGTCACTGGCAACGAACCATGACGAATTTATCATAGCGATGGACACCCACTCGGTTGATATCATGGCGATCAACGAGACATGGTTGCGCAGGGGGGAGGAAGGTCGAGCACCTGTCGTACCAGGCTATCGATTACGACATATTGCGCGCTCGGAAACAATACGCGAGGGCCGAGGTGGGGGTGTCGCATTTTACGTGAAATCTGGCATGGCTATCCGTATAAAGTCACACCCGCTGCACGACCAAGTTGAGGAAATGTGGATGTCGATTAAGACCAATTCAAAAACATTATTAATTGGCACTGCATATCGGCCGCCATGGCTGGACGTTAACATATTTCTCGACGCTATTTCGGATAGTATTTGTGCATTATCACCGTTCGACAACATAATATTACTGGGAGATATCAATGTTAACCTACTTGATAGAAATAATTATAAAACAAAGCAACTCGCGGCATTTTTGAGCTATAGTAATTTGAGTCAAATAGTAACAACGGCTACACACTTCGTTGGTGACAGTGCAACGTTAATTGATGTGATCTGCACGGACGCACAGTGCCGGGGAGTCTCGGTAGATCATATACCAGAACTCGGTCATCATTCGTTCGTCTCATGTGAACTTGTATTTAAAAAAGAAAAGCCGGTAAAAAGATATATCACTTTCCGACCGTTTAAGGACATAATACCAGAGTACTTTGTTATGGATCTGAATGAGATACCATGGGGGGAAATAGGTCAACTAAGTGACGTAAACGACATGGTTGATGTTTTTAACCATTACATAAATACCATATTCAATATTCATGCACCTTATAAAACCAGATTATTTAAGGGTCCACCAACACCTTGGATAACAGACAACATTAAACTCATGTTTAAATTACGGAACGAAGCCCATAGTAGGTATCGCCAATCCCGGCTCGAAGTACATAAGCGATACTACTTAGACCTTAAACACCAAACGGCAATGGCGTTATACAATGAAAAAAAGGCATTTTTTAATAAGTACGTTAATGAAAATCAAAACAACTCTAAATTATTATGGTACAATTTAAAAAAACATGTACTTCCCGCAAGCACAGACGATGGCATGCTTGTCGGGCAATTTGAGGATCCTGAGGGCTTGAATGTGGCATTCTTGGATGTTCCAGGGGAACCCAACGTTAGTATATCGCAACTTTCATTTTTTGAGTTTAACCGATATAGTTCAGCAACCTTTTCATTGCAACCCACAAACAGCCAAATAGTTCTTAAAATAATTAAAGATATTAATACCAACGCGCGCGGAATAGATGATATTTCTAAAGAGATGCTTTTGTTGACATTGCCACAATCACTTACCGCCATAACAGACATCATTAATAAATCCATCACATCGTACTCATTTCCCAGGTTATGGCGGAGTGCTATTATCCGACCAATTTCCAAAAATAATAATCCGCAAAATTATAAAGAACTTCGCCCTATAAGCATTCTTCCTTGTCTGTCCAAGGTGTTGGAGAGGGTGGTGTATGTTCAGGTCATGAGTTACTTGGAAGAGAACGGCATTCTACCCGACCTTCAGTCTGGGTTTAGAAGAGGACGCGGTACAGCAACAGCTTTAGCAGATGTCGTGGATAATATTCTCCAGGCTCGCGATCGAGGAGAGGGTTCGATACTAACCCTGCTCGATTTTTTGCGCGCATTCGAATGTATAAATATTTCACTATTGCTTTCCAAACTTTCGTATTACGGTTTTGCGTTGCATACAATTAAATGGTTTGAGAGCTATTTAACAGGCAGGCTACAACAGGTTGAAATACGCAGAAGTGACGGATCAGTGTTGATGTCGACTCCACGCTCGGTACCTCGGGGTGTTCCCCAGGGATCACTTTTGGGGCCACTCCTGTTCGTTTTATACACTGCCGACATCACAACCAACTTCAGAGACTGCTTGTACCACATGTACGCCGATGATACGCAAGTATATCTACCATTTAAACCGCAAAATACTGGGACCGCCGTAGCGACCATTAATACGGAGCTCAACAGAATCGCGGCGTGGTCCAAGTGTAACTCGTTGGTGCTTAACGCGCATAAATCGAAATTTATGATTATGGGGAACAAACATCAAATTAATGTTATATCGTCTTTTAAACCAAAGATCGAAATAATGGGTGATGAAATACAACAAGTACAAACTGCGCGTGACCTTGGCTTATTGATCGACCCTGAGCTGCGTTTTGAGGATCACATCAATGGCGTTGTAAAAAACTGTTTCTACAGACTCAAAATTCTCTACAGAGTAAGAAGCTATCTCAGCCTCACTCTGAGAAAGAGGCTTGTAGATAGCTTGGTGCTGTCGAAACTTAATTATTGTGATACTGTATATGGTCCCTGTATCTTGGCCAGGACGCAACATCTAATACAGCGTGTACAGAATGCGTGTGCTCGATATTGCTTAAATATACCCCGGAGAAATCATATCACACCTCATTTAAATAGTAATGAGATGCTCAAAATGTCAGCGCGGCGTAAACTTCATTTGGCAACATTATTATTTGGAGTTTTGAGTACGGGTAAACCTAAATACCTTTACAATAAACTTAGTTGGCGACAGGATCACTACGGCTACTCCACTCGCTCCACCGCCAGACCGCTGTCCATCCCTCGGTACAAAACCACAGCCTTCAGAGGGTGCTATAAGTATGCGGCTACTCACATTTGGAATGACCTGCCTCCGCCAATAAGGTCCCTGAGTACAAAAATAAAGTTTAAAATTCATCTTAAAAAACATCTTTTACAAGAACAAAAATGCGACCAGGGAAATCGGTACAAATAAATTATACACCAAACATCAGTATGAAATACTTACGCTTTGTTCATGACCACTAGGCAGCATGCCTGACGGTCGTGACAGGTGCGTATATATGTGCGCCCTCCTCTGTTCGGTTACGAACACAGACGTGGCTTACGGAGCGAGGTTGCATAGCTGTTGTGCCTTTGCCATTTGACTTTGTGGATGGGCTGGGGTGGAGCTGGTGAAGGTTGGCTGTGCCTGGAGCCTGAAAGAAATGTAAATATTGAGAAAAAATATCGTGTCCAAGTGTTAATAATAGGCGACAACATTCTGCCGTTATAAAAATAAATATCTAGATCTAGGTAACAAAACTGTAATACATACCTGCTTCCATTGAGTGATAAGTTCTCGTATCAATACAATAATTATGTCTTTATGTTTATCCGCCGTAGTCACATTATTAAGATATTCGTACCTACACATGGCCTCAACTGTTTATTGTAAAATGTATACTCTGGTCGTGCGACGGCCGTTCTCGGGCAGCGCGGTGGCTGAGTGATGCCGAACGTGTCGCTCGTAATTGCATAATCGGATGAGTGAGATGCTATTGTGGGCGCAAGCAGGATGCAATTATGCGCGACAAACTGCCTTAAAACCGGTTCGCCAAGATATTACGCCAAACGATCAGGATAGGTATTTAAAGATCTTATATATATATATTTTTTTTTTTCTCCTTATTGTTAGGTAGAATTTTTACCAATGAATGTAATTCCATATTTTAAGTTTATGAATGTTTGCATGTTTTTGTGTATGTATAAGTATGAGTAGGTATTTGTATAGACGATTATGTACATGGACTTGATTTCTGTGATCGTCACTTGGGGTTGCCAACTAATATCAGGGTTGGTTTGAGGCTTATACCTCAACCAACATAAGCCTGAATGGTAACCTCATTTTTATAATATACCTCTTGGATAAGAACTGTGTCACAAATTGTAAATTGTCATACTGATGTGTGTATATTGTAAAAATAAATGCTTTCATTATTTCATTTTCATTTCATTTCATTTCATTCATAAATGTCATCAAAACACCAGCGATTAGCTGAGTATAAAAACCATATAAAAAAAAAAAATAATAATAATAATAATAACGCCTTGCAATGATCGTTGATGTTACTATTCCCCATGACGAGAATCTCGTGAAAGCCGAAAAAGATAAGGAAATCAAGTATTTGGACCTAGCTCACGAGATTGTCGACATGTGGGATGTGGACTCGGCGATCATTGTACCGATAGTCGTGTCAGTTAATGGTCTCATTGCCAAGAGCCTCGACCACCATCTCAAGAGGCTCTCGTTAGACGGCTGGTTCAAGTCCTCTATACAGAAGGCAGTATTGTTGGACACGACGCGCATAGTTCGGAGGTTCCTCTCTCTGGAGCCCTAACCACCGGTAGCTTGGTCCCTGTACCCGATACCGGTGGGTCTCCGTGGTCCTATTTTATATGGTTAAATTTTTTTATTTATTTAAGTGTATAAAATTCTACCATGAGAAAAGACGTAATAAAGAGGAATAATAATAATAATAATAATAATAATTTTAGGCTAGTTTTTTTTTTTAGGCTAGTTCAGATTCTCAAGATTTATAAAATAGATAATACGCTTACAGAATTTCTCCAACACACTATGCACAAATGGACCACTGTTCTAAACTTAAACACGAAATCAGGTACAATAAAATCTAATCCAATAAAAATAGCCCGAGGCATATTCCAGGGAGATTCCTTAAGTCCACTATGGTTTTGTATGGCATTGAATCCACTAACACGCATATTAAATAAAACAGACCAAGGATACGTGATACACAGAGAAAGTAATACTAAAATAACACACCTACTCTATATGGATGATATAAAACTTTACGCATCTAGTAAATCACAAATCCATAACCTTTTAGAAAATACAGAAAATTTTAGTACAGACATCAAAATGAATTTTGGGTTAGATAAATGCAAAATAAATAGCATCATACGAGGTAAACATAACAATACGGATCCCTACATATTACACACACAACAAAACTCATCCATAGATAGAATGGAAATAGCAGACACGTATAAATATTTAGGTTACTCACAAAGTATAGGTTTAGACCATAATCAAATTAAAGAGGAACTCACAAAAAAATACAACTCAAGGCTGACCAAAGTATTAAAGACAGAATTATCAGGAAGAAACACAGTTAAAGCAATTAATACTTTCGCAGTTCCAGTTTAAACATATTCTTTTGGGATAATCAAATGGACCACTACAGATTTAGATAAACTTAATAGATTAACTCGAACAACATGCAACAAACACTACACACACCACATTCACTCAGCGACTGAAAGATTCAATCTTCAAAGAAAACTAGGAGGCAGGGGCTTAATAGACATAAAAAATTTACACATAAGACAGGTACAGAACATACGCACATATATGCATAATAAAGTTAGCGAGAGCCCAATACATAAAGCACTTACACCCATATCCAGCTCAGGCACACCCTTAAAACTTAATGATTTCAATAACTTAACAGAAACTATTGTAACAGATGACCATAAAATAAGTAAATGGAAACAGAAAACACTACACGGTAAATTTCCCAATCAACTTCAGCAGGAACACATCGACAAGGAGGCATCCAATGTTTGGCTTTACAGAGGCAATATATATAAAGAAACTGAAGGCTTTATGGTGGCGATTCAGGATCAAATCATAAAAACAAAAAACTATCAGAAATATATAATAAAAGATCCATTAGTAACATCAGACAGATGCAGATTATGCAACAATAACCAGGAAACCATAGATCATATTACAGGAGGGTGCTCTTTTCTAGCCAATAAACAGTATACAGAGAGACACAATAATGTTGCAAAGCAAATACACTCACAACTAGCCATTAAATATAAATTAATTAATAAAATAGAGCCATACTTTAAATACAAACCAAAAAACGTACTAAATAATGAAAAAGTTAAACTCTACTGGGACCGAGACGTGATTACAGACAAAACCACAACAAACAATAGACCTGATATAATATTAACGTTAAAAGATAAAAATGTCACATATTTAATAGATATTGCGATTCCTAATTCGGAAAATATCAGAAAGAAGTACACAGAAAAGATACAAAAGTATATACCCCTTGCAGATGAAATAAGACAGATGTGGCATCAACACACAGTCAAAATTATACCTATTATCATCTCATCCACAGGACTTATTTCCAAATCACTTCACACATCATTACGAGAACTGGATTTACATAAGCTTACATACATCGCAATGCAGAAATCAGTTATAATAGATACCTGCTCCATAGTTCGGCGGTTCCTCACATCCACCACACAAACACCCACATCATTACACGATGAACCAAACCACTTGGCGTAAGCCCGTGTTAGGTTTTCATAAACCAGCGTCAACTGAGATCGAAATAACATTGAACCATAATAATAATAATAGTTTTCATATTTACTTATCCATTGAACACCCATCACAATAGCCTAGAGTAATTAGTTTCCCTACAAGTAGCAGTAGTCCTACACCTGCTGCGGCTAATCCATGGCTGTACTTCATAGTGCAGTTATGGAGGCTCCTCAGTAGGTGTCCCACCACATTCTAGATTAAAATTCTCAAAGGGCCTCTGCGCGTTGGACCTATGTCTCCGTGTACGCCTGCCAAAGGGCCGTGTACTTTTTTAACATCATATGTTAGAAAAGTACGCGTGAAAGAGAAACATAGTTATAGTTATAGTTGGTCGTGGGTTTTCCGCACTTAGCCACTTATTTGGGCCATTGTGCGTATGTGGCGACTTCATTGACGCCGACTACTCATACCACCTTAGTTCCTTCCAGAAAGCCATTAGTTGGCTGGTGTCGTTTAAAGCTTCACTCATGGTTCTGGGGTTGTTCAGCAGCTTTGCCCGTTGATCGCTCACACTTGCACAGTGCAGAATGACGTGAGCGGGTGTTTCTTCGGTTTCCATACAGCCCCTGCACAGTGGGCTGTCCGTAACGCCTATGTTGAATAGGTGCTTGTTGAGTGGACAGTGGCCGGTTATTATGCCCGTCAGATGCTTTAGTGTTTTCCTATTAGAATGCAGCAGCTTGTGTGAGAGTCGCTTGTTCAAGCAGGGGATGGCATCTTTTGTTTGTCTGCATTATTTTATGTTTGCCCACTGTTTTTCGTGTTCATGTGCGGTTCTCTCACGTAGCCACGTTTTGATTTGGCTTGCTGGTATCGGTACAATCGGCTCGGGTCCCATTATCATTGCGTCCGATCCTTGCCGTGCCAGTTGGTCTGCGGCGTCATTGCCTGCGGAGTTGCTGTGGCCTTTAATCCATTGCAGCGTAACCCGATTCTTCTCTGCAATCTTTTGCAGCTCTAGGTGGCATTCCATGATGAGGCCGCTGTTAAAGCAGTTGCTGCCGAGAGCTTGTAGTACAGAGGCACTGTCCGTGATAATGCGTATAGACAAGTCACTTACGTTCCTAGACGCGATTGCTGTTGCGGCTCTTGTTATCCCAACACACTCGGCTTGGAATATGGTGCCAAGGGATGTTGAGATGTTGATGTTTAAGTCATGGGAGAATACGCCCGCACCCGTCCCATACTTCGTTTTTGAGCCGTCTGTGTATACTCTGACTTCGTGTATACCAGAGCAGTCTTTGTGTTCCTCCTGCAATTGGATGCGATATTTTTTTGTCAAAGACAAAAGTTTTAGGGATGAGATCGCAAGCGGCCTCTAGCATCGGGATCTCTTTGGTTAAGGTCCCTTTTAGGCGTGCGTGAGTAATTCGATCATCCTTTCTCCATAGCCCGAGCTTGTCTAGACGGATTGCTGCAGCGCCAGCTTCCTGCTGGATCATTAGGTGCAGCGGTCTTAGGTCCAGTAGTATCTCCAAGGCGGCTGTTGGAGTGCTCTTCATGCAGCCTGTTGTGGCCAAGCAGGCTAGGCGTTGAAGGCTCTGTAGCTTTTTTGTGATTGTGCTTAGTTGCGTGCGTGGCCACCACACTACTGCACCATACGTAAGCATGGGGCGTATAATGGCAGTGTAGATCCACAGGGTAATTGATGGTTTGAGACCCCATTTTTTGCCTATGATTATCCGACATTGCCAGAAGATTGTGCATGCTTTTGTTGTTTTTGTGCTGATGTGCTTGCCCCAGTTAAGCTTATGGTCAAGTATTACGCCCAAGTACTTGACTTCATTCGATAGGGTAAGCTCCGTTCCAAAGAGTTTTGGTGTTTTGCACATATGGGTTTTCCTTTTGTTGGTGAAAAGTACTAGCTCCGTTTTGTTGGGGTTAACCGTCAGTTCTTGTTGGTTGCACCATTCCTCCATGATCCTGATGGCTGCTTGCATCCGATTTCGGATCGTGTCTTCTGAGTCACCTTTGATCAGGATGATGATGTCGTCTGCATAGCCGACCGTGAAAAATCGTCTGTCGTTTAAGTTCCGTAACAGATCGTCCACCACAATGTTCCACAACAGGGGTGAGAGTACACCTCCCTGTGGGCAGCCTTTTGCAACTATGCCCCTTGTGGTGGAGTTTACCGTGAATTGTATTGCCCTCTGTTTCAGCAGTTGATCAATCCAGCCACTAAGGGTTTGCTCAACTCCGAACTTTTCGAGGGCCCGGCTGATACTGTTGAACTTAGTTTTGTCGAAGGCACCTTCTATGTCAATGAAGGCCCCCAGTGTCATTAACTTGTTGGTGAGCGCTGTTTCAATGGTTCCCACAACGGAATGCAGCGCCGATTCAGTTGACCTGCCACTTCTGTAGGCGTGTTGATGTGGGTGTAGTAGATTGCGCAGTAATGCGCCCTCACGGAGGTATCGGTCCGTAAGTCTCTCCAGCGTTTTCAATAAGAAGGAGGTCAAGCTGATGGGTCTGTATGCTTTCGCTTGTGAGTAGTCAGTTTTGCCAGGTTTTGGGAGGAATATGACTTTAACTTCCCTCCACCTGCAAGGTATGTATCTGTGCGCTATTGAGGCCCTGTAGATGTCGAGCAGGTGCGGCACAATCGTTGTGCATCCCCACTTTAGGAATGCTGGTATGATTTCATCCAGGCCTGCGGATTTGAATGCCTGGAAGCTGTCTATTGCCCATATCAGCCGGTCTGTGGTGACCACATTTTCGGCTACCAGCCAGTCTGTTTGGGTCGGTGGTCTGTAGTCTGACTCGTCCCACAGACGGTCATTGGTTACTTCACAACCTGGGAAGTGAGTTTTAATTAGCACTTGGCTAATTTCAGCGTCCGTAGTTGCGTAGGTTCCATCTTGCTTTTTAATGGCGCCAAGGGTTTTGTTGCTGTCCTGAGACAAGATCTTTTTCACCCTGGCTGCTTCATTCGTGGTGTTTATACCGCTGCAAAAACGCCGCCAGGACTCGCCTCTGCGGAATCTTATGCGTTTCTTGTAGTGTGACTGGGCTTCTTTGTATTTGAGCCAGTCTGCTTCCATTCTCGTGTTTTTAGCCCTGTTAAAGAGTTTCCTCAGGTTTTGCCTGAGTCCCTCTAGTTCTCTTCCCCACCACTGGGTTTTGCTAGACGACTTTGGGAGTGTGGGTGCACAGGCTTGCTGATAACTTGTTTGTATACATTCTGTTAGTAAGTTGGTGTTATGTTCTATGTTGACAGTGCTGGTCGACATGTCCTTAAAATAGGATTTGTCTACCTGTGATACGAGAATCGTCTTGTATTTCGCGATGTTGGTTCTGCGAGGGTTGCGCCTAGGTTGTTGGACGTTCTCTTGCACTCGTATGTCATAGCAGATTCGTCTGTGGTCTGCGAAGGATGGCTCAGCGGACACATGCCAGTTTGTGACAAGTTCCGCGGCCCCATCCGATGCTAGCGTTATGTCTACTATGGTTTGAAAGAGAAACATATTATAATAATAATAATAAGCCCCCTATAATCCAACCATACGTCCGAGTCAACCACCTGACTCACGTGGGGGGCGGACACGCGAATTCCCATTACTGGCGCGGCTAACATGGCTCTGGGCACCCATGTAAATGGAGATGATTTTAAGGAGTCAACGTATAGGGCCGCTTCCCGGGGGCAATCGCCGGGGCACACCTGGAGCTGACGCTGGGTGTCACAGCATAGGAACCGTCAGCGGAGAGGAGTTGAATAGGCGGGCTCCCTCCGGGTCACCCGAAAATATTACAGCCAACCAGACCCATGACATACAGACTGACAATGATAACATTAGTTTGAATTCTTTCGCATCTTTATCATTAGCAGAACCATATAGTCCATCCACAGTTTCTTATATCCCATCCCCGGTGTCTTCGGTGGACGAAAGAAGCCCCGAAACACCTAATCCAGTTCTAGATGTTACGCGGGAGGTGAATGCCTTTATACCTGCGTCCACTAAAGCTGGTAAACCTGCAGTACGCATGAAGTGGTCAAATGATGTCAATATTTTCATTATGCGTACTTATTATTTTATAACTAAATTAGAAACCGACATGACCTGCTATAGAAAATCTTTACATCAATTATTTATACAACAATATCCGACAATTAAGGTAACAGAGCAGAGAGTATCAGATCAAAGAAGAATGATAATCAGAAATAAGTATCTTTCGGAAGAACTACTGAACCAGATAAAAAAAGAAGTACAAACACAGCTAAATGACATACATCACGATAGTAATAACCATACAACCCTATCTTCTCAACAAGAGCATGTTTCTTTACCAAATGTTAACACAGAAATTCATCCAGAACTCATATCTCAAATAAACACGACACAAAATACATTACACCTAGACCAAACGTCCACTACCCAGACTTATCACATATCTACACAAACCACATTAACACATGATTTGCTGCTAGAGACAGAATTGCAAGTGCTGCAACAAGATTTTCCTTATGACGAAATAGTCAAAAAACTTAACGACACACTTGACACTAAATTAATAGAATATGGCGGAATGGACCCAACTCTGAGACCAAAACTCCCGAAACTAAACTACAGTAGGCGTCTAACTGAGTTACTTGCTCTATTTAATAATAACATCCTGGACCGATTTCTTACCGAAAATCTATCACTATCAGACTTACATACATTGATTTATTGCACTGCGATGGTAATTACAAAAGAACTAGGCTACAAAATATACACTGGCACTAATCGAACCCCACAAAAGCAATATGCCGAACCTTCTTGGCAAATTCGTTTACAAAAGGACATCGCTAGGTTAAGAGCAGACATAGGAAGGCTCACACAGTACATAAGGGGCAACAGATCTAGCAGGCTAGTAAATATGATAGACAATATATTGAAAAATAGCAAAATACACACAAAACATGAAAATGCTAATAAAAAATTAGAAGAACACCTCGACACACTTAAACAGAAGTTACTGCTGAAAGCAAGTAGATTATCCAGATATAAAAAATCTTTTCTAAGGAAACAAGAAAATAAGCTATTCGCCACTAATGAAAAGAATTTTTATAGACGAATGAAGACCAGTACAGCTGATAATAATAATAGTGACAGTACAGAAACAACGGCATCTAAAGAGCAAATAGAAGAATTCTGGTCAAATATATGGGAAAAGGAAAGTAAGCACAACGAAGATGCATCGTGGATAAGAGAAGAAGAAAACAAATGGACAGAAATTGGTGAAATGGAGTTTCATGAGATAGAAGAGGATGAAATTAGGACCGTTACTGACAAACTCCATAACTGGAAATCACCAGGTATCGACAGCATACATAACTTCTGGTATAAACATTTACCCACATTACACAAATCAATAGCCAACTGTTTTACAAGTATAATTTTAAATAAGCATCCCATTCCATCATTTTTAGCACAAGGAATTACCTATTTGATACCTAAAGGTAAAAAGAGAAGCGACCCATCACAATACAGACCGATCACATGCCTCCCAACAATCTATAAAATCCTAACAGCTACTATATCCAATAGAATTTACACACACATCGAAAGAAATAATTTAATATCGGAGGAACAGAAGGGTTGCCGACGAAACCACATGGGCTGTAAAGAGCTACTAATTATAGACTCTGTAATACACAAACACGCAAACACAAATAAAAGGAATTTATATTGTACTTATATAGATTACCGCAAAGCGTTTGAAAGTGTTCCGCACACCTGGCTATTACAAATCCTGAAAATTTATAAAATTGACCCACAGATAATTAACTTCTTATCACAAATAATGCCATTTTGGAAAACAAACATACATCTCCGTGACACACACACTTCTATAGTAACACGTGACATTCAGATCAAAAAAGGCATATATCAAGGTGATTCTCTTAGCCCTCTCTGGTTTTGCCTAGCTCTTAACCCACTTTCACAAATGATCAACAAATTAAATATTGGTTATCGATTTAAACATGCGTCTAATACAACATCTATAGCACATCTAATTTACATGGATGACATTAAGCTCTACAGTAACTCAGCAAAAAATATGAAAAAATTAATAGACACCACAGCGTTATTCAGCAGAGACATCAAAATGCAATTTGGCTTAGACAAATGTAAGAGTTTAAATATTAAAAAGGGAAAAATAGAATCAGGAGACTATACTTTAGAGGAAGGCGAAATAATAACAGCAATGGAGACTGGCGATTTGTACAAATATTTGGGATATCAGCAATCCAAACAATTAGATCACACAACTATAAAAAAAGCGTTAACTGAAGAATACAAAAATAGAGTAATAACAATTTGTAAGACACAACTCACTGGCAAAAGGCTCATCAAAGCAATAAATACCTATGCAATTCCAATTTTAACTTATTCATTTGGGATAATAAAGTGGTCCAAAACTGATCTGAATAGCCTGGAAATAAAAACTCGCACTCAATTAACACGAAGTAATTATCTGCATCCTAAATCAGCTGTAGAGAGAATGTCATTGAAACGAAGAAATGGGGGTAGAGGGTTAATTGATATATTATGGTTATGGGAAAAACAGTTAAATAACCTTAGATCGTTCTTTCACAAAAAGGCAGCCACTAGTGAGTTACACTCAAGTATTAGCAACAATGATACCAAATTTACTCCCCTTAACTTATCAGATATACCTAATGCTTTACAGATTCCTAATCAAACTGACCGTGAAAACCAGAAAATGATTAAATGGAAAGAAAAAGTATTGCACGGACGTCACCCACACGATCTACAGCAACCTTACGTTGATACACAAGCATCAAATACATGGCTTACGGCCGCCAATTTATTCCCGGAAACTGAGGGCTTCATTATAGCCATCCAAGACCAAGTAATTAATACCAGAAATTACAGGAAACATATAATTAAAGATGTTAACATAACCGATGACAAATGTCGTAAATGCCATAGACAACCAGAAACGATACAACACATCACAGGCGCATGCGCAACACTCACACAAACTGACTATACACACCGACACAATCAGGTAGTAAATATTATCCATCAAAAACTAGCTATAAAATATAAACTTATACAAGACACACACACGCCATACTATAAGTACCGCCCTGATCCTGTATTAGATAATGACACCCACAAAATGTATTACGACCGTGCCATACTAACCGATAAGACCATACATTATAATAGACCAGATATCACCATCCACAACAAATCTGACAATTCTGTCCACATAATTGACGTAGCAGTTCCGAACACCCACAATCTCATGAAAACAATAACAGAGAAAATCAATAAATATACAGAACTCAAAGAAGAAATTGCAAGAATTTGGAAAGTCAACAAAGTATATATAGTACCAATAGTAATTTCCACCACAGGTGTCGTTCCTAAATATTTACACCATAGTTTAAAAATGCTCGAATTACCACCAAATATATACATAAGCATCCAAAAAGCAGCTATCTTAAATACATGCAGAATAGTAAGGAAATTTATGCAAAGTGACGAAAGTGAACCAGAAACCATAGACCAAAGCACCCCAAGCCTATCTTAAATGACTATTACTTGGTATTTACCCGTAAACGTCATTAAACACCGGTTTTAAACCGAGTATACTAACAGTTCTGATAATAATAATAATAATAATAGATAGCTCACATAGTGAAAGGAAAGATCCGGCCTGGTGATTACACAGTAAACGAAAACGAAATCATAACTGCCATGGAACCGAACGAATTATATAAGTACTTAGGCTACCATCAATTAAAGGGACTAGACCACAGTAAATTAAAAATATCTTTAAACAATGAATACAAGCGCAGGGTTCACATTATTAGTAAAAGTCAATTAGCCGCCAAAAGCTTAATAAAGGCAATCAATACATACGCTGTACCCATATTAACTTACTCATTCGGGATCATAAAGTGGACAAAAACTGACATCAACAACTTAGAAATAGCTACAAGAACTATCCTTACAAAGCACAATTGTCTACACCCAAAATCCGCTATAGAAAGGATGACAATCAAGAGACTGCATGGAGGACGAGGACTTATCAATATACTAGCATTATGGCAAACACAAATATTAAAACTCAGATCATTTTTTCACAATAAAGCAAGTAGTAGCCAAATCCATTGCGCAATAGTTAGTAATGATTTTAACCTCACACCATTAAACCTAACCCAAGTAACTGAAATAGATAATACTGAGACTAACGTTGAAAACTTGAAAATAGAGCAATGGAAGAAGAAAACATTACATGGCCGTCATCCACACGAACTTGAACAACCACACATAGACAAAATAGCATCCAATAAATGGCTCACTCTTGGTAATCTCTTCCCAGAAACTGAAGGTTTTATAATAGCAATACAGGACCAAATTATCAACACTAAAAATCACAGAAAATATATAATTAAAGACCCTACGTTAACAGACGACAAGTGCAGGAAATGTCATAGTCAACCTGAAACTATACAGCATATTACTGGCGCTTGCCCTAACCTCACGCAAACAGATTACACTCATAGACATAACCAAATAGCGAACATCATTCACCAAAAACTAGCTCTAAAACATAAACTTGTCCCGGACACACACACTCCTATCAATATAGCCCTAAACCAGTCCTAGAAAATAGCACACATAAAATGTATTATGACCGCGCGATATTAACAGATAGAACCATACACTACAATCGGCCCGATATAACCCTACAAGATAAAATAAATAAAATTACTTACCTGATAGATATAGCTGTACCAAACACTCACAATATACAAAAAACCATTTCTGAAAAAATACACAAATATACAGACCTGAAGGATGAAGTTTTACGAATCTGGAAACAAGAAAAAGTTTATATTGTACCTATAGTTTTGTCCACCACTGGCGTTATCCCGAATCAAATACACAATAGCCTGAAACTCATTGACCTGAAACCCAATATATACATCCAACTCCAAAAAGCTGCAATATTAAACACCTGTAGACTTGTTAGGAAGTTTTTACAGATAGACGAACATGATGATAACACCCTACAGTCATAATAAAACACTCTAAAATCGTGTCATTTACTTGACGGTAGTCCGTAAATGGCATTTAACTTCAACCAGCTTAAGCTGAGAAAATAAAACAAACGAATAATAATAATAATATTCTACCACATTCACACAACACCATCTAGTCCCAAACTAAGCAGAGCTTGTACTATGGGTACTAGACAATGGATAATACTGGTAATATCGCAATTTTTGCAAGATCCAGACTTAACGTAACGGGAATCATGTTATGTAACCGTACTTTCTTACGTAAATAACCGCACCTAATATTCTTGGATATAATCGTACATATTTTTTATCTAAATATTATCCGTATTAAACACATTTAAAATGTGATGTAAACAAATTTGTTTAGATTGCCATCGATCGCACGAGGATGTCGATAAAACGTTATTTTTTAACTGTTAGTAGTCTATCTTTATGCTATCTATAATCGCTGCCACTAATGAAGTCGTGTGTCAAACGAATTGACTGTTAATGACTTCTATCATATTGTTGCTGTGAGATACTCGTAGTATTGCCAATTTAGCGACTTACGTGGCGATTTTAATTAAATAAAAAGCAATTTTAGGCCAGTGACAGATCGGTTAATTTTGTTTTATGACACAATAGGTGCATACAACCGCCTATATCCGGTAAGTATAAGTGGTAGGCAGAGATGCCATATCAAGTAATGTGGTACAAAGTGAAAGTCGAGCGCACGAAGAATGCCCGCCTAGCGCTCACCGAGCGGCCGCTCAAGGAACACGCATACCCAAAGTGCGGGCGGCCTAAAAGCTCTGCTAGGTGACAATTCTAGGTTATATCTAATACATAATTGCTTTACTTATATTCAAACAAAATAGCATAGCATCTTATTGGGCTTTATAAATAACAGATTATATGGTTACTATAAAATAATATGTTACGTATCAAGTTTTCTATGATAAAGCGAACATCTCTTGTGGTAAGCAGCCGGTTGCTCAAAGAACGCTCGGCTGTCGCGGCGTCGACGCCGCGTAGACGCGGCGTATACGCCGGGGTGCCGATGCCGCTGCGTTGACGCTGACGCCCAATGTGAGGGGGGCCTTAGTATTAACGGTAAGTTTTTAACAATCGTCGTTTTTTAGTTTTTTGAAATTATCTCTTTATTTATTTGTAACAATCAGTTTTATTTAACTGAAAATTTATCATTTTGTTTCATAGATGAATCTCGACGAGAACCAGATAACAAACTATTTGGAAAACGAAGATTCGGACAGTGAAACTGAAGATTACATTGAAGATTACGATTCAGACAACAGTGTGGCTGATCCTACTCTCTTAGTGCGTGTCAGCTTGAAGATAATTGAAATATTGCTGGAACATCTCAAATACAAGCAAGCACAGGCACCGAGTTAGAAGCTGCTCTACAAACCCAATCTCGATCTCCAAACTGCTGTAATTGTGATAGAAAAATATAGGCTGATTTTAATTTACTCTCAAGCCAAATATCTCATAATTAGAATGGTAGTTTTATTTTTATGTGATATAACACTTTAACAATACTTTATTTTGATATAAAATGAGAAGCTATATGTGTCTTATTATTTTTTTTATTATTTTTCAAAATACTGTCTGGAAAGATAGTAAATGATGAATCTTGCGTGCTGAAGAGATGGAAAGAGTATTTTGAAAGTTTATTTGAAAGATCGGCGATAGAGACACCGATAGCTGAAATGAATGGTAACGATAGCAATGATGAAAGCGTTATTGGCGTGGATAAGATCGTGAAGGCACTGGGGAGTATGAAAGTAGGTAAGGCTGCAGAATATGATAGGATTACAGTCGAAATGCTGAAGGCTGGACAGGGCATCATAGTTGGTCAGTTGCAGCGGTTATATAACTTGTGCTGGAGCACCGGCCTAGAACCTAATGACTGGGCCACAGCTGTAGTTGTGCCTCTTTATAAAGGAAAAGGCTCGCAACAAGATTGCAATAACTATAGAAGCATTAGCCTTCTCAGCATTGTTGGCAAATTGTATACAAAGGTACTTATTGAAAGAGTTATGGAAGTAACTGACAAGAAAATATGGGATGTACAAGCGGGATTCCGAAAGGGTATGGGATGCACGGGTCAGGTTTTTTCCTTGCGAAGCATAGCCGAAAAGTTTTTGGCCAAAGGTCAAAAGGTCTATTGCGCATTCGTGGATTTGGAAAAGGCTTACGATAAAGTGGTGAGGAATGAAATGTGGTCGGTGCTGTCAATGAATGGGGTGGACAGCAGCCTCATTCGAGCTCTGAAATCCCTTTATGAGGATTCTAGAGCTTGTGTGAGGATAAACAGGGCATATACTGACTGGTTTACCATCGAGAAAGGTGTTAGACAGGGATGTGTAGCATCGCCGTGGCTGTTAAACCTCTTCATGGACAGTTGTTTGCAAGATTTAAAACATAGTGACTGCGGATTAAGGATAAATGGGTTACTCGTCAAATGCCTCCTTTATGCTGATGATCAGGTAATACTTGCATCTTCAGCGGAGGAGTTGCAGGAGATGGTAGCAATCATGCATGGTGCGTTAGAGAGGAAAGGAATGAAAGTGAATGTAAGTAAAACGAAAGTTATGGTTTTTGAAAAGGAGGAATGCGTTACGGCTTGTAATGTTTTGATCGATGGACAGCGAGTGGAACAAGTGAATGAGTTTCTTTACTTAGGCACGTTGTTTACAAGAGATGGTAAGAATGAAGAAGATATTGAAAGGAGAGTTAATGCAGGTAATAGTGTGAATGGAGCTCTGAAGGCGTTTATGAATAGCCAAAACGTGTCCAAAAAGGCACGTTTGGCTGTGCATAGAGGGGTGTTAGTACCTACTCTTATGTATGGTAGTGATAGTTGGGTATGGCAGAAGAGTCATGAAAGTAGAATAAATGCTGTAGAAATGAGAGCACTGAGAAGTATGTGTGGTGTTTCTCTGACTGACAGAATAAAGAATTGTGTGATAAAAGAGTGTTGTGGGGTAAAAGAAGATATAGTGACAAGCATCGAGAAAGGTATGCTAAGATGGTTTGGGCACGTGGAGAGGATGGATGACGAAAGACTGACCAAGCAGATATATAAGGCAAGTGTGGAAGGGACAGCACGAAGGGGAAGACCTAGGCGGACGTTCTCTGACCAGATTGGAGACATCCTAAAAACAGGACAGGTGAGAAGTACCCTTAACAGAAGAGCATGCATGAGAAACTTGATAGGAGTGAGTGAAGCAAGTGAGGTATGTTAGGATCATTGCAAATGGTGTTCCGTAGTCTCTGCCTACCCCTCCGGGAAACAGACGTGAGTCTATGTATGTACAAGGGTAATGTTAGATTTAAGTTTGATTTTAAGACTGAAATTATAATTTTTAGGTGCCATTAAATTTAAAGAAACAAGGTCTTCCTACATAATTTGTTACATTTAATACAAATTTTAATAGTAAAATCTTTCTAAAATCTTGTATAATTTATGAAGTAGCCTCCCGAGCGATCATTAGTATTAAGCGGTAAAAAAATAAGATTAGTACTCTAGGGTTAATAATATGGCAAGCGTACTAATTGATATACAATTTAATATCGCGGTGGAAATACTTAACCTTGGTAGTGCAGTATCCTCCGCCACTCAAAGTTGTGTTTGAGGTTGCTAGAAGGATTATATACAACTATTTGGAAATAAGTTTTGCCTAGGCTCCAAAACGACCACAGTTCTCTTGAGTTCTTCTAATAGCGGGCTTGCGCGGATATACCATGGACTGTGTGACCCCATCGAGATACGGTCTGCGAACCCAGCCGATAGTTTCTAGCCCCTAGAAGTCGCACGTGACATTGTGGCACCTTCACGGCATCTCAATGAACAACGAGTGGCCCCATTAGCTCGTCGTTTGCTAGCTACACCTCCCGGTGAGTGGTGGTAAAAGAGCGCTCTACGTCGTCCGAGCCTGCGTTTGCGTAAGAGGCGCTGACGCTCCCTCTGTCACTCCACTGCCGCTTTCTTCCAGAAAACGGAAACGTTCCAGGCTCTCCCACTTTAGATTATGCCTTACACCAAAGTCTGAAGCGAGAGCGCATCCGATGTGACCGCCGCTGTTGTACCAAGGCAGGGCACTTCGCCAGTTGTGTAGCGACGTGTCTTCGACAACGTGTAAACACTGCCCAAAGCAGTTATGGCCGGTCACTACATGGATAAGATGGGAGGTGACAAAGCCAAAACGTCCCGTCCCCGTAGCCACTCCTCCAAAATTTTTCTTCCCACTACTATATTCATGCGCCCAGTGGCAAGCATATTTGATACCTTAATTTAAAAGATATGTAGATTTTTTTACCGACTACCAAAACGAACCTTGTCGTGAGCACCATATGGATATTTTTTTAGAGACATTGCATGTTACATCTGGTCCTATAGTCATCATGAAAATATGTATCTTGATGATGAACTACACACACTCAGATGGCATACAATCCTAAATATAATTATGAAAATACGTGCAGGTTATATTAGTTTGTAATACATATGTATGAAGTTGGACTAAGCTGCAGCTATCTGTGATCTAACGAGATGATGCCCATTATTTATGGCTTGTAATTAATTTAGTGCCATGCTAACTAAACTAGAGCAATTTACCGTAATTTGTAATGGAACAACAAAACATGCAGGGCCTATCTGGCAAAGAATTAGAGTTAAGTTTATTTCTAGAAAAATATGATGTTAAGGTTTTATGCTTAACTGAACATTGGTTAAAGAACCATGAGCTTATTGTTATAAATCAATATTATACAGTGCAGAGCTCGTATATAAGAATGCAGGCTATTAGAGGCGGTTCGGTTCTCTCATAATGACTTCAAATTTATTAAAATGCAAAGAACGTAAGGATATTGTAAATTTATCTATTGAGCGCACTATTGAGTTGTCCTGTGTGGAACTAGACTTATATATTATAATTTGTGTATATCGACCCCCTTTTGGTGATTATAATCTATTTGAGACTGTTATGGAAGACGCTCTTAATAAAATTATAGGTAGTCATAAGAATATTATAGTATGTGGTGATTTTAATATTAATATTTTAGAGAACTCTTCACAGTGTATTAGATTTCTGAATCTTTTCAAGTCATTTAATTTAAGTAACCTATTCTGTGAACCTACTAGAGTATCTGCAACATCTTCTACTTGTTTAGATAACATATTTAGTTCTTGTGCTGCCACAAACCCAGTAGTAATTAGTTCTCTCCCTTCTGATCACCGTGGACAGATAGCTAGTTTTCCCTGTTCAACATATGATAAATCACGTACAGTAGAATGTAGGCCTCAGACTACCAATCGTCTAATACGTTTCAAACCCAATATTATTGCTAAACTCAATACCTCAATATTGAACTCACAAAATCCAAATACAATTTATAACTCACTTTTTGGACTAGTAAATAATGAGTTTCAAAATACCTTCAAGAGTAAAACAGTCACACTAAAGGGTACTATGGGATCTTTTAACCAGTGGGCCACTATAGGTATATACAAAAGTAGAGCCAAGTTGTTTGAATTATATGGTATGAAACAACATAGATTTGACACACCTTTTCGAGATTATGTAAAAAAGTACTCAAAAATTTTTAAACAAGTTTGTATTATGGCAAAATCTAAATTTATTAGTAGTAAAATTAAGCATTCAACAAATATAATTAAAGAAACTTGGAAAATTATAAATAATGAAACAGGAAGAGCACGACCACGGGAAAACCAATTTGAACTTAAAGAAAACAATTTATTAGTCACCAATAAAACTCAAGTAGCACATATGTTCAATAGTTTCTTTGCGAGCATACCTTTAACAACTACTAGCTGTTTACAATCATCATCTTTAGACGCTGGAAATTTTTTGCTTAGCAGTGTACCTGAATGCAAGAGCGTGTTTAGATTCGAGCACGTTACCCCGCGAGATATATTGATCGCATATAATTCAATTAATATTAAAAATACCGGTGACTTTTGGGGCATTTCAATTAAAATTTTAGGTACTATAGTTGAGACTGTTGCGCCTTACCTATCTATAATTTTTAATCAATGCTTTGACCTAGGCGTATTTCCGGATTTGATGAAATTAAGTAAAATTATACCCTAGTAGTGTAATATTGGGGATTCTGTATCATTTGTTCTCGCTTCGCTCGAACTGCATGATACAGAATCCCCAATCGTTTTCACCGTATCGTATATACTTAACATTCACAAACAATAATATCAAGTTCGAATCGATCAATTTTATTTTTTTCAATTTTCGCTCTTCTGGTTTGGTTTAAAAATAATTTATAGTGCCCAGTAATACCATACTGTTATAGTTAACATATTTTTTTAAGTTTAGCAATTATTTAGTGATCAATGGTAGCGTTACTTTTAGTGAGTTTTTATTATGAATGTGTGTACCTAATGAATTCCTCACTCCATGTAATATCAATGTAATCAGGTTATCAATTTAAAAATAAATGGATTTGTTAATGAGTCTAGGAAACTATTAAGTAAAATAAAACAATGTATACTTATTATCAATTTAAAAAAAGTTTATTATCAATGCACCATTTTTTTAAACACAAAACATTTTTTAAAGCACATATTGAGTCAGGATAAATACAATTGTACAAATCTTCAGAGCACTTATAGCGATCATATAAACATAACAAATTAGGACAACATTTATCTTCTAAATTAATTAAATTATTAGTATTTAAAATATCCTTCAACCATAACATTTTTTCAAGACCTTTAACGTAAATACACTTATCTTTTAAAACATCTGCAATTAAATATTGATAATTTGAGTAAGGTATAAATCCTTCACCCCAGTATATTTTTCTGTTACGTTCAATCCAGCAAACCTGCCGTCTTTCTGATTTAGTCAAATCATAAAAAGGAAATGGTGGTTTGATTAAAAACACTTGTAGGTTTTTATTACACCATACAGCTATTTCTTTTAGTATAAATTCATTTGCTTCTGTTTTAAAGCCTTGAACGTCAACAATCGCCGTCATGATAGCCTACGCACGATGTTGCTTAGAGGTTTGTATTCCACAATTCGGTACTGAGCTACTAAATTCAGCCACAACATTTATTTAATTTTTACATAAATATAAAGCATGCATACAAACATTGACTCATAACAATTACACATTTTTAAAAAGATAACATTTATTTATTTTTAGAAATACAACTAAACTTAAATAAAAACATTATCTTAAGACTACTCAGTATCACACAATTTCTTACTTATTTTCTTTATTAATGTCTCTGTGATATCCATTACATCATCATAAGGCTCCTCAACCACATATTGTGCACTTAAGCAAGCCTCGTTTTTTTTATTTTTGTCTACATAATCTAATTCACGAATATCTATCTTAATTAGAAGACGTCCTTGCTTAGGACGATTTCTTCGAACAATGTACGAATTTGCCGATGACGTTAATAAACTTTGACGCTTTTTAGACGGTGACAATTTTTTTGACTTTGTAGAAAAGTTTGGTTCAATGTATGTTATGCCATCGTCTTGAGTGGAGAAATATGGGCTAGTAACCTGTAAAAAAATAAATCGCACATAAATATATAATAATGTGGACGCGCACAATAAATGTTTATAAACATAAATACATTTTATGTAGTGCTTACCTGATCAGAGGATTTGTTCCGATGCTTTTCAAAACATTCATAATTTCCTTGAGAGTAAAAAAATGGCTTGTTTTTTAACTGTCTACCATTCTCTGCCAAAGCATTGTCCTGCAATATAATAACATAAAAAATATAAATGAAAAGTTCATAACTATATGAATTTAACTATGAGGAATAAAATAATATTTACTAACCTCTTGTATTTCTGTCTGGTCAACTTCGTCCAAAGGACTTGGGATTTGAGAATCAACATTATCAAATACAAATCTGTTAAGTCCTTCAATGTTGAGAATGCTGGGGCTGTATGACATGATTCTGAAAATAAAACTAAAGTAAGATATCTAATTATTCATATAATAATATAATATAATATTGTAATAACTAATAACATTAAAAACGTACTTACCAATAAAATTTGATTTCTCTGCTAGCAACAGGTCCTGTTTCGGCTGACTATGACAGCATAATGAAATAAGGAATGCAATTTTAAATCTGTATGATATTCAATACCAAATGAAATCAATTACCTATTAAAAATATAATATTGTAATACGAGAATACAAAATTCCTAACTTTCTAGACCTGTTCAAACATGTTAAATGCTGTTATTTATACTTTATGATATGTATATCTAATTTAGTGTTAAAGTTATAGCTACCTATAAATATGTGTGTTAGACATTCATTACAGTAATTGTCAAAATGAAGTTGATCAAGCAACCCATATCTTTGAAAATTAATAATATAGATTTAAATGAAACTTCTCACCAGATCAGACATAGTCCTTTATTACCGAATACGATTCGATGTATAATGTGCGGTCCATCGAACTGTGGTAAAACAAACGTTATGATTAGTTTGTTGTTACATGAAAATGGTCTAAAATTTAAAAATCTTTATCTTTATTCCAAAATTTCATTTCAACCAAAGTATCGTTTCGTGAGTGAAGTATTAGGAAGAGCCTCGCAGATTAACTTCTACAAATTTAGCGATGATAAAGAGGTAATTTCTCCGAGTGAAGCTTTAACAAATTCTGTGTTTATTTTTGATGATGTTGCGTGTGAAAATCAAGTTAATATTCGCAATTATTTTTGTATGGGTAGACATAAACAAATATATTGTTTCTATTTATCTCAAACCTATTCCAAAATTCCAAAACAACTGTTGCGTGACAATGTGAATTTTCTTATTATATTCAAACAAGATTTGGAGTAAACCTTATAATTTTCTACTTATTAATAAAGAATCGTCATTAAATAATGGAAGGTACAGACAGAACTTTGATATGTTTTTTAAATTTGACTGACTGTTTATATGTATATATATATAAGTAATTAACATGGCAAATCAAATTCAGTATAATTTGTTATTTAGCTGAATACAGTTGTTAATAAGTATAACATGGAGAAAAATATTAAGATAGAATTAATGAAGTCTGTAGACTCCATAAAGAATAAAATAAAACAAATGAAAAACCAGGAACACTCTACGAACTTATCACTTGAAAAAATGTTAAAACCTGTCACAGATCCCCTTAAAACTCTAGTTGATTCAAATAAAACATTAGAAAAAATACAAAATTTTGAAAATACACACTCTAATTTTGGAGACGTGGAATTAGGTGACATTAATACTAGCTCATCTACTAAGTTTGAAGAATGCTATGACCCAGAACTGAATTCTGTACTGAACGTTAAAAAGCCTCCCCAGACGGAATTACCGGATGATTTAGAAATATCATTAGAGGGTCGTGATATTGATGATATTTATGACCTAAACATACCATTTGGAATAAGGAGTGAAAACAAAAAAATATTAATGGGTAATTCAATAGTTTCGTTTTCTAAAATAGATAGTGCAAATAATGATAATACCATTTTAATTAAAGTTGGTGACAAAAGCTTCAATTTAACCCCTGGTTTAAAATAACTTTTACTTCGAAGAAAACCTGATTTGAAACAAATATCGAGCAAAGATAAACTTGTCTATAAAGATATGTTGCATTATACAAATGCACATAAGAGAGATTTCAACCCTAATGGGCAAATTAGAGGCGATAAAGGTATAAAATATCGTGAAATAATCAAACCATTGTTTTCTGAATCGTCAAACAATAATATTGTCACTAAATTTGGAGGAAGCTTACCAACGTTAAAGAAATACAAAAATAGCACTGACTTGGTATATTGGGACGATCCTAACGAACTGGTTGAAAGATTGAAACTATTAATTGCTTCCCGAGATGCTGGTAATACAAATCATGATAATGAAATTTTATCAATAATCGAAGAGTTAAAAGAAGCTGACATAATTAAATAATAAATAGTCCTAATAATATGCTTTTTATTCAGTATTATAGCAGAATTCGAGACAAACATACCTACTGAGTTGTGAACATGAGCAAAGCTGACGTGGTAAACGAAATTCATAAAAATGCGAGAGCGAACTATCCGCGAAGACATGTTGTAATGAGAGATATAGATGACTTGTGGCAAGCAGACTTAATTGATTTGCAATCAATTTCAAAAGAAAATAAAAATTATAGATATATTCTTACCGTTATTGATTCATTTTCGAAATATGCTTGGGCCTTTCCTATGAGAAGTAAAAGCAAAGAAGATATGTATAACTCTTTCAAAACTTTGTTGGATAAAGGGCGTGTTCCTAAAAATCTGCAAACCGATAATGGAACAGAATTTTATAATAACAAATTTAAGAAGCTTATGAAATCGTTTCATATTAACCATTATTCAACCTTCTCAACAAAAAAAGCTTCAATAGTGGAACGATTTATCAGAACTTTTAAATCTAAAATCTATAAGAAATTTAGTTTAAAAGGCAATTACAATTGGGTAAATAATACCCTCAATGATGTTATTTACAAATACAATCACACTCACCATCGTACTATTAATGAAATCCCTGCTAATGTGAACAATATGAATAAAAAACTGATATTAGAAAGGTATTTAAAGTTGCCAAAAAATGATAATTTAAAAAGCAAGTACAAAGTAGGTGATTATGTGCGTATCAGTTAATACAAAGGCACATTTGAAAAAGGTTATACTCCCAACTGGTCAACAGAAATATTTAAAATTCGTAAAATACAAAATACAACTCCTATAACTTACTTAATTGAAGACACTATCAGAGGTCTGCCTATTTTAGGAGCATTTTATACACAAGAACTTCAAAAAACAAAACATCCCACTATATATCTAGTCGAGAAAGTTCTTAGAAGAAAAGGTAACAGGGTTTTAGTAAAATGGTTAGGTTTGTCTTCAGCTGAAAGCAGTTGGATTGATAAATCGAATGTAATATTATAAATAAAATAATGTTAACAAACTTGAATCACATAACTATTTATTAAAGTATTCAAACCGGAATCATCAGTCTTATAATGTGTTTTGGAGAGAGTAGTCTTCTCAATTGGCTTATTAATAATTTACCATTTGAATTACACTTACCAGGATATAATTACTGTGGCCCAGGTACTAAATTAATAAAAAGACTAACGAAAGGAGATAACGGCGTAAATAAGTTGGACGAATACTGCAAAGATCACGATATTGCATATCACAAGTCATCAAACTTAAAGGATCGACATAAGGCTGATTTAATTTTGTTAAAAATGGCGAAAGAGCGAGCGGTTGCTTCCGATGCCAGTATAGCTGAAAAACTCGCGGCACGCTTAGTAAGTAAGGCTATGTCAGCAAAAATTAAAACTGGTTCTGGTTTGGACAAAAAGCATTCTACAAAAATTACACCTGGAAAAGGGTTAAAAAGTAAATTAAAATCTGTAATTACAAAAGCAAAAAGGCATATCAAAAAATTAAAACCTAAGAGCAAGAAAATGGCAATAGAATTAGCTATTGCCGCTACTAGAGAATTGGCTGATGATCCATCGATTAAGCTCCCTCGCGTTATTCCTATTCCAAAAACTGGGGGAGTATTACCTTTGATTCCTATTTTTGCGGGATTATCAGCTGCGGGAGCTTTAGCAGGCGGTGCAGCTGGTATTGCTAAAACCATAAATGAATTCAAAATGGCTAAAAAGCTGTATGAAGAATCGAGAAGACATAATGAAACAATGGAAGCTCTATGTATTGGGAAAGGACTACACCTTAAACCACATAAAGGCAGCCTTGGAATTTTCGTATCAAAAGAAAAAAACTAAGATATCGGCTACCCAAACGGGCCTTAACTAACTTTGACATTTTAAAGTACGGGAATAGAATTCCTTATTTTAGAGGTGTCTTTATGAGAGACTAGCTTTCGCCCGCGGCTTCGCCCGCATGAAATTTTAATAAAGAGTGGCCTTTGTACTTCCGCAGGATTTAGACTATCCATATCAAATTTCATCACAAATGGATCTGCACATGCCGCGTGTAGAATACATATAAACAGATAATACTTTAAATTAAGGAATGATTACGTTAGAGGTAGTATGAAAGTGGCGCCCATTGATGAGAAGGTAAAAGGGAGTCGACTGGCCTGGTATGGACATGTTATGCGGAGAGATGATATGTATGTAGTTAAAACAGTGATGAATATGCATATAGAAGGACGAACAGGGAGAGGACGGCCAAGGAAAAGATGGATGGACTGTGTAAGGATGGATATGAAAGAGAAAGGGGTAAACGATCGGATGACTGGTGA